>JAJTUV010001699.1:0-579333 GCA_021653895.1 Mastomys natalensis
CAAAATCATGAAGATAATGAATATGTACACAGATTACTGTTCCATAAGTACATGTACATATGAAAATATAGCCAACTATTAGCACTGGTGTTCTCTAGTTGACAGGATTACCGGGAGTTTTTCTTCATTAAACCTCTGTTTACTAATTCAAGCAAGATTTTCCTAGGAAAACAGAAAGGTTGCCATGTTTGACATGAAGTGCAGCATCTTCCCACTGTGCCCCCCTCATGCTCCGTGCCTTTCCTCTACTCTGAGGTCTGATCTCAGCTCTAAGTGTACCTGGGTTAAGAGCATATGCTGCCTGGCACTGTGAGTTTATCCATCCTAATTTCTTACTAAACCTTTATCCTCTCCTTGACACTACTGACCACCGTGACCCAAACAATCCTTTTTGTATTATTAGACAAAAACCTGTAGAAGTAGCAGGTTGGGGGTGCAGGAAGTAAGAGTCCTGACCAGCCATGTAATTTTTCACATCCTCTCATCCTAATGCAAAAGCAAGGTTCTCTTTTTCTCCCCCTCCCCCCCCCCAGGGGACAGACAGACAGACGAGCAGACAGACATCGCAGAGCTCAGTAAAGCATGGGTTTCTCTTCTTTGTTACACCACTCAGTATCACAGAGTCATTCGTGACGAACAAAGTCAAACAGTAAGTTTCAACCTTCTGAAGCTTCCAGCTTCCTCTCCCTTTGATCTCAATGTTTCAAAATATCTGCGTGGCTTTTGGACAGCTCCTCCATCCAAAATGAATCCGATTCTATGAATGAGAGCAAAGATGCCCACTGTCACTGCCCGATGTCATCAGCCCAGGCATTCTCAGTCAGGAAAAGTAACCTACGGTTCCCTCACTGTGTCTCCTCCCAAGGCTCTCTCACGCATTCAGCTGGAGGCTGCAAGCCTCAGTGGCCGGGCCTTTATCCACCCTCCTCTGCACTGACTTGCCTAGCACAGGCTAGGCACACAGAAGGAGCGCTACAAGACTCTGCACAATGAACAGTTATTTCATTCAGTCACCAAATCGGATTCAGAGCAAGGATAAGATGGGTAAAAGGGATCCTAGCACGGCCAAAGGATATGACGTTTGCATCTGACCCAGATGTTCAGAAGGCTTGCCAGTCTAAGAGAGGAAGAAGACAGGAAGAGGAGCGAGGGTCAGGGCGTGTTCCTGGCACAACCGTCTCTCTCTGCAGAGGACCATTCCAACCCTCCCTTCCTCTCTGCCTACCCCACCCCACACTGGTATTTATTTGCAGGCTGTAGGTTCATGGCTTGCATTGATAGAATAGAGGGACCAAAAACCTGCTCTTCCGATCTGCTAAGTCCTCCCCAAATGTACCAGAAACATGGAAAAGATAAAGCATATCTGCCTTTCACACTGGGTATTTACACCTAATATCCAAACAGCACACTAGAGAATTACTTGTATTGAAATGAATCACAGAGAACCCATGAGACCTTTTGCTAACAGTTAAATTTAACATTCAGTTCCTTGTAACACTGCAGCTTTCGACTGCGTTTCTCGTAAACATAAATGAAAACCAATTATTTTTCTTTTTCCATGATGATAGTAAACAAAGAACATGAAAGATTTCACGACGTTTCTTTAGTGCTGGGTCCGAGTGGATTGTATGGATCCGTGCCTTGCTGAAATCTAATTCCTATCGACATTCTAGCGATGGTTGATGCAGGCTACGAAAATATTGTGTTGCCCAGAGGCCAAGGATATTAGTTCTAAACAAACTGAGAGCCAGACGGAGGAGCTTATCTCTGCCTGCTGCTCCTTCCTAGTCCACACACACACACACACACCACACACACACACACACACACACAGAGATCCCTTTGAATTGACCCAGCTCTCTACCAGGAAAGTAACCCCTCACCATGAGTCCATCAAATGTAATCAAACCTGATCACAGTGCTGCAGGGCAGACGACGGAACTCGAATTTTACACTAGTCGAATATTTAGACACTAAGACATTTCAAACATGAACATGAAGCAGTATGACACCTTTGCTACTACTCTGTCACATTTAGCATTTGGGAAGAGCTGCTTGAAAGGTGTATTCCTTGAACGTAAGAACCCACAGACTCAGGCATGGATGAACTTCCAGAGGTAGACAAGTCCCTTATGGAAAATGCAGTGTGCGTATATGTTTATATGTGCACATAACCTGACAGATGTCAACTCCTCAGAACGCTTGTTGACTTTAACAAATATACAAGGCACTGCTTTATGGACTTAGAAAGTAATTATTTCCCAAAATACCTCCAGTTACTCAAAATACTTTTTGAATCTTTTCCTTTGGAATGTTGTAATTAGTGAGCAATCTTGGGATGATGAATCTTCTTGGAGATGTTGTCTTGTTAGGGTTTTACTGCTGTGAACAGACACCATGACCAAGGCAACTCTTATAAGGACATTTAATTAGGGCTGGCTTACAGGTTCAGAGGTTCAGTCCATTATCATCACAGTGGGAGCAGGGCAGCATCCAGGCAGGCATGGGGCAGGCAGAGCTGAGAGTTCTACATCTTCATCTGAAGGCTGCTAGAAGAATACTGACTTCCAGGCAGCTAGGGTCTTAAAACTCACACCCACAGTGACACACCCACTCCAACAGGCCTAATGTAGCCACTCCTGATAGCTACAACATCACAGATGGCTTTGACGTAAAGAGAGGGAAAAGCACAGCAAGAGAAACAGTAAGTAAATTAATCTATTATTTAATCCGTTTTTGTTGTGAGCAATATAACTACAAAATACAGGGACCTTTGGTTAGGAGATTTAAGGTAAACTAAAGGCTAAAAAAAAAAAAACCATTAAAGTCACATGGGAAAGTATCAATAAAACATCGATACTTTACAGATAATACTAACCAAATGGGTGAAATAATAATGTATTGTTTATTTGTTGGATAAATATTTCCTGTCTCCCACCTAGCAGACACTCTTATAACTGCTGGGAATCATGGTTAACAAAAGCTTCTCCCATCATATAGAGCTACTCTGCCCACACACCCCGTCCTCTTATCACACACACCTAAAAATAATTTTAAATTATTTTTTTTTTCATTTTTATGTGGAGGTGTTTAGTCTACGCACTATTTGTATGTGCAGTACCTGCAGAAGCAAGAGAGCAATGGATTCCCCCGGAACTAGAGAAAATGGTGATTGTGCCACTTGGGGATGGACCTCTCCAGCCCCTCTGCCATCCGTTTAACAATTCAATTAACCTAACATGCATTGCTCAAGAATTAAAACGTAAATGTTGACAGATCAAAAGCAAAATAAAATGTAAAATATTACATGAAAGCATCATGTTTGGGAAGCAAACTACTCATGACAAATGCACTCCGGTGTGTACAGTGTGAGTTGAAACAACTGATGGGAATGGACGGGGGTCACTGTAACCAAGCACAAGAAATTAAAAAGTAAACAAGCCTGCCTCTGCAGGCCTTGCAGTGTGTGGCTGCTGTGTCACATGTACGTCAGTAGGTGGCAGAGAAAGAGAGAGGCTATGTCCACGTTCAGTGCTCTGGCCGGTGAACACCTGAATGATTAGTAGTCTAACATTTTCTGAAAAAGTAAACCTGAGACAAACCACCGACAGTCTGGCATCTCGAAGGCTGGTTCTGAGCTCCCAGGGGAGTGGGCAAGCAGGAGACTAGAAGAACCCTGCCTGGGGCGGGAATGAGCCTGAGACAGACAACCATCACATGGGGACACTGAGACCACCAAACTGGCACTCTGGGGCCCAGACAAGGCCTACCCTGAGAGGACTACCAGCCCAGTGCTGAGCAGGCCTGCAGACCATCCCCGAGATGACTCCTGCCTCATGCTATTATGCACAAGCAGGGTACAGTACTTCTGAGACCACTCCCGAGATGACCCCAGACACTCACAGATCTGGTCACCACTAAGTAGAGCAAGTAAGGGGTGGAGAAATGGAAGAGAAAGAGAAACAGAAGGACGCAGGCACAGTGAGGAGAGGCAGAACTGGAGACTTGAGGATAGTGAGAAACAGCCTGATGTGAGTAGCCAGTGATGCCTCCTGGCACCATGATGGGGTCCTGGACTGTGCTGCCACCAGGCACCACATCTGTGACCTTGCAGCAGCAGAGGTCTGTTACCACTAAAGGCCAGGTGGAAGTCCCTGGTCTGGCCTGGCACCCAGGGACATGTTCATGTCTGAAGGCTGTGCAGAATTGGCCCCACCCCTTACCTGGGCATTGTGGGAGAGCTGGCTGGCCCTTGGTGGCGTGAGAGCAGGAAAGATGTTCCCAACCCCTAGCCAGCTGCAGTACTCCAGAGAGCAGGCTCTGCACCTCTCCTGGGCAACACAGTAAAGGGAGTGGCACAGGAGATCCATCTCTGAGGGCATGAGCGTGGAGAGCTGACTCTGCCACTTGATTGCCTCATGGTGATATGGGAGAGGGAAAGATGTCCCCTGCTTCATCCCTTGCCACCTACAGCAGGCAGGAGAGGTGTCACTGAGGTCATCAGAGAGGGAGACCTAGCCCTGCCTCTCTGCAAGACTGTAGAGCTGGCCCTGGATGTTGGGGTTGCTGGTGAGCCATCCCGAGGGTGTGAGCACAGGATAGCCAGCCCTGCCTCTTGGTCTCTCCTGGGCAGCAAGGTATAGCTGGCCCTGATTGAAGGTGTGGCTGGTGAGTCGGCCCCGAGGGCATAAGAGGAGGAGAGCCCATGGACTGACTTGCTCAGATACCTCTCAGGACCAGATCTAGTGCTATGAATTGGACCCCATCGATGAACTTACTGGATTACATGAAGGGGCTGGTCCTACAGATGCAAACCTACAGGGTCTCCATGACACAGTGCAGTAACAGACTATCCTAGAGGAAACACAGCGATGTTCCAGTACTGAACAGTACTGAGTAGCAGAAGCCAGAGGCCTCGTACCAGACCAATGGCTCACTGCAAAGAACATCTGCAAGCAAAGAAATGTGGACAAAAAGGCAGACGGTGGGACACACTGTGACACACTACAGCTTTAACAGTGAGATTTTTTTTTTTTCTGCTGGAGGGAGGTTGCAAAGATGGAGGGCGGGTATGAGGGGAGGGGAGATGAGTGGGATTGGGGTACATGGTGTGAAATTCACAAAAAAAGCCAATAAAAATGTTTTTTTAAGTAAATAATGATACTTATTTGATAACTGTGAAAGAAATGTGTGTATGTGTATTCGTGTGTGCATTTGTTTATATATATGCATATGTGTGTATGTATGCACACATATTCTTTTTATTGGGCCACCTGAATGAAGCAAAAGCTGCAGTAAGAGCTGATGTTTTTCAAGGATTTGAGACCCAGGACTGTGACACTGGGGTATTGAAAAGCAAAGCTGTGGGATACACAGCAGCCTGGGATGTAAGTGAGGCTCCTCCCCTTCTAGAGGGTCAGGATGAGCCTCATCCAGATAATCATTCATCTTCCTCTAATCTACATGCTTTCTGTTGTTTCTAATACACACACACACACACACACACACACATACTGCAAATCACAGAGCACCCAGGAGAGCAGTTTTCTAGCATCTTTTAAATATACACAATATATACACAAAAGGTTGAATTGGTTTAAATGACCCTAAAAGTAAGCACCTATAATTGAGAGAAACATAAGAGTAAAATGTCCTTAAATAAATAAATAAATAAATAAATAAATAAATAAATAAAAATAAATAAAATTTAAAAATTAAAAAATAAATAAAATTAAAAATATTAAAAAAAAAAAAAGAGTAAAATGTCCTGATTTTCCCAAAGGAATGGATCCCTGTCTGCCCACCACTCCTTTCTTTCCGTGGCTAGAAAATCCAAAGGGTGCGCAGTAGAATTAAGAGCATTCTAAGGAATCCTTACAATTCCAAAGCTCAAGTGCCGAGAAAGGCAGCAGCACTGGAACTGTGGCTGTCATGCCTACGCTGCCTCTGTATATTAATTAATGATGGGGACACTCAAGAGCAGACGTTTGGATATGAAGGTATTGAAGCAAATGCTATTTGGAAATGAATAAACCGTATAATCAAGGACTAACTGGCTTGGCATAATAAGGGAGGAGTTCTCTTGGGCATGGAAAGCACTAACTGGAAGATTGCTTTGTTCCCTTCTGGTGAACATGAGATCAGGAGGCAGAAGACAAAGCACCATGGCCTCTGCAAAACCATCAGCTGCTACAAAGAAGCCAGCTGAGACCAGGAAGAATTCCTCCTTGGGACAGGACTTGGAATGGAGTCTAAGTCTGGAAAAGTTAAGATCTGTATGTCAGTACTTTGGCAATTGGTCACCTATTGTGCTCACATCCTCTACAGACCTGAAGTTAAGGTCGGCTCAATATGTGTAAACTGAGTCAGGAAGTACACACTGTGGGGCATGGGACACAAAATTAGACACCTTTGTCTACAGGTTCCTATAGAGTGAGTAGCTTGCCCTGCCATTTGACCTAGCAACAGAACATTTTATCTGCCCAATCATAGATTTTCTTACTAGTTTCACTCAGATACCAAAGGAAGTCTCTCAATCTTTTTAACAAGGTGAACTACATTATGGGATGTTGCATATAAGCTAGGTGATACTCAGGAATTCTCACGTAAAAAGTTGAGACCCCCATGCATTCCCACATCATACAGAACTACAGATAACAATGTCCTGAGGAACGTCTTCTGTTACTGTGCTCTCTGGTGAATCTGTGTCATTGTATGATGCACGCACATGTCATAGCGCACAAGAAAGGGAAGTCACCATTTCCATTTGAGAGGATGCCAAGCTGCCCATGCACACTGACCTTAGGAAAACTAAAATGCTAGTTTCTAAAAAAAATGATAATAGACAGGGCAGTGGTGGCACAAGGGAGGCAGAGGCAGGTGGATCTCTGTGGGTTTGAGATCTACAACCCTGGTCTACAGAGTGAGTTCTAGGATAGCCAGGACTACACAGTGAAACTCTGTCTTCAAAAACCAAAGATAGATAGATAGATAGATAGATAGATAGATAGATGATAGATGATTGATTGATAGATGATTGATTGATAGATGATAGATAGATAGATAGATAGATAGATAGATAGATAGATAGGTAGTTGGATAGATAGATGATTGATTGAATGATAGATGATTGATTGATAGATGAATAGATAGATAGATAGATAGATAGATAGATAGATAGATGATAGATAGATAGATAGATAGATAGATAGATAGATAGATAGATGATAGATAGACAGATCAGACAGACACAATAGAATAATAGTATCTGGTGAAATGGCCACACATTTACTTACGAGCCCAATATTCAGCAAACACTTCATGGTTAAATGTGATAGCAATGAAGGTAGAGAATTGGGCCTTGTTTCATACTGTGGAGGGAAAGTGGAGCCCTCAGAACGGTGGTATTTGAGCACATAAAGGACTCATTGAGGCAGAGGGAACATTCCTCACCACTCCTGGTGGGAGAAAGACGAGAAAGGACAGGATTCCTGTGCCAAGAGGTCAGATACCCAGAGCACCGAGGATAGGCACAGAAACGGTCCAGACTGGGCCGAGCTGTGATGTGAAGAACAGTCTCTGTGTTACATAATCCTTTAAGAGAAACAACGTACTGCCAAGTTCTTTTTAAGAGTAGATATATCAAGGTTTTAACATTTTCTCTAATGTCAGCACTTCCCTGGAGCCCTCAGCTCAGACCACAGGTGTTCCTGTCATCTACTCTCTGTCTTGTTTTTAATCTAAAACGGGAGCGAGGGGCTTCAGATATTATAGCCAATTGTAAATGAAATTGAATATTATTAATGCTACACATGAAAATCCATCTAACTAAATTCTCTCCCATGCTGCTATTTTCATCTTGAAGAGAGAAATGGTTTACATCTGGCTACGTTACTCTGTGAATTAACTTCCTCTGGTACTCAATTGACCCCCTGTCCTCAGCACTCAATTTTGTAAGAAAGTTCTTAATAAAATGCCAGCAAAAGGGAAATTATTCATGCCTCAGGACCTACAGTAATAGGTAAATTTCCTTTACCGAATCTCAAGGTACACACTTTACTTAGCTTTTAGTCAAATATGTATGGGTGTCCATGTGCACATTGTGTGCGCATGTATATCTGTGTGTATGTGTATTATGTGTGTCTATATATTATGATAAATATGTATATGTGTATGCACGTGAACGTAGTATGTGTGTATCTGTGACTATATGTGTATGTACATGTATATGTGTATGTGTATATCTGTATGTGTGTATATGTATATAGTGTTATATGTATGTGTACATTTATATGTATACATGTATGCATGTGTGTATATGTGTACATGTGTATATGCATGTATATATGTGTATATGTTTGTGTGTTTGGCGTATGAGTGTGGAGGCCAGAGTACGCTATACTATAAAGTATGTATAAAGTCCTGCCATGTAGCACCAAGATAAGCCTGATAAATATTTTATTATTTTCCTGAATGGAACTGGACTCCATAAAAATTTAGCAACTTCAGGAGACCTTCAAATTGGCAGGACTACAGTTATTAATGTCAGCATTTAGGAATTCAATCAATACCTCCTAAGTTTTCCAGAAAAGGTCAAAAAAAAAAAGTCTTGAGGCCTCTGGTCTGTGATTTGAAAGTGACAGGTCACTGTTTTTTTCCTTTTTCTATTTAAAGCTCTACTGAGCTTTGTCCCTGCTGAGCTACTCGGAGTTTTAATCATGTATCCAATATTTTTATTCAACGTGAAAATGTCATTTGAGTAATTAAAGATTTGTTCTCTAATCTATCAACTTAATGCAAGTGTTAAATAACACTGAGTCCAGGGCTGTCCCTTCTAGATCACCATATATCCCTCTTGCTTCTAAAACATTCATAGTCACTTTTGGGTGACAGTCTCATGCTCTGTCTTATCCCAATAACCCCACCCTGTGCCACTTAATCCCTCCTGGGTGTTCGTTCTTATCTTGGGCATTGGCCCAGTAGCATCCTCACGAGCAAAGAACTTTAGCTCAGTATAGAACTAGATATCAGGTCAGCCCTGCTACTGGTCTGATAACTGACTCTAGGCCAGAGTTCTAATAACAGGCTCTGCCTTGTCTCTGAAACCAAGTGCCAATGGATCCCTTAGATGTGTTTATTAGGCCCATGTCTTATCTCCTTACAGTCTGAATACTCAGTCCTAATAAAACCATTGTCTTCCCACTGAATATCAAAAGACCTTCCCGAATAGACCTCCACCATCCATGTCAAAATTATGTCCTAGCTTCATGGCCTTTCCCATCTCAACAATCCCTCATTCAAAGAGCATGGCTTGCCTGAGTTTCTGAACCCCCAAACCTCCTCTGCTGCAGTGGATACTGGTTGAGACTGATCTCTCTCAGGATACAAAACAGCTGGTTGTCACTCACCACGGAAGGCAGAAGCAGTCAAAAGGAGTTTTAACAGACTTACCCATTTTCCCGGTTGAGTAACCAAAATCCTTGCCAAAAGTCATTAAGTATTAACATGGTCTTTCCCTCTATAAATGCTATCATTATCATCACACAATACACCGAAACCAGTACAAATCTTATATGGTACAAAAGAAATGGCCAGTATTTTGTGACTTTTTAATGCCATTCTCTCTTAGGCTCTTGAAACAATGGTAAAGCAAGATTCCTAATTCCTTAGACTAAGTACATTGTGGTAGATTGAATAAGATTGCCCCCCAACCCCCGCCTCCCATCTCCAGGCTCCATGTAGGCTCATGATTTGAATGCTTAGTCACAAGAAAATGGCTCTATTTAAAAGCACTAAGTGGTGCGGCCTTGTTGGAGAAAGCGTGTCACTGGGGGTGGCCTTTGTGGCTTCAAGAGTCCAAGTCAGGCCCAAGGGCTCTCTTTTCCTGCTGCCTGTGGATGTGGCTTCAGAACTCTCAGCTCCTCCTCCAGCACTGTGTCAGGCCTGTGTGGTGCCGTGCTCCCTACCCTGATTGATGATCATGGACTAAACCTCTGAAACTGTAAGCCCTCCAATCAAACATTCTTTTATAATTGTCATGGTGTCTTTGCTGTGCTCATGGTGTCTTCCACAGCAATAGAACACTGACTGAGGCATATATAGTCTTCTCCTTTTTGAAACGTGGATTTTACAAGTGCCTTCTTGCTTCGTCTGCTTCTCATAGATCCTCCGAGAAGTCGCAGGTCCAGTGACTCTCCTTCTGTCACTCTGTGTGAGTAGAAGTTTCATTTTAGCTCACAGTGTTCTTGCTAAAGGAAATGAGAAGCACGCATTGGTTAAAGAGAGCAGAGCGAGTGATATATTGCTAGAGCCCTTGTAGAGAAATGGCTCTCATGTACTGCCGTGGGAGCATAACATATTCTGCTCCTTTGAAAATGCCACCACACAGTGGCTTCTATGGCTGTTTAAAAAGTCAGCCCATTTCCTGAAAGCTCTTCTCTAGAGGTTCTTCCTACACAAGACACTGAGAAAAAGATTTAGATACAAAGACATTCCCGTGATATTAACAGACAAGAAAAGAATAAGAAGGGAAAAAAGAAAAGGTCAGCAGAAGGAATGGAATTTGACACGTTACAATGTATCTCTGTGATGAGAAATCTGGCAACCATTAAAAGTCATGTTAGCTCACCAAACACAAAGAGCCGAGGATGATATAGGAACAAAAACACATTCACCTTAGTCCGGAATGGTAGAACAGGGTCTGACTTTTCTTTACTGGAGTCAGAGCTAGGTTCTCATGCAGCCCAGGCTGACCTTGAAATTACAAAGTAGCCAAAGATGACCTAGACTTTGGATCTTCCCGCCTTCACCTTCCTAGTGCTGGACCATTAGGGCTGGGTTTATGCAGTGCCGGGAACTGAACCTATGGCTTTGTGCACACGAGGAAAGCTGAGCCACATCCCTAGCCTTTCATTTTCTTCATTGCCTCCTTCCCTTTTTGTTTTTTTCCTCCCTTCTTCCTTCCTTTTCCCCCTTCTAACTTCCCTCTTCATTTGTTCTTTGTCTTGTGATCTCTAAATGCTCTGTACAAAACATGTATCACTTTTTAAACAGACTTTATTTTTGTTTCTTAAATCATGTGCATGTTTATGAAAATGGGTGCTTGTGCAATGCCTGCAGAAGCCAGAAGAGGGTATTGGATCCCCAGAATTGGAGTTACAGAATAAAGTCACCCAATGTGGGTGTGGGAACTGAACTCAGGTCCTCTGCAAGAGTAGTAGGCACATCCTGACGGCTGAACCCTCTCTCCAGTCCCCATATTCATCGCTTTGAGAATAAACTCTCAATAAATAAGATAAATAAATAAATAAATAAATAAATAAATAGCAAAGGGGCTTAAGTTTGATGGAGTGAAAATATCTTCAAGTATTATAAAACAAGAATCAGTTTCTCCGTAGATTCTTTAATATGTGAGGGAAGTGACCTCCCAGAAGAGCTGTGCTTGGGGCTCCAGCTTCCCACTCTACCCATATGGCAGCTAGAAGTGATGACACTGAGAGTCAACGAAGCAAACTGCTTCATTTATCCGGGATTAAACCGCCAGGGCCATCTTGGAGTGTGGGGGTGGGGTAGGGTGGAAAAGAGGAAAATGAAAAAAAAGATAGCAGATTTGATATGACACTCAGTAGGGTGGAGATCCGAGCTGATACAGGCTGTCTGGATTGATCCAGAACTAGGTGCCCTTGGCAGAGGAAGTTGACTTTGGAGGAAGACTAAGGGAGGTTCCTGGGGAACAGAACTGTCTTAGTAGATCTGCTTTTCCAGTGAAAGAAAACCTTTAGACTTGTTTTCCTGGTAACAATCCTGCTGTTTACCTGGCCAGAGTCCTTCTATTTAGGACAATGTCACCAGCACTGCCTTTGGGGGTCAGGGAGACTTTGGATCTGGCAGTAGCCATCCCCATCACCACAATGTTGCCCCAGCAGCTCATTGAGCTGAACTTTAAGGAAAAAAGCAAGCAAATAAACCAACCAACCACCAAACTGTATCTAGACACCATTTCAAATGCATATGTCAAAGCAAACCCTGCGGATTAAAACACAGAAGGTGTGCACTGCAGTTAAGAGACTCGGGTATTTGTAAACACATTCAGGAAATAGCACTGAGTGGACTCCAAATCTAAATATATAAAGTCACACTGAATTTAAAACCAACCAGTTTAACAGGAAAGGGGCACGGTGGTGTCAACACTGCTGTCCACTTTGGGCCAGCTTTACAGCTTTATGTAGTCAGGATAAAATGGATGTACGTGCGAATCCTCAGTATAAACTTGTTCAGGTCTCAGGAAGCCATTGGTGCAAGGTCACACGTGAAGCAGTGGCAGATTCAGCTCTCCTGCCTGCAAACCCAGTTTCTCTGCTGCACCACTTGGGCCTGGGCACAGAGTGGGCGCTGAGCACTGAGCTCAGAACAGCAGTCACACTAATAACGCTTCCTAAAGAATCCAAATGAGAGGAAAACATTTAAATGTTATAATGAATTCCAGAGGGTTTATTTTTTCCTAACAAAATTGGCTTCTTAAGAAAACACAACACAATCTCCCAAGTGTGAGTCCAATGAACACAATTCAAAATACACTAATTTCCTGTAGTGAGCAAACATGACTGCAATGTGACATTTGTTATTATTGCTACTTTGAGACTCATGTGGTCCTCTGGTGTTCCACACTCCATATAAAATCCCCCTAGCACATACCGAAAATGAGTTTATCTCTTTGATGACACAGAAGATAGTTCAGAATCTTTCACAGTTATGAAGATGAATTACCAAGTCAGCTTAGAGAGGGTCTCATCAGCACAGACATTCAGAAAGCTGAGTTTAGAAAACCTGATTTTCCCTATGTTACAAACTCCTTACTAACCGGATGCCTTCCACTAGAGCTAAGAACAACATTTGGGGTTCCCTAATTGAACATACTCAGGACCAGACTTGAAGCAACGGGGTTACATAAAGCAGCCACTCTCTTGTGCCAGGACTAGGATATGTACAGAATTCTCAGCAACATTAAAGATTTCTTTGTGAGGCCAGGGGCCACGTGCTAAAGATCTTTTAATCTTGGCTAAATGCCTGGTTATCTGCATATCTCATATTGTCAAATACCCACTGACCGATGCTGCCGCATCCTAGCTAAAAACAGTGGCCACTATCTTGGTGAGGTAAAGTGGAATCCAGAAGTTTTTGCCTCAAATAAGCCACCATCTTCCTGCTACTGGAATTCCACTTCCACCTTAGAGCCAACCCTACTTTCTGTAGATCTTCTTAGACTCTCCTGGCCTACTGTGAGTGCTAACGAATCACTTCAGGAGTTGAATTTCAAGGTAAGTATAATGTAAGAGAAGCAGCTAGCTCTGGTACAAACAGGCCTGTGTGGGACATTGTGAGGTACGTTATTTAACACCAACATCACGTGGTGCTCTCACCCATGGAAACCTCTCTGGAAGACACTATAGTAGGTAGGTCAATGAGATCAGCTCACTCCTGGGACTCTGGCAGGAATGTTTTTCTTGTATCCTAGATATCTGGAATAGATCTCAGAGAAGAAGAAAATGGCCTCTATCTTCCACCCAAATCTACATCCATTTGATCGTCACATGTGGGATTGAAGGAGAGGGTCTGTGTTTCCCATTACTCTCATAGTCATAATGATCATTGTTAATCATAAAGTGTCCTCAAACTCCAGTCTGACACTAAAAGTACCTAGCAATGTTAGAAAGCTCAAAACCAGATCAATAAAGGAAAACGTATACCATTCTCTGAAAATAAAAAAGTCGCAAGAACTCAGACTCATTGAAAGGAAATTCTTTAAAATGCATACACGATCTATGCATAGCCTCTTAGAGGAGAATATTAGGAATGTTTGTTGATCTGTTAAGTTTCAGACGACAATAAGCAAAACCATAGAAGGCAGAAATCAGGGCTCTGAGCGAGCAGGAGGATGGGGAAGGAGGAGCAGGCAGGGAGGACCAAGGAAGGATGTGTGTTCTGTTAAACATCATCTGCATAGAGATGACAGTCGATGCCAGAGAGATTGATTGGAACAATGAAGGATCAAGGAAGGATGTGTGTTCTGTTAAACATCATCTGCATAGAGATGACAGTCGATGCCAGAGAGATTGATTGAAACAATGTGAGTTTGAAGTGGGGTAAAAGCCAGAATAAAACTATGTTCAATGGAATAAAAAAGGAGCTTCAGCTGGCAAGTACAGAGGTGCCATCAGGTGAGAGAAAAACAGGATAATTCAAATACACATCCAAAGGGAAACAACCATTCCAAGAAGGTGGCTCCGAGCAGGAGCTTAAGACTGTAGCACAAGACTGAGGTGTGTGCGTTCTGAGAAGATTGGGCCCAGTGCTGTGCTGGTGACAGCAATGTAGATGGAAAGAGAGGCTCCATACAACTGTAGTGAAGGATTTACTTAACATCCTGAGAATTTCACAGGGACTAGAAGCAATTAGGATCAGCTCACCCAGAGCCTTCAGTCTGTCTCACCTGTATCTGCTTCTCTTAGGGCAGCTTCCTCTCCTTGAGCACAGGTCAGTATGATCAAAATGGTCACCAACTCAATCACACATTAAATACCAGGGCCAAAGCATCCACACAAATGGAAACATCTTGTCTTAATACACACGTGTGAAAGAAGATGGGCCGCCAGTGAGTCCATCAGCCTTGGGTGATGCAAACATTCCATCCAGTTAGCCGTGGGGAGGGAGGAGGAAGCCATGTGGCCTAAGGCCTTCTGTAAAGGTGATGGACTGAGACAGAACTGGAAGATGTGGTCAAGGTGGACGGTGAGCATTATGTTCAACCAACCTTGAAGTGGCTGCTAGAATTAACTCAGTGTTCAAATCCCAAAAACCACCCACTCCATGCTCACTGATACACACTCAACTCACAGGGCCTCTTCCTGTGCACCCTCACAGTAGGGACTCAAGGGGGCTGAAAATAATCAAGATTACAAACGATAAACAACATATAACTACCACATCAAAAAGCTAAGATGGCCAGGGTAAGTAGACACGATTTCGTAGAGGTGACATTTTTGCGAAGAAAGGAACAGAATTCTGATGAGATGAGATGGGATGGGTAGGGAAGAGATCAAGCCTGAGAGCTATTGTCTCTACCGTTGGGCTGGACGCCCTTGAAGGTAGGAAATGTCACCCACTTTCTTTGTGTCTCATGCTGCTTGCAAAGCAATTCATCAACATTCCATTATTAGATACCAGTAAGCCTTAAACAAATAAGAGAAACACAAATGGAAGCATCAATAAAAGTATTAGAGACATGGAGGCATATACCTGTAATCCTAGCAACTGGGTAAAATGTTTTTAATTTGGTTCCCTTCAAAGACAGGAAGAAGATTCACTCACATGAAGGCTAATGACAGACAAATGGAAGGGAGATGTTAAGACCAGACTACGGGGAGCCTTGACTGTAAAGTAAGCATTACACTTTTACTGGGTACCTGGGTACCGGAAATATGGTTGCCTTAGAGAGAAAGACCTTCTCACAAGCCCCTTGAGCATTCCTTATTGGGGTAATGTAAAGTCAGTAAATTTCCCCCAATTCAGACAGGTGTTATGAGATTCAAATTCAATAGTATAGTTGAAGATATTTCTTTCTTCTTCGTATCCCCTCCAGTACCTGACACAGAAGTCTGCCCAGTCAATGTTGAATGACTTTCATCTGTAAACATAAAAGGTTTACGACCCTTAGAACTTGCCCTCTGCTAGGACAGATGGACACTCGAAAGTTTTTTGTATAACTATGCTACTTTGGCTGTTATTATGTTTTTCAAATTGTCATACAAATGCTATTAAAAATAACATTTAAAAATATATGTGACATGAGGTGGATGTCACTGGAGGAATAGAAGCTAAGGTTGTCCTCTGGCCTCAGCATATGTGGACAGACACAGACATCTCTGGGGTTTGTGCTTCCTGGATGCCGCTTTGAGTCTTTGACAAAATCTTGTTTCTTCAGATGGGCCTTGCCTGGTGATCTCTATAATGCCATCCCCAGCCTACTGTCTTACTATCTCAGTCTTAACTAGCATCTGATGTTTGTTATAGCTCTGTTCAATCCTCATCTTCTGTCTTCTATAGATGAGAGAGAGAGAGAGAGAGAGAGAGAGAGAGAGAGAGAGAGAGATTTTATCCTTCTTGCACATCCCCATATCCCTAGTTCTAAAACTGTACCTTAACACTGTGGGTGTCCAATCAATACGGGATGAATAGAAGAATATCAAAGCTGAGTTTTAGGAGGATCGTGGAGATAAGAGTTGATATGACAAGAATCACTACCTCAAAAAGGCCTGTTTGCAAAATTAGCCTCTGACTGGCAATCAAGAACTGAGATTTAAAAGGGACCCCCATTACTTCATAACCAAGAAGGCTCACTGTTCATATAGACACTACAATGTCATCAATTCTGCCTAATAGAGATGTCCACAAAGAACCATGATGACTTAGCCTGGACCTTGTTTTCCTTCTGGAACCTGGAATTAAGTAATGTGTCAAACAGGGACTACCTACCTAAGCAGTCCCAGTAGACACTCTGGATCTATGAACGACAAGAGCTACCCTGGCAGGCAGCATCACGCATGCGCCATCCCGACGCCTTCGATTAAGTGCGACCTGTGTGCCTTTGCTGCAGAACAAGTCTCCACGTTTCTGCCCGATTGCCTCATGCAGCTCTTCTGTTTGCTGACTTTGTTCCCATCTGTTTACCACAATAAATTACAGCCTTGAGTCCTAACATATGCCGCGGCCTGAGAGCCTTCCTCATGAATCATCAAAACTGGGGATAGTCTTAATCTCCTGACACAAGGCATATTTCGCCGGCAGCCGAGAATGTAGATCCGGAGACTAAAATAATTACTGTCCGGTGGGCACATGAGGAAAAAGCTATTGCTGTAGTCTGAAAAAGAAAGACCCAGGGACGGGGGAGCAGGAAGATGCCTCATGGGTTCTATGTCTCTGATGGAAAACACTTGGTTATGTGAGCGATTAATGAATAAAAAGGCTAAGAAAACGGAATCCATGAACCCAGGTTACCAAACAAGGAAGAAAGATCCTGGCATGCAGAGATGCTGAGCCAGCCGGGTTATGGAAATCAGAGTATATGGGTTTGAATATATTTGAAACAGTACTAGGAAACCTTGAGGAATGAGAGGCACTTCCCTAATGAAGCACTAGGACATTGTTTCTCATCCCGTGGCTCACAACCCCTTTAGGGGTCAAATGACCTTTTCTAGGAATTGCCTATTTAATCGGAATTATTATAGGAATTGCCTAATTCAATCGGAAAATATATTTACATTATGATTCACAACAGCCGCAGAATTACAGTTAGGAAGTAGCAACAAAAATAATTTTAAGGTGGAGTCAGCACAGCATGAGGAAACTGTATTAAAGGGTCTCCGTGTCGGAGAGTCTGAGGAGCAGTGAACTGGAAGGCGGGCTTAAGCACAGGAACTGGAGCACCGGAAGCCCAATGGGGAAGGGGGTTTCTGTGTGCTTTGCTTGCTGGTATATTCCAAGCATGTATAGGTGTGCCTAGCATGTGATACGCGCTCAACAAAGGTTTTTTAAGTAGTAAGCAATTTTAAAAAGTATCATGTAAGGAAATAAAGCAATCTTTAAGCAATCTAAAGCGAGAATGGAGACACACCAAGCTTGAATATCATCTAATTGTCAATAAAGCGGGAAGCAGCAGGTGGAGGGAAGCGCGGTCCTTAAAGGAAATAGAGTCTGTGAGTGACCACCTCCTCACCGAGGTATCAATAGGAAATCGTAGCGATAAAGCCATATCTCTTTGGCCAGAGTCCAGATGTCGTACAAAAATCAGATTAACATTTTGAATGCCTTTGGAACACACATAAAAAGATACCCAAGAGAATGTAGTTGAAGCAATGTCTCCAAATAATGGAGTCCGTAAGAAAATTACTCATGGATGAATGCTTTCCCTCTAAGTCTACAACCCGGTGAACGAAAAAGCCAAAGATGTCTCTTGATCCCATGTAGAGCGACAGCATGTACAGATGACTCGCTAGAAGGGGAGAGACAGCCGGCGTGAAGGTTGAAGTGGAAACGGATAGCATTGGAGAGGAAAACAGCTGACGAAACTCCAAGTGCCTTCCTCTAGACCGGCTTTCAAGTCAGGACACTGAAAACAGTCCACGTTCTTACAGTCAGGCTGACTTTCCTCCATTTTGTAAAATAACATAATGGCCCAGCTTGTGAATGCTGAGCTGCACTTCTCAGGGTACCGCCTCAGCACCATGGCTTCTGGGAAGGCAACCCAGAAGCTGCCTGTCTCACCTCGCCGTCCTCAGTCTCCCCAGGAAGAGAGCAGCTGCCAGAGACCATGACCCTCCTGCTCACACCACACTTGTACCCACCGATGGCTGTTGCTCTGCCAGTAGTTAAAGAATTCAGACAACACTCAAAGTCTTGGTTTCTATGAAGAACAAATCCAGTCCCAGAGTTCCAGGGTAGGATGTAACTGTACTGCAAGCCGACCTCTCCCCCATTTTCAACATGCTTTTCTTTTTTCCTTGTCCAAGACTACTCTCCAAACTTCCTATTTTTCTCAGGTTGAGAAATGTTTCCCTCTAGAGTTGTCAAGCTATAGATGGGGGAGGGATGTCAAATGACCCTCTCATGGGGTTGCCTAAGGCCATCCACATACTAGATATTTACATTATAATAGTGGCAAAATTACAGTTATGAAGTAGCAGTGAAATAATTTTGTGGTTGAGGGTCACCACAATATGAAGGACTGTATCAAAAGGTCACAGCATTCAGAAGGCTCAGAACCACCGGGCTAGACTCCCGGGTTTGACTACTTGGTCTTTCGCTTGTGGCACTGTCTGGAGAAGTGATGAAGCTTCACTGACAAAGTGTATCTATCACTAGGAGTAAGCCTTCAAGATGAACAGAGCGGCCTCACTTCCTACTTCTCTCTGCTTCCTGACTGCACACAAAACATGGCCAGCCGCCTCACACTCCCGTTGCCTGCCCTGTCTTCCAACCATGATGGACTGTGTCCATTCTAGAACTGTGAGCCAGTCTTCCCTTCCTCAAACCGCTTCTATCTGGTGCTTTGTCACAGCAAGGAGAAAATTAACTAGGACACCAGCAAACCCAACCTACAAGAAAGGCACAAGAACCACACGTTGTTCTAAGAAGATGTAAGTGGACTCGTGGACCCGATGTGTTTTAAAAGGACGATTACAGTCTTTCCTCAACACCTCTTTTCTTGAGGGCTGGAGGATGGCTCAGTAGGTAAACGACTGCCGTGCAAGCATAAGGTTGCAAGTTTGGATCCCCAAGCCCCACATAAAAACAAATGTAGCAAGTGGTCTTCATTCTCCACTCAGAAGGCAGAGACAGGGGAGCACATGGCTCCCCAGATTGTTCTGAATAGCTGGACTAGCCATGAGCAAACTCTGGGTTCAATCTAGAGACCATTCATTCAATTAAGAGATCAAGCCTCAGTTGGATTAAAGAACAACAAATGAAGATGCTCCCCCAGCCCATGTCAATCTCTGACCTACACACGTATGAGAACAGAAACTACATGCACATGACACACATGTACACATGCAAAAAACTAAATCTCCTTATTAAAAACAAAAACAAAAACAAATGCAGTGTGTGAAAGTGGAAAAGCATAAACTCTGATTTCAAAAGAATTTGTTTCAGTCCCACCATCCAGAACTTTTATGACTGTGAGCTACCTCATCTCTCTGACCTTGTCTCTTCACTATCAAATAGCACACACTCCATTATAGTTCTGCACTGACTCACTAAGGTAATGTGCACACAGTCAGGGCCCGGCGTATCAGTGGGGTTTTGACAATGGGCCATCAGTTTAATGCTGACTTCCTTTATCACAGTCCTGCATCTGTTCTCGTGGGCAGAGCCCTGATAATGAGTCCTGGGCTGTTATCACCAGAGGGTGTGGCCAGTGGTAAGGCCCGACCTAACGAGGCACTGGTTTTGAACCTCAGCACCATAAAAATCACTGAAATACATTCTGGAGATGTAGTTCAGTTGCGAAGAGTACTCTGCTAACACAAAGTCCTAGTTCAGTCCCCAGCACTGCATAAGCCAGGTAACGTGGCACACACTGAATCCCAGCACTTAAGAGATGGAGACAAAGAATCTAAGGCAGAAGTCACCTCATGTACACAGCCAGTTCCAACCTGGACCACATGGGACCATGCTCAGAACAAATTAGCAAACACTGAGATGGTATAAGAAGGTATTAGTCCTTGTATGGCATCAAATACCGAGCAGGAACTCAACTACTCCTGGGTAGTTGCAGTACCACACGTGCAGTGTGGAACCCATTACATTTACATTTCATCTTGTCTTAAACATGGCTCTGTAATGCACGTCTGGTGGCTTTCTTGCAGATGTGAAGTTAACAACTCTCAGAGAAAGAAAATATTCCAAGGTGACACATCTAGCCAGAGGCAGAACCAATACTTGAACTTCAATGTTCCACCTTTAGGGTCTGACGTTGTACTTTTTTCAGAACTTCCCCAAATAGAAACTATCCCTGACTTACCAGTGATGGAAACTACATGGATGTAGGCAGCCGTTGTTACAGTTGCAAAGTCGTATGACAGCACCTGACAATGAAGCAGCTGGCTTCCAAGTGGCCAGCTCAGCTAACTGGTAAACAAGTCCTTTGAGCAGCGCGCCTCGCTGCCCTCCCGAGCGGGCTTATGCTAATAGTATTGGCAGCTGAACCTATCTGAGAGAACACATCACCCAGCCGCCTTGGCAGATATATAAGCAGCTCATTTCTGCTGCTTGGAGCCCAGCCCATCCCCTTCCTGGTCCAGGCCTCTGGCCATACGTCCCCATCCTAGGCCTCCGTTCAGTTCCTCGCCCTAAGTCAAAGTCATTCTGAATAAAGCTGACTGAGAAGGATCTGACCGTGTCGTCTTACTTGCTGCCAAGCGGACGCGACACATGGAACCGGATTAGAGACCTTGGTCTTCAAGGACAGCTGAATGAAGGTCTGCCCGCACAAGAGCTCAGCTCCCACAGTCTCAGGTCTTACTCCTTGGTTCATACCCTGTCTCCACTGCAGCCTTAAGTACCCTAAGTCTTTCCTGGGTTTGGGGGACACCCAGCCCTCAGCCTGACCCTAAGGGATGATTAGAACACATGCTGACCCTTCTGCCTCAGACCTCGGCAGTGAGAGCCGCACACTGATGCTTTTCCAGTCAGGTGCCTGTCGCCCCATAGCAGGGGCCCCGACTCTGAGATGCTGTTTCCGAGGCTGAAAGACATACACAAAGCACGCCAAACCTGTAGCTGAGCCTCTGGTAGGCTTCATTTTCTAAGCCCTATGATGGCCACAAGGTTGTCTTCGGACCGCTGAATTTTTCATGATCTTATCTCCACAAGCTGCACCGCTTTGTTTCAATCAGTTTCATATACACGGTGGGAAATAGGGGAGACAGAAGACCTTCCTCCCCATCGCTCATGTGCATTGACCATCACTGCCCAGGGACTAGCTATGAGCAGGATGTCAAATAGCACATTCCCTCCTAGGAAAGCTCTGAACTACTGCAGTCTAGTTCTACCCAAGCAGTGATGTTGCTTCCTGGTTCCCTTGCTAGAGTAGACTAGGATCTTACATCTCTATGGTGCTACAGCACAGGAGGAGGGGACCCACAACCTGTTGTCCCTGAAGTCCTCATGTTGTCACTCTACACAGGAAAGAGTTCCCTTGGTCTCTATGCTCAGGACCTGCCTCTACTAGGTAGGACACACACACAAAGCTGACCGTTTATGGCAAAGGAGGACAGGTGGGTCCCTGTTCTCAAGGGACTGTGCTTGCTACTAATCCACGGGGGGGGTTCCAGCTCACTGCTTTGTTCCCTAGATGGGAAAACAAAACCAGTAGAAATGAGAGCTGGCCCACAGGGCTCTCTGAAAGATCCCCTGAGCTCTCACACAAGCCAAAGGCAACTGTCACCTTTGGCCACAATATTGGACTGAGACCCTCTCCACAGAAGTCCTTACTAGACTGAACGCTACAGAAAACAGACTTCTGCAGATGCTAGCAAGAACTGAACAACCATGAGCTAAAACAAATATTGTAAATCTAAAAGATGAATTGGAGAAAGAATGAGGAGATTTTTTTTCTGCCTCATCAAGGAATTTATTTAATAAACAATGAGAGTGGTAAATGTAATATTAAACACAGTGTTCTAAGAGTTTGTCATCACAGAGAATCATATGAGTATACTGTAATTATTAAGCAGTTGACGGTGTTGTCATAAGAACGAAACAGTTATTTCAGTTCTCTCCCGCTTGGGAAAAGGCTCCTTTGGCCATGGCCTGACTCGGACACTGCTCCCTCCCTGAGGACAGGGCTGGCTGGCTAGTGCCTTTGGTTTTCCAGTCTTGCCACAACCACTGATATCTGTGTTGTATTTTCAGTCAGAATGCTCTCTCGAACTTTTAGGGCAGCTTCAAAGGAGGCAGTACGCACAAGTCGGTACAATTTTAGAAGTGGGAGGCCAGGTTGGACACCCCAAAGATGCAGCTGATGTGTCCCTTCAGGCGCTCACAGCTGTTCTGACCTCCACTTGGGAAGGTGATAAAGGCTCTGGGGAACTGTTAGCAAGCCACCTCGATACCAAAACATTTTACTGATTTGGACTCAAGTAATGCAAATCATGGGAAATCTATTTGTAATCAGCTTTAAGACTCTGTAATCCAGTAGTCATTTTGACAGACTTTGAACATGAAATAGGGTGTTAAAGAGATAGGAATTGAATAATCTTTGTGTATTCATATAATGTAACTATACAATGATAAGAAACAAGAAATTCATAATCGGGGGCCTTTTGGCCATGTCTCCTTTAAAAAAATATGTCTCCAAAATGACTGTGTTCCTTTCGGTTTATGCTGTTTTATGTTGAAACAGGGTCCCACTAAGCAATCCAGGCTAAACCTGAACTTGCAGAAATCCTCCTGTCATAGCATCTCCAGTGCTGGAATTACATACGTGTATGACATAACCAGCTCTAAAAAAATCAATCCTTGAAAAAAATAACATGACTTTTTTATACAGCACATGTTCTAAATGATCCAAGGCAACTTACTTGTATGAATTAATATTTTTTAAACCCCTGAGTTTCTCATAGGAAAGGACAGAAATGTAGAACTCTCATTTTTATAATGTATTTTCTAAAACCTTAATTAGAAGCTTTTGAAAGGAAAACAAAACTTCAAATGAAAACCTGACATTTTAACATCTCTACAAGAGGAGATTTGTCTGAAAACTGGGATTGAGACAGTTCCAAGAGAAGACATGGCAGCGAGGAGACCGTCTGTGCTGTTCATCTTGGGATTTTCTTTTCTTTTCCACCCGACCCCAAACAGTCTAGTATGCAGTCCACGGTCTTAACCTCAGAAAACAGAATAACCTGCTATAGTTGGCACGTTCCACAAGATGGCGCTCATCCTCAGGCAGAATGCCCCTCCACATACATACTGAACTTAGAACTGACTTTTCATAATGAAACCTCTTAGAGATGAACAAACCTTTGAAGTAGCTCTAAAGGAAATTTTAATGTCAGACATTAACAATTTATGTTTCCAGAAAGTCCAAGCCTCTTTAAGAAAAAAATCAGGCATACAATTAGGTAATTTGATAAATAAGGATGAAGTGTTTAAAGCTATTTATAGCCATGCCGTGCAACCGAGACACAATGCAAACATGTAATGAAAATTTTGTAATAGCCATATGCTGTGTTTTTAACAGCAACTGATATTGTATTTAACCCAACATGTCCAAAATATTAACATTTCTACATGCAAGCAATGTAAAATTAACAGCAAAGGTTTTCTGGTTCCCTTGTGAGATTCTGCTGCACAGTTCACACCTGCAGGACATCCCAGCTGCTCGGCAGGTGGCGTGCGTGACAGTACACGCATGGAGAGTCTAGCCCGTGTGATCAACACCAAACCCAGCATCTGACTGCTACAGCAAACATTCAGCCTGTACTCTTAGATCCCATAAAACGTACCTGCAACAATGTAAACAGACTTTCCCCGCTTGCAAAGCAGGCAAGAGTACAAACGCTTTCTGTATGCAGAGCTATGAAAAATAACCACCCTTCACCTCTCTAATCTTTCGTTAAATAACAGCCTATAAAATAAATCCTGGCCTTGTTTAATTACAGCTGTCTTATTGACACTGTCAAGCACAAAATACATACTAGAAAAGTGTAATAGAACAAAGCCTACAAGCTCTCCTATGGAAAGTGGGAATTATGAGTCATATACACAATACAATAAAGCAGCATAGGTCGGTTTATCCAGCATTTCCGCACACTGGGGATTTTACACTTCTCCACTGAACCAACTCACCTAGATTTTTCTGACAAATAGACACAAAAGGTGATCTCAATTCTCAATTTATAACATATTCAACTCATACATAAAGAAATAAAAGAAGTCACTTGTTGATACAAAAGAATTACTAAAACTGAAAAGGGTAGGCTGTCTTATTCAGATATAAGGTCCTGAAAATAGACAGGGCTCTTTTTGTTTTTCTTTGCTTTGGTTTTGGGGTGGGTTGTGTTTGTTTGTTTGTTCGTATTTTTGTTTGTTTGTTTGTTGTTTTGGAACAAGAGACAAGTTTAAAAGAAAGATGTGTTTCTTTTGAAAGATGTGGTTTTTTGGAGAAGCAAAATGCAATCAGTGAGAAAGCAACGATACCAAACCCAGTCTCCGTCATGCAGTGCTCCCTCTGGAAGACAGACAACTGGGGGTGGGAGGACTGTCTCTGAGGTTATGGGCAAATCACCAGGGATCCTGCACCTGGACTCAGGGCACCTCACTAACTGACTCTGAGTAAAGTCTTTGTGTGTGTGTTTGGGGGAGGGGTGGGTGGAGGTGTGCAGATTGCACTCCCAGAAGGAGTAGCACACACTTGCAATTCCTTACAACCCCAAAACAGCTGCCAACCCCACAGAGCCCACAAAATAGCTTTGAAATTGGATTCCTGAGCTAAGCGGTAAGCTGATTCTTTTTTGCACACAAAACAAAACATAAAAAAAAAAAAAATCAAGTTAGTTATAAACCAAAAGTTATTAATTTTCTAATTGTACAATAGATCTGGTTTTATACTTAGCATTCAAGTAAGAGAATGCCATTCAAGAAGGTATGAAAATTAATTTTTAAGAAGACATGTTGATTGGGACCGACAGGATGGATCAATAGAAAACATGCTTGCTGCCAAACTAGAACTCGAGTTCAATCCCTGGGACCCACATGGTAGGAGAGAACTAATTCACACAAAAGTTCCTCTGACTTTACATATGTGCTGTGGTGCACACATTCACAACACACACACACACACGAATAATTTTTTAACACAAGATGCCGTTTGTAAATTTATCATTTATGGCAGCCTTCGATCTTGCCTAAGTATTTGATCTTCAGTTTGGAGACTGGAGGAAAGGTATTGCGACTTCACTGTACAAATGAGAAGACAGTTTTCTGGAAGAAATGCTGCAGGCATATCCCAGCGGTTAGAAGAGAGCTTTGATCTTACACAGGGCCCACCTGTGTGTCCTGATGCAAACGGTTTCTTTCCTAATGCCCATGTACTAAGCTTCCTGTGCTGCTGGGCCAGCCAGACTCTATCATTCTGGCTGCAGCGGAGCAAGCCTCCTGGAGGTTCAGCAGCGGCCTCTGTAGCAGGGTGGCTCTCTGAGAGAGCAGCTCTCAATTATTCATGATGAGACTGGAAGGCTGAGGACAGACTACTTCAAATGCAGAAAAACTAATTAGCACTTATCTGGATTGGATGAATCTGAGTTAGATTAATCTGAGCCCATGTATAAATCATGCCATGACAAAATCTACAGGAAGGAGTTGGGCTCCTTAAAATACAATCCTGAATGGTCCGGAATCCAAACTCTTTGGCAGCCAAAGCAAGGAAGAGGCCTGAGGGGCATCTCTCTCCCGTTAAGCTGCATACACAGGTAACTTCTCTCACCACAGGACCTCTGTGTTTGCTATTTTACAATGGGGCCTGCAGGAGAATGAATGCCTCTGGCCCAGCAAGCACAGGGGCCTGACAGGGACTGACAGGGACAGAGGGGTTGACACCACAGTAGGCTGCAGCAAAGGCCACGGTGGAAACTGTTGACCAGAAGTGTTTGGGTTCTAGGCCCAAATTGGAGTCTTGGAACTTTTAGCCGGCAGATCAGGCCGACCAGTGTTACAGTCAAGGCAGAAAATAAGAAAGAGATTGAAGAACACGTTTGGGAAAGAAATTCTACTGCATATGGTCACGAGTAAGTAA
This sequence comes from Mastomys natalensis, assembly GCA_021653895.1. NCBI lineage: Eukaryota > Metazoa > Chordata > Mammalia > Rodentia > Muridae > Mastomys > Mastomys natalensis. The sequence goes on from JAJTUV010001699.1 coordinate 26,351, forward strand.
CGGAAATAAAAAATGTACAAGCCAAAGAGAACCACCCCAGCTAAGTGAAGGGACTGACTTCCGGTATCTTTAAAAGGAAGCAGGTAATTGTGGTCAGGATTCTAAGCAGCCAGGGCTGGAGCAGGCAGCATGGGGATCTCTGTAAAATCCAACTTGTCTCTACCTCCATTACAACACACACACACACACACACACACACACCTCTTGAGCTCCTGTCCTAAGTTTAAGCAAATCTCAAGGTTACGATCTATCATACGTATTTCATTTCTTAAAAGCAGATTACTTATAAAAATAATTTAGGACAGCTTGTGTTTATTACTTGCTGCTCAAAATGACTGACGCTGCCTTGTTCCTTTATGAAGAAAATTTGGAATGGTTTGCTTTAACTAGGCAGCTCCCCCGGGCGTCTCCTATTGCTTCAGTGACTGCATATCAAATACCAACCCTCTTTATTACCGGTAAAGTGCAATTCCTACCTGTATCCCTAGAGATATCCCTAGAGAGGCTTTAGTCACCTGCCCTCCCTCCTTCCCACTGGGTCCAATTTGATAGCAGCATTATGCTCCCAGAAGTGAGAAATTTCAGTGTGGATTTAGCTGGCAAAGGAGCCAGCACATTGGATAGTAGTTTTAGTTAACACAGCTCATGTGGTCTAACTGGTCCTGCCTAAACTCACAAGGGACTTAAGCTGAAGAAGAAGCCATATTAAAAACAAACAAACAAACAAAAAACAACAACAAAAGCAAAACACCAATTACATAAGAATCTGTGTACACTAAGCACGAAAAGACAAAGCAGTATAGGTTGGGAGAAACAAACAATATTGGGCTGCTCACCAGGGTTCAACATGGTTTTATAAGACTTCCTGACATCCTACCCCTGGGGGTAGGAAAAAGGAAAATCCATAATCCCTTCCTATTTAATGTAACAGGAAAGCGGAATGGTCTCTTTATTTTCATCCCTTCTGAATGTTATTGAAGTTGAGACGTTCATTATCAGGACCAGTGAGATGACACGTGAGTATAGGCACTTACTGCCAAGCCAAGTGACTGGAATCCAACCCCCAAAATCCTTATGTTGAAAGGCAGACTAAATCCTGCAAGTTGTTCTCTGACCTCCGCACCGGTGCCATGGCATGTGTATGATGGTGCACGCACATGGCGTGCTCGTGCACATGCACACCCCCCCCACACACCATAAAGAACATATATATATATATATATATATATTGATCCAAAGGGGGAGAGAAGGATAAGACACCCACAGTTCACCAAAGTTAGAGAAACCATGGCAGGAAAGAACAGCGAACTGAGAGAAGCAAAGTGAGACCCGCGAGGTCATCTAGAGGCTACAGGGGATGTGACCTCCTAGCTCAGACTAAAACAAGATGTAGCAACAACCGTAGCCCACTTTGCTACCATGACAGATGATCAAAGCGTTCTCAAACAGTGAAAGAAAAAAAGCCAATATATGCTTTAGAGCTCTAATGTGGGGGAAGGGGATCACAAAAAATGGCTAAAGTTTCAATACCAATAGACAATATCTAACTGCAGAGAATGAGACAATAAAACTGGTGGGAAGAGAACAGGAAGAAGCGGGTTGAACATGGTTGCCCTGTTTTCCTTTTGAGGTAAGATCGAATGTAGCCCAAGCTGGCCTACATAGACAAGGATGACTCTAAACCTCTGATTCTCTTGCCTCCTCCCCACCAGAGCTAGATTAGACCTGTGTGTGCCACTGCAGGGTGTTATGCAAACCCAGGACCTCCTGCATCCCGGGCAAGCACTTTACCAACTGAGTTACAACATGCTTTTGTTAAGACTTCATTTTATTTATGTGTATCTGTGTCTGTTTGTACTGATGCTACTTGTAAGCTAATGCCACCTGTGTACAGGTGCCAACTGAGGTCAGGAGAAAGCATCAGATTCTCTGGAATTGGGGTTACAGACAACTGTGAGCCACTGACACAAGTGCCAGGACGTGAACCCAGGTCCTCTGTCAGAGCAACAAGTGCTTAACCACTGAGCCATAGCTCTAGCCCCTACACATGTTTTTTTTTTTTTTTTTTTACTGACATAAAATTAACAAAACCAGTTCTTACCTTGGCTTAAGAACAGCATTTGGCTAATATCCATGGCCAGTAAGAAGAAAATAGCTGAATGACTTTGAATTAATTTCACCATCGTAATTAATTATTAAATGGGAGCTTTATTAGAGCCATGAATCTGAGTGTAAGTGTACTTGACTCTTCATTAGAGTAAACAACATTTCAGATATACTTGCAAAATGTAAATAACCTCACATGCTAATACATTCTGATTAAAGTAGATTCTCAAACAAATAATTAACTTTCTAAATAGTCCTCAGCTACACAGTGCTTGATAAATTACAACGGCACATGCTGTACCAATGCTTATTTAAAAGAGGAAAAGCGAGGGCTGGAGAGATGGCTCAGCGGTTAAGAGCACTGACTGCTCTTCTAGAGGTCATGTAGTTCAATTCCAGCAACCACATGGTGGCTCACAACCATCTGTAAGGGGATCCAATGGCCTCTTCTGGTGTGTGAAGACAGCTACAGTATAGTCATATACATAAAATAAATAGATATATTTTTTTTAAAAAAGAGAAAAAGTGAGATGTTCTTAGTGTTGCAACTTTGGGATAGCACTTAGAGAACTTGCATGGTCGCAGTCCCAGGTGGGAACTGTTTCCTGTAATTATCTTTGTACCACATTCACCTACCCCATCTGCAACATCCACCACATTTGTAGCCTCTTTCTGGCTCTCTGCACTACAGAGTGTCCCTTCCCAAGGTGTCGTGCCCTGTGGTGCCTCTGCTGCAGGTCTCCGCCAGCCTACTCTTTGACCGTTTCCTACTCTTTAAACCCAGGCTTGTAATCTTGACATCAAGACATTGCCCATTACCTTTAAACACCCATTCCCACCATCTTTTCTTACTTTTTTTTTTCTTCTTTTCCAAGAAGAAAATATTTGGGGGAGAAGGGGCTATAATTCGTGGCTTTACAGAAATTTCATAATGTTATTAAAGGTATTGAGACTTCAAAAGCTAGCTACACGCTATTGCTTCTTAACCAGGAAGCAAGGCATAGTACCTGAGGCTGGAAAGGGGATACACGCTGATTTCTTAGCTCTTCCAGCTTAAATTTATGATGGAATGAATAATGTCAACAAGCTGCTCAACTTCTGCACATGCAGGGCGAAGGAACCGGATGTCTAAAAGGAAGACCAAGGCAGAAAAGCCTCTCTTCACTAATACCTGCCGTGTCACCGAGAGCCACACCTGCCCAATATTTACAATGCCTTAGTCATAGCTTTTCTATGCTTAGAAGCCTGGACACTTATTTCATTTATTTTTAGAACAGTATCAGTGCTCATCGTGATGGTCTGTGCCAGTTGTTTTCAAGCCAGCCCTTGATCACTACAGGATACGAGCGAGCCGAAAATGGAAAATGACGAAGTTGCGGAGACGGGACACCGGGGGTTCTGGAGACAGAATGCTTTGAAATGCCTTAGTCACAACTCCGGAAAAACAGACTTCATCGCCATCAGCATTTAATAAGATTCGTAATTACTTAGTATACTGACCAAGCAATAAAGAATTTGATAGGACCTACAGAAGTCTTACATAATGTGTACATAACCCCAGTCTGCACAAGACTTGGGAATGGGTGAAGACTCAGTCGGACCTAAAATCCACTGTGAACACAGAAAATGAGAATGTCTCAGCAAACGCTGGAAAACTCTTCAACCAGTCCTGTGTGAAATTGGCATCCAAAATTATCCTATCAGATCAATGACAAATCAACTGGTTTCTGGAATGTTGCAAATTTACATGGTAAAAGCTTATGTCTCTGTACTAAACACCAGTCACGTTTATGCAGATGGCCAAAGAGTCAAAGATTTTGTTCCACTGATTTCCAGTTGAAAAACTCTGACACTAGTGGAAAGAGAGCTATAGGGAGATGCTCCTTCATCACCTTCTGTGTTCCCTAAATCATGGAATCTATTCAAAACTGTTAGAGACAGGCAAGGGGGAGTGTGGTGCCTCGTATACAAGCATGAAGTTGCCAAAAATTAAGTCTAAGAAGACTGCTTTAAAATGATAGTAAGTCCCTGAAATAGTCAAGATCATTTAAAAAAAAAAAAAAAAACTAAGTAAATCTGAAAGGAACATAAGATTTGAAATGTAGAGACAAAGGGAAAATACATCGCATGTGTCTGAGTGGCAGAAAAAAACGGGCCAATGTCATGGAACAGAAATATTTGCGGTGCTGTCTGGTACCACATCAACACCCGCTTCCTAATCTGCAGACAACGAGAAGAGAGCACGGGAAGAGCCTGCACTCAGGGTTATGTTGTAAAGAATGTTCTAATTTGCCAACAGATTTCTGTCAGCAGTGAGGGAAACCGTTGTCGATATCTGGCCATCTTGTAGAAGTACGTATACATTCTGGATGCTTCCTTCAGCTCATTGCGTCCTACCGGGACCACTCGCCTCTGACAAGCATGACTATAAAATCACCCAGAACTGTGCCTGACAGTATCAAATAGCTCTAAATGAATGTAAATAAAGTTTTAGTGGTTCTTTTTGGGGAGTGGGAGGAAGACAGAGGTTATAATCTTTAGAACCCAAAAATGGGACCGGTTATCCATGAAAATTTCTTGGGGAAGTTTTGGGATTTGAAGTTTTGTTTGTTTTGCGATGAATTTAATGTACATGTAAATAAACAGCTACGCCATCACACAGATCACTTCTTTTACCAGTTTTGCTAAATTATGCCTATAAAGAAATACGTGGGCTAGAAGAATGGCTTAGTTCATAAAATGCCTACGTATAGGACAAGGACCTGAAGTAGCAGAGATGAGTGGATGCCTGAAGCTCACTGGCCAGTCAGCTTAGCAAAATCAATGACCTCCAGGTTCAGAGACTCTGCCTCAAAATATAAAGGTGGAAAACGCTGGAAGAAAGACGTCCAATGTGACCTCAAGCCTCCATAGGCATGCAATACACAACCACACACAGATGCTCACACCCACATTAGTACATACACACACATGCACACACACACACACACACACACACATACATGCATGTCTCTTTGCAGATTTTAACTTATTAGCATAAATGAGCATGCCAGTGCTCTCTGCCCGTTTAGATTTGCACTGACACTGTCTCTTTAATTCTTGATGTGGGTAATTTGTGTTTTCCACCCTCCTTCCTGATCAGACTTTGTATCATTTCCCAATCGTAGTAATCTTTTCAATAAATTAGCATTTGCATGGGTTTGGTTTTTGCTGTTTGTCAGTTCATTTTTATTTCATTTCTGTGCTTGTTTTAGTTTGTGGTTTTGAGATACTGAAGTCTCATCCACCTCACACCAGCCTTGAACTGAAGGCCTTCATCTGCATGTGCCTGGATTTCAGTATTGCTGGGGCTCTGAATGCTGACCGGTCCCTGCACTACGGGAGCTCTGCAGATCCTGTTCCGTTTCTCTGTGCTCCACTGTGCTGTTTGCCCTTGCCTTTGGTCGGTTTGTTTTCCTATTTTTTTCCGATTCAGGAGTCCCTTAAGATGGAAACGGAACAACGATTAAAAACTCTGATCTTCTCAACTGTATTTGAAATATCAAACCGCCTCTAAGTGCCGCCTTTGTTACATCACACCAATGTAAATATGCCTTGATAACAAACTAACTCAAAACCTCAGTGGCTTTCCAGGCTGGACAAGCAGATCAGCAATTTAAGAGCATAATTGTTCTTGCAGGGGACTGGAGTTCAGTTCCCAGCACCCACAGTAGGTTACTCACTACCACATACAATCCCAGCCCCAAGGGCTCTAATGTCCTTCTGACCCCTGAGGGCAGGAGCATTCTCTCTCTCTCTCTCTCTCTCTCTCTCTCTCTCTCTCTCTCTCTCTCTTTCTCTCTCTCTCTCTCTCTCTTTCTCTCTCTCTCTTCCTCTCTCTCTCATACTCCTACTCATATACACTCACAAAATTACACTCACACACAATCACACACACTCTCACACACAACCACATACACTCACACAATCACACACACACACACATCACGCATATAATTACATACACAACCACACACACACTCACACATCACTCACACATCACACACACAACCACACATACACTCACAAATCACACACATTCACACACAACCACACACACACACTCACACATCACACACATTCACACACAACCACACACACACACACAACCACATATACATTCACACAATCACACATACATTCACACACAATCATACACACACTCACACACAATCACACACTCAAACACATACAAAAAATGTTAATCCTCTCAGTGGCTTTTAAAAATGAGATTGAATTCTTTTTTTCACACTGCTCCTCCACTGAGGCCCCGTGAAAGGCTTTGTCCCACACTGTTTCCAAATCCCATTCAGGCAGAGAGCACGGCCACAGCCTGGAATCCTGCTGGTTACAAGGAAGACAGGGGAAAGCTGGACTCCCAGAAAAGATGCTCTAGCTTGGGAAAGCCACAAGGTCGGTCGGTCAGTATCCCTGCTCTCCCTTGACCAGTCAGAACACATCACAAGACCAGGAAGGACAACCCTATCATGTGTCAGAACTGGGACACAAACATATCTAATGAATTGCATGAGTGAATAAATCATACCCCAACATATACACACATATCCCACCAGAATATATCACCCGCGAGAGCAAGGGTTATTCAGCCATTACACAATGCTGTATCCCCAGTGCCTAAAGCTGCTCATCCCACATGCACAGCCCTCTAAAAGCACTCCCTGAATAAATGCAAAACCATCTTCTATTAAGGCCTCTTGCAAATCTGAGGCTAACATATGTCTAGACCTGCTAAATTATTGAATCTAAAGATCTTCCCCCACCACTGTTGACAGTTTTCTTGAAACAGTGTAAAAATATTCATCTTTACATTCTGTTTGGGCTGTCAACTAGAATTCAGACACTAAGTGCTCTGTCCTCGTGGGCTTGGATCGCGAAGCATGTGTGTTTACAAAATGCAGTGTCGGGGACAGAATTTAGTGATGTAACAGCTGTAAACAGAAGCTGGGCACAGCCTGGAAATAAAGGCAGCATCTTGGGGTTCTGGTCTCATGGTCTGGTGGCTGTGGGTGACCCGGGAAAGAGCCTAGGAGGGTTCTGGCAGTGTCTACCACCTCCTCCTCATGTGGACGGAACATCTGTTCATCCTGAGAAAGACTTTTCTTCTTCTGTGTGGGAATCTGAGAGTCGCAGCTTGAAAGGACAATTGTGACTGTCCCCATCTGCTGCCTCCAGCATGTCCTCCAGCACCTCCCCTGCTCCTAGTACTACCACAAAGCACCCTGTGTCCACCGGCCAGCTCAAGGAAGGGATATCTTTGGGAAGCATTTAACCCACTCAGAACCCAAGCTTCCTCCTAGACTCCGACATGGAGATGGGAGAAGGGCAAGTTCAAGGCCAACCTGGGCTACAGGGTCAGTTTGAGGCCAGCCTGGGCTTCCTAATACTAATTAGGCTGAGTGTAAAACAAAAACAAACAAAGGAAACCAGAAGCTTCTTTCCCAAGGAGGGAGGAGAGCATCATTTGGACTTGCATAGAGGAACCAAAGTGGGAAGGCGGGTTCCGAGGAATAATCAAAGTCCCAGATGGTGGCTACTTCATCTCCTTTAGATCCTTACGCAAATGTCATTTTATTAGATAGAAGATTCTGGCAACTCCCTGCCCTGTGTCCCACTTGCTTAGTTGCCATAGCATTTTCTGTCAGACAGAAGTCTGGCTCGAATGTTTGTCTGTTTTTACTCAACTGCAACGAAAGCTCAAAACAAACAGAACAGAGACTTCAATTTTCAATATGAGACCCCAACCTAGAAAACGCTCAGCGTTTGTTGACCGAAAGCAATCAAGCCTATATTTAAAGCTCCTGAACTCAGGTGAGACAGTCAGTTGAAACAAACAAGTTCACACCAAGCTTCAAAAAGGAAGTCAGGGCACTGACGCCTTACAGCTCATCACATGTGTCGGAGACATAAATCTGCCTTTTCGTGGTCTCTGCCTGGTATCACAATTACCCAAACTAAACACTCGTCTTTCTAAGCAAATTTGGAGAAGAAAGCAGGGTGACCTAGCAAAAGGTTACATTTCAACTTTAGAAGTAGACCGTAAGGGCGATATTCAATCTATGACAGGATGGTCTCTGAGAACGAGGGACCCTAAGTGAAGCTGTTACTGTTTTAAAGCAGAAGGCAGGGTAATTCTATTATCTGGGGTTTTCTCCCTCACCCTCTGCCTCCCTCTTCCATCTGTCCCCACTGGCATTGTTTCTCAAATGAGTTCCATCACTGTGCCTAGGTGTGGCCCCCACCTGTGGCACCTTGCTGCCTGGAGGGGCCAAGTAGCTAACCTTGCTGTTCACCTTCCCTCCATACCTGTGATTCTCAGAAGGAAGACTTTTCATTTCTTTCTTGTTTTCATGTTTTAGTTCCCCCCTCCACGAATAAGCACATAGCATTTCAATTTAAATTTTAATAAAGGAATAATTTGTTCTGTGGCTTCTGCTATTTCAAGATGCTTTCGGATCTTGAACACGGTGTTCAAGAGCCTCCAGAATTGGATTTTTAAAATTTTTATATTGTTTTATTTGTCTGTTATTTTATAGCACCTGTTTGGTTGAGAGAGAGAGAGAGAGAGAGAGAGAGAGAGAGAGAGAGAGAGAGAGAGAAGGTGAGGATCTGAGTTGATAGGGAGGTGGGAAAGATAGATCTGGGGGAAGTTGGGAGACAGGAACCCTAATCAGAATATATTGCATGAAAAATATCTATTTTCGATTTAAAAATACTAAAAAAAACAAAGAGGTTCCATAATTCCCTTGAAGTTTCCACTACTTGGCCCCGCCCCTCTACCTAAATCTGCTGACTCAGGAACACCCCCTCCTTCACACACTACTGAGGACCACGTTGCCCCTTCTTTCTCCTCAGCATGGTCACTGGCCCGCCTTGCCCCTTTTCCACCCAATCTAACAACAGATTTTCCGCTGGTGCTGTTCACACCTGGAGACTTTACATTCTCCATCACTGACCAGGGCTTGGTGGAGAAATTCGTAACAGGGTTGCTCTGGCTACACTCATTCATCCCGAGAGCCCGTAGCTCACACCGACCCATGATGCATTACAAAACCTCCCTTGACCATTCCTGTCGGGAACAGCTTCTTGCACTTCCAGACTTGATGGCTGGCCCCACTTCTTGGCCGTTAACCCTTGCTGGCACTGCAGTTACGTTGTGGCTCTTTTGTCAAGCGTCTGTGTCTAATCATCGTGCCGCCCTACTTAAATATACCCATGCTGTGGATTTACGCACCGAAAATGTCTTGGGCAAACAAATCTTGAAACATTTGTCAGTGATGATGGTGACAGAACGCCGCTGTTACATTGGAGTAAACTGGGATGGGCATAAGGTGAAGGGGGTTAAATCAGGACATAACCTTCCCTGGACAGCTGAAGCCGGTTCAAACCTGTACTCTCAAGTCCATGTGTCCACTCTTAGCTGGCTCATCCCGGCCATGCCCTCAAGGACACACAAAGTACAAGAAGTATGTGCTGGGCAAGGGGAAAATCTTGTTCTGTCATCACATCCGTCTTAAGCAGAAGGAGACTCTGCAGAGAATCTCTCTGCAGGAAGCACCTTTAGCGTGTCTCTGGGCTGCACAGCAAGGAGAGTCTGTGCCCTGAAACTGAGACATTCCTGCGAGGTCAATCAAATGATTTCCTTTAACCCAAAGGAAGGACTGTCAGGCGGAGGTGGTGTCAGAAAGCTCTGGACACTGACAATGTGGAGCAGGGCGGTAGGGAGTGGCCTGGCACGACCCACTCCCAAGGCAGACAAGGCTGGCCTCTGCCAGTTCGCCATCTGGAGTGCCTGGAAGGCACCCGTCTGGAAATGAGGCTTCGGCTTCAGGTACTAACTTTGCTGCTGGCTCTTGTGATGACCTTGGAGCCGGGCAAATGAACCTTGAGTATGTCTGTGTATCCGTCAACAAGAATGACAGATCACGCTCATGAGAACCCCAGTCAAAAACATGGAACCGTCTCTCCCACCACCCGCACTCAGAACCCAATATTCATTGTGATAAGCCACCAAGCCTGCCTCTGAGGACCTCTGTTCTGATCCCGTGTGCCCTACATCTTGGAATGGCTTTACTTTGCCCCCTTCTATCCGAACCCCTCAGAGCAACACAGCCCTGTGAGAGTTTCGTCCCACATCCTCCCCTCACCACCCACCAAGCAAATTTCCCCCTGAGGGGAGCAAGACTGCCCATTGATGTCACTGCTAACATGCTTGCTAGCCCAGTGCACCTGCACCCTAAGTAGCATAGTATTTTAACTTCATGAAAATATCTTTTAAATGATTCCAAATACAGCACTGAGAGGAGGAACAGGAGGGAAAGAGAAGCAAGCCAGAAAAATAAAATCTCAGCTCACACCCCTGCTTCAATCGGGACTAATTACCCTGTGTTGAAAAACAAACAATGTATTAATTGTAAATAATCCAATAAGCAAGCTCTCTTCACTGCCAGCTTCGCCGCTTGCTGCCACATCCGCTGCCAAGATCTCCCCAGGCCGGGTCCACCTCACTAATACTGAGCTGGCTTTCCCATCTCTGGGTAGTGGGTCCAGCTGCCTGCTGCAAGGCCATTGGACAGCTGTCTCCATAAGGATCTCATAGCACTCCCTCCCACTTAGAGGACATGGAAGTAGCACTGCTCATCCTGGAAAGGAGAGTCCCTTGACCCTAAATGACTCAACTCTTCCAAGAACAGAAAGAGAAAAAAAAAAAAAAAAAGTACCTAGAAAGCTTGCCTAGTTAATGGTTGCTGAATTACAACACTCTACCCGACATAGTGTATTGAGTCCTTGAGATCCCTTTCTGCAGAGTTTGTAATCTCTGAATTACAATGCTCTACCTGACATAGTATATTAAGTCCTTGAGATCCCTTTCTGCGGAGTTTGTAATCTCTGTCCTAGGGGAACTCCATAGCAGCAGATTTTGCCCTGAAGGCTGCAGATGACTGCCTTTTAGTGCTAATGGATACGTGGCTGACTACAAGCTAACAAAGGCACCTCACAAGCAAGAGGGCACAGCTAGGGGGATTCCCAGCCTCACTGTCTGCTCCTGCTCTATGTATGGGAGAAAGGTCACCACAGTCAGGAGGTAGATCTTCTGTAAAGGACTCCAAAGCTCACTGAACTTTCTGTAGCTCGTGGCATCAAACCCAAGGCCACACACAATGCTCGCACAGTGCTCTACCACAGGGGTCTGCACCCACCCCAACGCTCTCGTACATCAAATTTCCCTACAGGAAACAATAGTCTGTTGATTTTTTAAATATAAATTATCAATATTTTTTCAGTTTGCTTCCCTAGCCTGTTTCATACATCTACATATCTGTACATTCGAGCTTTGCTTCTCCTACCAGAAGGGACACAACAAGCTTTTCAGTGAAGTCTTCAGTCATCTCTGGCTCTGAAAGTATTTTACTCTACGGACTTTAACTGTCTATTGACAACTCAAACACTTTCAGAAATGAAGATGTTAACACTTGGGATAGATTTGGTGAGAAGATGGTTATACGTTTATAGAAACATGAGTGTAAAATAATAATACTTTGGACAAAGTTTAAAGCTATCGATCATGCATCATTTGCAGACATGTAGATGATATAGATAATGTAGATACAGACATATGACTCATATAGATGGAAATTCTCATCATCTTGGTCATACAACACTGAAAACCACCAATTGTTTATATTTCTGCTGGGCAGTCTATGAATATATTTTCCTACATGAACCACTAAGTACTGTGATACACTTGAAGGCCATTTACTATTCATTTATTATCAGTGAACTGCTCAGACCTCAAATTAACACATAGCAGCTCAACCCATAGAACTGTATTGAAATAATGTGTTTTTTCCCAAAGTACTTCATTTGTTTTTTATGCCTTAATTGTCCCGTGTCACCATGACTATCTTACCCACATTCTCTGGAATGTCTGAGTCTTTCCTATCAAAATAAAATCAAACGTCTAGTTCAGAAGATAAAGAAAATTCTCAAGTAGATTTAAAACAATGCAGTAATAGCAAGTAGGCAGTCAGCATTATTAAATTCATTAAAGCCGACCAAATACTGTTGTCACCCTCATTGACTGTCCTTTATCATAATAATGTAAGAAAATATTGAAATTGTATTACAATAGTATAAGAAAAAGACTAGACTTGGTCTTCTAAAATCTCATGATATATTGAAATTACTCCCCTCAAAAAAAAAAAAAAAAAAAAAAAAAAAAACCAAAACCCAAAACATAGCGAAAACCACCTTGCTATTTAAAAATAAAACAATCAAAAGCACACATACACACACAACCCAGAAGTCCACATATATTTACATAACAGACACTCACAGCAGTTTTATGTGGCCGTCTGTGCCAGCCATTCCCTCCCAGATCTCATTAGCAGTCTAGAAACCAGCCCTTTGTTAGCACAACCCTTTAAAAAAGGAATCACGATTTAAAAAAAAAAAAAAAAAAAAAAAAAGCTTAGCTCTCTTGGGGAAAGAAAGCATATCAGAACGAAGGTTCTTAACGGTGGGCAATGAGATCCACAGACTCTGAAACCCGAGGCTCCTGTTTGTACAAATGTGTCAGCAAGAACTGGTATCAGCAAAAAGTAACCCCAACTCACACGAGGGCTGTTTTTCATCCTTCTCCCCCTGCCCATGTGATATCCACAGAAGCAGATGTCCAGCTACTATTCATACGAATGTGTTTGACAGTGGGGCATTTAGCAGGATGACGGGATGAACGTAGAAACGTACACTAACATAAAAAGAATCTGCCCTCAGAGTGTGGAGGAGGAGCAATGGCCCAGGTTAAGCTTGCAAAGACACGCTTCGAAGTCTTCATGACAAACGGCCACTGCCTGGTGCTCACCGGGCAGCAGGACCTTCTGTTTCTCCTCCTCCTTCAGCCCCAAGATGAGCAGACTGCCAGGCCTCCCACCCAGCCTGCCTAGCTTCCTTCGGCCTCCCTGACTCTGACGACTCGGGTCCCATCAGCTCTGAGAGCTTCACATCCTCATCCAGCTTGATCTTCCGTCACTCCGTCCCTACGCACACTGCCCCGAACACTCTGAACCCCTAATGAATGCAGGCGGATGCTGAAGGATCCTCCTGACTCCTTCATTCCTGTCTCTCCCTTTACAGCGCCCCTCTGACTCTCCCTCAACAGTAACTTTGTTGTCGTTTCATAGTTTTCTTCAGGTTTTCCCCAAACTCAAAGACCATAGAAGTCTAAAGTTACCACACTGACTGGGACCCAAACTAACTTCGCACCCTCTCTCCTACTCGTTCTCAATACAAATCTCTCCAGCCCTCATTCCAGACAGCCGGGTTTCTCCCTTTAGCACCACACAGCCATGCTCTAAAACCCGATCATCCTCGTCTCCTTTGCTCCCACCATTCACCCCACGCCCAGACCTCTGTAAGGAAATCTATGCAGCATTTCTATGTAACCCCTCCCCCCTTGTTTTAGCCTCATTTGAGATCCCACCTGGGCAAGAACACCCCGTTTCACCATCCTAGTCACTATGACTCCCTCTTGGATTTCCACAGCACTCAGGGTAGACTATTCATTTAATACTTGATATGCATTTCCTTCTGTTATCAGAGTATTTTAATTATTCATGCCTACGTATCTTGTCTCTTTAACCAGATTTTAAATTCCCTCTCTCATATTTTATGAATAAAGAAATGAACTCCGTTCTATAGTCTCCAAGGAACAGGCAGCATCAGCAAAATCAACATATGAAAAGGTGAACAATTTCTTTATCGAGTCCTTTAAATTTATTGAATACTGTGGGCCGAGCACAGTTCAGACACTGAGGACTGCATGTAAAATAGCGGCATAAGGTCTCCTCTCATAGGGCTTATGGTATAGCTTAGAGACCAGACATTAATGAAACAGGTGTGTAAATAATGGTATATATAAATTCTGTTGAGGGATGGAATATAAACAGGCTGTGCTGGCTAGCTGATGTCAACTTGACACAAGCTAGAGTTATCTGAATAGAGGGAACCTCAACTGAGAAAAATGCCACCATAAGATCCACTGTCAGGTATTTCTTAATTAGTGATTGATGGCAGAGGGCCCAGCCCATTGTGGGTGAGGCCATCCCTAGACTGGTGGTCCTGGGTTCTATAAGGAATGAGGCTGAGAAAGCCACAATGAGCAAGACAGTAAGTGGCACCCCTCCGTGGCCTCTGCATCAGCTCCTGCTTCCATGTTCCTGCCCTGTTTCAGATCCTGTCCTGACTTCCTTCCATGATGAACAGTGTTGTGGAAGTGTAAGTTGAGTAAACTCTTTCCTCCCCGAGTTTCTTTGGTCATAGTATTTCATCACAATCATAGTAACCCTGACTAAGACACAAGCTCTGTGTCATCTTCAGGTGCTGCCCATGGCAACCCACACTGAATCTGCCTGCCTTCTGTCTCTTGCAGCTTCAGCGGGGCCCCGTCTTCGGTAAGGAGATGGACAACTCCTTCAGGCTGAGGTCACGTGACAATCTGTTAATGGGGCAGCGCTGGAAAGGAACGTTGAATTGGACAGGGTCCCTTTGAACATGTCAGGAAACAAAAGGACAAGACAGAAGACATAGTAGGAAAGAATCTGTCTTTGAATTCATTAGTGGCAATCTTGGTAATTCTAGATCAGTCTATTTATGAAGTTGCCTAAGCCCTTTTTGCTTTGCCTCCTAGAAGTGCTCTCTCGTGAATCAGACTCTGCAGGTTCTTAAAAAAATCAAAGGAAAATGAAGGAAGAAGGGGTTGGGAGGTGGGTGTGAGTCTTGAAGGCGGTAAGGTGCAGTGGGGAGCAAGAGTAATCAAAGCGCATTGTCGGATAGACCCGAAGAATTAATAAAGACATTATATTTTAAAAAGGAGGTCAGTTGGAGTATGATAAGCTTGCTCTTGTGCTTCAATGTTACGTTTTTGTCCTTTTATGAAATTAAGACTCAAAAATAAAATAATAAAAGGAAATCCACTTGTCATCTCCCCATCCAACCCCACCTGCACAAAGCAGAAGAAAGAATAAGCAGAATTTATGGCAACAAAATCCTAACATTTTGCAGAGAAAATTTCCATGTGGACCTTGAAATCTTCTTCAATGCAGACAACCAAAGGACGTAATACTTTTCATTGCGCCTTCTGCCTGGGTTCCAAGGAATTTCAGAACTCAACGAGGGTAACCCAGCTCACAGAATCAAAGCATATTAGATTTTCTCTCCTTTCCTTGACTTCCTGACCTCATGACCCATGTCCTAGTGCACATGTGGCTGGGAATAACTTCAATTTATTTTTAGAATACGAATTAATTAATAAATTTAAGAGATTAAATTTCCTTCTTATTTAATATTATACATACAATTTCTCTATCCACAGGTAGAAAATCATGCCAAAACATAACATTTGAATTTATAGTTTAAAAAAAATATAAAACTAAGATTCATCCAAGCAAACAGGAGAGACCCCAAGAGTGCAAACTGGTGATTCAGTAGAGCTCTCTTCTGATAAACCTTTATACAATGTTCAACGAGAGTTAGTCCTGAACTAAGAAATTCATTTGAATGTGGTCCTCAATCACATGCCCCTGTTACTATGGGAAGCCTGGAATCCCACATCTTGGGAAGCTGGGGTAGGAATATTGAGCGATCAAGGCCACCTTGGGCCACAAAGCAAGACCTTGCTTGGCTCAGCAGGAAAACATGCTGCTTCCTACACATCTGTAAAACTGCAACATTGTATCTCACACATAACTAAATCCATCATCATTAAACCCCTTAAATAGGTGCTCACAGGATCACTCCACTGAGAAGAGATAACAAAGTACATGAGACACTTAGAGTGGACTGAAGGGAACATTTTATTCAATATGTAAATCTGGCATTTTACTAGAGAATTACAAAAGGTGAAACTACTTGGCACAAAATTATTCTGATCACTCCGTAAACCATCCTGGTATTTCTGCAGCATAAGGTTCTGTGCTTGTCATTCACCTTTAGTCGTCTCAGCATGCGCCACCATCACCAACATCAACTGTTGTGGGCTGGTATCCTCACATCATTAAAGGCTTAAATATAGCTTTTTATAAATGAATTATGTATGAGGGCTGGTTATCTGGGAACCAAGACAGAAACATTTATCACGTATCAAGCCAATGAGAACATTTGTGCTTGCATTAAAATTTGGATTCTCTCCCACAATGCTGCAGGCTATCAGCTGAGGGCACCCTACCGCACTACTTTGCAACAAGTAGACAACTGTGTAACAAGAAGACAACTTTGCAACAAGAAGACAACTGGAATAATGCAGAGGGCTTGAGAAAGCAACTCAAAACAGGTGTACTGGGATTGGAAGGGGAAAGAGTTGACTGAGGTGTTAGGAGAGGCCCAGAGTCTCACAGCAGGACTCTGTAAGAAGCATAGTGAGGGGCTCAGTGGATTCAAAAGCCATCCACTGTGCACTGTGGAAACCCAAGATTCAGAAGGGAGTCGTTATCAGGAGCCTTGGCCATCAATCCAAAGAATTTGGATTCCATCTTGTGGGTGATAGGAGTCACTTAGCAGTACAGTAAAACTCACTCTCTAAGCCACAGTGAATCAGGGGAGGAGAGAGGAGCTAGGCAGAGTGATTTAGAGTCCTCGAGCCAAGGAAGAAAGACAGACAACAGGCGTTTAAAGTACATGAGGAAGCTGGACCTGGAGTCTACTTATCTCACAAAACTTGCAAAGTAGATTTTCCTTCTTTAAGATGCATCGTTTCAGAGATTTTGAGTAAGGATAAAAGAAGAAACTGTCAAACTGAAGTAATAAAAGTGACACTAAAATCTTTTCTATTGTAGGCAAGGAAGTTAAGATGCACTCGGTACTCAGTAAACCACTTGAAATCTAGAAAGCATTTTTCAGAGCTAAGCTACCATACTAACGGGAGAACTGACACGCAAGACATGACTGAAATCTGGTTTTGGTATAGGAGCTAGAATTTATAAGAGAACAGCTTGGCAAAGTGTGGCCATTGCAAAGTCAAGCCACCTACCCATATTATTGAGCCATTATTTTGGTTCTAGATGGTTCTCAATTGTCCTTTTATAGATTTGGGTGCTTTTCTCCAGCCTTAATATTCTTATAATGGGCTATCTTCCCACTGCATTTGTATAAAGCTCAGCAATGGGGCTGTAGGAGAGGAAGGCGGAGTGAGGAGAGGAAGGAGAAGAGAAGAGAAGGAAGAGGAGCTAGGAGGAGAGATGTAGGAGCCATGGAGGACCATGCATGTATGGAGAGCAGTCCTGGGTAACAACTTATATCTAGGTTAGTTAACACCTCCAATTGTGTGGGCATCTTGTTAATTGAGCATTACCAAATATATAAAGCCTTTGGATAATCTTGAAGCATTAAAGTCTCATTTCTACCAGATACTGCATGGATGGTGGGATGGTCTGGGCTCAGCCAAGCACTGTGGAGACAGCGTGGGAGATTGGCAGAGCCATCTCCCACACTGGTGTCTCATGGGTGCCAGAGCCAGTGTTTCTGGCTGGCCTTTTCTAGCTGTGGCATGCACGCGTGGCCTCTGGCTGTGGAACATGGCAGCAGAGCTAAGCAGAGCTGCTGCTGCTTAGATAGTCAGCCCAAGAAAACACCGTCCTAAATTTTAACTTTAACAAGTGGCACTTGCCCCGCTTGTCATAACTAGTACATTTTTTAGAAGTTCCTCAGATGGCTGACAAACACCTCTAGCCACTGACTGCTCTCTCCAGCACTCCCTATCTATTTTGGAAACTGAGTCTCACATTCACCACCCATCCTTAACTACTCCTACACAGATCACTACATCCAGCGCCACGTGTGTTCCATACTTGACATGTGAGCCAACTAACGCTATGTTCCTGTGAATCTTCTGTGTCAACGACCTTCAGACCACAGTAGCATGTCACCCTAGCGACCACACCCTAGAGAAATCACCACTGAAGGATGACTGTCATTCGGCCACGCCCACAAACCCTCTAGTTTATTACTTCTACTTCACGTGAACTCTGGGATGCTTGGTTTTTACCTAAATCTCCAAGCGCTTGCAGGCTCCTTCTAGACTGTTAGCGCCCTTCCTGCCCAGTCACATTCCACTTCACCAGCTTGCGTTTGCAAAGCACATGTCTGAGCAATCCCTACCACGCTTTCAAATCATCTTTGTTCCTAGTGGCTGAGCTCTGAAAAAGAAAATGGTGGGCAATTCAGACTGGCACCATTCACATTTGTAAGTGCTTGTCCCTGGTGGCTGTCTGTGATGATTGACAACCTGTCCACCTATCCCTGGCTGACTGACCTCCCTCCAACAAGTCTCCCAAACCTTGACCACATGCCTTAAAGTCTCTTATTATCCTACTACCTTTATTTTTGTTCTTTACAGTAAAGTGAGGGGTGTCAGATGGGGGGATGCTCTCTTCCTGCTCCTCCAACTCAGATACACCCACTTCAGCACCATCTTCACCCGAGCCTACATCTAAGGAACAGAGTTCCCTGCTTTTCTCCTCTGTAAGGCTGTGGTTTCTTCCCATATCCTAAGGCCAAGGCCAAAGAGACCTTGAGAGACGCAGTCAGATCCATTTGTTCTCTAGACACGTCTGTTCTGTCTAAATCGCACACACCCAAGATCCCCTACCTTAACTGTTATCATTGTTGGGTATACTACGCTTTTATTATCCAGCTTGTTATCATGCTGGTACAATACGCTTTTATTAAAGTCTCTTAGTGACTGGCCAGCTGCAGTACTCGTATCTGATTTCATCCTCCCCACATATCAGCTTATCAAGTGTCATACATTTTCCTGCTTAGCTCTGTCCTCCAGAAGATAAGTGCTTATGAGAGCAGAGGCTGTGCCTATTACATGTTCTACCCTAGTGTCTGGTGTGTAATAAATAGATGTCTATCCCTACTTCTTGACCAACCTCAATCAGGCAAGCAGAGGGAACCATACCTCACTGGATCAAAGTCTTCCCTGGGAGTTTGAACTTGGGTAAAGCTAGCCTCACTGAGTGACTGTACACTACATCTCACTCATCCTGACAGGGCTCTAGGTCCAGATCCACTTCACCCCAGAGTCCAAAGTGAATTTCCTCCTTGGTATCTGTAAAATGGCCCAGTATCCTTATATGGTTACTTATTCCTAAAGTTTTCTTTATGTTCGTATTTGATGTACATGGGAGTATTGTCTGCATGTATAGCTGCACACCAGAAGAGGCTCCCATGGGACTATAGTCACAGACGGTTGTGAGCGTCCCTGCGGGTGCTGGGAATGCTCTGACGGCAGAGTCAACCCTAGCACAGCGGTTCTCAACCTAGGGGTCATAGCCCTTTGGGGGCTGCATGTCAGATATGCTGCATATTAGATACTTACAATTCACAGTGATGTACAGTAGCAGAATTACTGGATGAAGTAGCAACAAGAATAATCTTATGGCTGAGGCTCACCACAGCATGAGGAATTGATTTAAAGGGTCACAGCGTCACCCTGCAGCATGAGACTCTGTGCGCTGACACATAACTAGTTACTTTTTAACATAAACTAATTTTTCTGATATTTATCACTAAGAGATTCCTTAACACTATTCTGTTCTTTTATATACTATACTATACAGGTTCCAAATAAACATCAGGAAGCCAACATTTTGGTTTGGGTTTTGGTTTTTTGTTTTGTTTTTTTGTTTTTTTAAATCTAAAAGAAGTAGAAGTAAAGAAATGACTCAGAAAAAAAGGTGTATTTCCACAAAGCCTGCTGACCTGAGTTTAATTCTTTGAACCCACACAATGCAAGAAAAGAACCAACTCCTGTTAGTTGTACTCTGAACACATGCATACGAGCACACACACATGCACACACACACACAGGAACATATGCACACATGTACACTACTAAATAAATAAATACAGGCAGGTATTCTTATGATGTAAAAAAAAATGCTCTGTTCTGTTTATAATTTCATGTGCATATGTGTGTCCGTGTGCTTATATGGCTAGTAGTTGAAATGCGTCCTGTCAGAAGGCGTTGTCTTTACAATCTGCACTCTTAACTCTGCCACACTTAGAGCTATTTTCATGTCTTTTGGTCACACGCATTTTTAAGTGAAATCTGATACCAATTTCATTTCATGACCATTTCCCTAATCATCAAGCACAGAGACAGTTAAAGAATCTACCTCGCTACAACACTCCAGAACACACTGAGCCAGGAGGACAAACTGAAAGCATCTGGCACTGGACTTTGGAAATGGACAGCTCTGGCTCAGAGAACAGACAGTCAAGAGCCAGCGGCATGGCAGCACATGGTACAGTACTTACCAAATAAACGCTGATGGAACAGAAACTTGCCAGCAATCAGTCCTATGAGAATGGCCAGTAGCCATAGAAGCACCTTCAAGATCCTCCAGCCAACTCCTCTAGGGTATTTATTGGTTACAAATGAAAAACAGTTTCCAACAACAATAACATTGGCTTCTGTTTGGCTGTGAGAGACTGGGTCCTCCGCGAATATCAAGAAGTTAAAGAAGATGACCAGGTAAGCCACAATCATTCGAGACCAAGGATGCTGGAAATAGTAGCGGAAGTCTTTACCCATCCTTCAAGCCTTCAGTGCTGCTTGACCTGTGTAAGGAAAGACACCAAGTTAGAGCTGAAGACAAGCCATTTCTCCGTTGTTCAGACCTACTCAGGCCTGCTGCACAAGAAGATAGGTGGGGAATACACCTGCTCCTGCCTATGGTACTAGAACAAGTCCCAAACTGAAGAAAGTTAACTCTGGCCTCAATCCCAATCTATACACAGGTTTTTCAAGACAGGGTTTCTCTGTGTAGCCCTGGCTGTCCTGGAACTTGATCTGTAGATCAGGCTGGCCTCAAACTCAGAGATCTGTCTGCCTCTGCCTCCCAAGTGCTGGGATTAAAGACCCATGCCACCACTACACCTGGCTTATTTTTGTCTCCTATCATTTGAGGACTACTGAGCAGATAGAAGAGAAGAGAGGAAGGGACAAGAGAGGGAAGAACGATGTCCAAAGCTAAGGTGATAGCCAGGCTTGACAGCACACATCCATAATCTCAACACTTGGGAGGTAAAAGCTGGACTTGTATTTGTTTAAGGCCATCTTGAACTACATACCAAGCTTGACACCAGGCTGGGCTACAATGAGGCCATTGTTTCATTTTGTTTTTTAATGAGATCATGACTACGACGACATAGAGTGGGAAGAGAGCATAACATCTTCGTGATGCTTTTAGACAGTTTACCTTATGACAATACTACAAAGCCACTTAAAAGATCAAGGGATGCAGAAGTAAAACTGAATACATATTAACAAGCACTCTGCCTAAATCT
The DNA here is from genome assembly GCA_021653895.1 of Mastomys natalensis. Lineage (NCBI taxonomy): Eukaryota > Metazoa > Chordata > Mammalia > Rodentia > Muridae > Mastomys > Mastomys natalensis. Next base: position 47,864 of record JAJTUV010001699.1, read on the forward strand.
GTCTCCTCACAGTGGTGATTAAGTCATTTGATGGATATGGGATATGCTTCCAAATCTATTTCTAGATATTGTCAAATGGGCATATGGGCAGAAAATTCCCTAAAAAAAAAAAAAAAAAAAAAAAAAACCTTTACAGTCTGGTTAAATAATTTCAAGAAAGATTTAATATAGCCAAGTCTATACTAAGCATTTCCCTAGAGTTGGGGAGGGTGGGCAGAACTGGACCACTGTGCTTCTGGGAAATATGAAAAAAGAACGCTTCCACAGAGAAAGACATGGCTAAGTCCAAGGTCCAGGCTAAGTAGGATGTTTCCCAGGTGGAGATGGCAGAGGTCCTCCTCTTGTCCTCTTCTTCCTCCTCCTCTTCCTCCTCCTCCTCCTCCTCTTCATCTGATTTCTTGGGACAAGGTTTCCCCATGTATGTAGCCCTAGCTGACCTGGAATTCTATGTATACCAGGCTGGCCTCAAACTCAAAGAGATCCACCTGCCTCTGCCTCCTGGGTGCTGGGATTAAAGGCATGTGCCACCACTGCCCTGAGGGTTGCATCTTCAGAGCTACCTACAAATCCCTACACTGTAACTCCCACATTGAGCCTGCCTTAAATCTACTGGGTCTTGTGAGAGAAGCCTATGGCTACTGCTTGTGTTCATTTTTGTCAGCTGACTTGGCACTCGGACTCAGCTAAATCTGTTTCTTTAGCCACAATAACTGTTTACACACTAAATAACAAAAATAAGGGATATAATTTGACTTTCATTGACCAGCCCATATTTCTTCTTTCACAATTTTTTTTAAAAAATAAGTCCAGGGAAACTAAAACAACAACAATTAAAAAAAAAAAAAAAAAAAAAAACCTCTAAAGGAAGAAAGCCATGGCAGTATCCACACAGCTGTGCGCTGGGTGACTGCACGCATCATTAATATGTCTGTTTTGGGGACATAACAGCCCTGTAAATGCTGTTATTACCACTGCCACCCCTTCATTTTACAGGGATGGGACGAGGCTCTTAGAGTTTGTGGTCGACACGGAACTCTGGTCTGAGTCTCTGGAGTCTGAGCCCAGGGCATGACTACCAGCCCCAGGTCGAGTTCAGGTACTTTCAGGGAGGGGCCAGGGCCAACCTCCAGGATGTCAGGTCTTGCATACTTTCTAGAGGTGCATTCGTCTCTAGAGGCATACGGAACAAATTCTGTAACCATCCTACTATTTCCAGGGGGAGGGGAGTATAAATGAAAAAGTCCTTCACAGATCCTGGACACTTGGAGAAGGCAGGGGCAGGAGAGCATTGATAAAGTTGTTGTTGTGTTGCTGTTGTTTTACACCTGACTGAAAGTATAAATATGACACACAGTCTGAAGTTCTTCATAGTCAACAGAAGATCTGAGAACAGGCACCAAGGCTCCAAAACCCCATACTCCTGGCTCATGAATGCCAACTAAAGCCATAATCTAAATTAATGAAGATTTGGTACAACTCTTTTTTTTAAAAGCAACATAATATACACATGGATTGACCATAGAATTCACCCAAACCGATAGCTCCTGCACCTTGGACACACAAGCCTGCTAAGCAACATCAGGTCCCAGAAGATCTTCCCGAATGCTCAGCTCAGTAAAACCTGAACAGACTCCCGGGGTCTGTGACTCAGGATGCTTAAGAATGGTGACTTGCACATAGCAAAGCAAATGTTGTAGGACAGAAATCAATAATATAAATGTCAGTGAGAGTTGACTGCCATTAGCCCACTGTTAACACAGACTCATGCAGAGCCCCTGGAAGTGTCCAATACACCACCACAGAGGAAGTCCCAAAACCTCATCCCAAGGACCCTGTGTCTTAATAGACTCTCCGACATGCCTAGCAACACAGACAAGATGCAGATGTCACCTAAGTCTCTCTTCTAGGTAACTATGCACCTCTCTAACCAGTGATGATTCTGATGAGGTTACCACCACAACCTCCTCTCTCCCCACAGGTGCACAGGTGGGAACTGAGAACCCAGAGAGTCAGCACAGACCCTTGACTCCTGTTTTCAAAATGAAATGCTCTGACTTGCATCGCTGTGGGTTTGTTTTTTTTTTTTTAACTTCAGAATCTTGCTCTGTGGGCATTATAATGTCCACATGCCAGAGTCAAATGAACACACTCAGAAATTTTTGGAGACAGCTGCTGCAACGCTATTTTGGGAGACAGAACTACATACAGTGCTGAGCGGAAACCCACTCCTGTGCCTGATCTCAGCTAATTCCAAGCCATGCTAGAATGTTTCCTGTCGCTATCATGTTACAGATAAGGACATGAGAGCTACAAGCGCTTGCCACCCATTAACTCGCAGACCCAACAAATGGAAATGCCAAAACTGTAATGCCCAGGTCTTGAACAACCTTTCTCTTTGATCAGTGCTGGAGGCTGGTCCTACAGTAAGCTCTTTCTGTCTTTTCTTCCAATAGTTCGGTGACTTCGATCCTAGCAGGAAGAAGCAGGACTCTGATATTGATCATTTCATCGCTGTATGAGAAACATTAGGGTAGATTTACTGTTTCTCTTATATCCAGATGTTAAAATGGCACTTCCCAGTTCTCCAGCAATCACACAGTTACTTGGGTATCTCTACTCATCCCTCTTCTGTGGCTTTGGACACCAAGATGTCAGACGTTTGTCTAGTTCTTGTGGCCCAGGTTTCTAGTTCTTTAGATACCCTGATACGATCCAGAGTGCCAGAAATGTTTCTACCTCTGCAGTTCACAATCAGTATCTCTATAGAGCACGGGTTTATGTTCACCCTGTTGTTAGGAATCTAGGATTGAGGTTTTTCCAATAGACTATGCTACTAGGCACACAGTTTGCAAATATTTTGGTCTTGTTTGTTTGTTTGTTCATTTTGAATTCTAATCCTATAACTGTATGTTGGATTGCCTATATCTTTACTCTTAGCAGTTCCTAGTGAAATCATTCACGTACATGTTTAGCTCCTTCACTTGATCCTCCTTAGCGAGATCATCAGGGGCTATTTCCTTCCTGGGCAGAGCTTAGTGCTGAGCTAATAGTGGTCAATCAATAGATGTGAACTGAATAAACTCAGTGGAACACTCGGACATAGAAGAGCTCTCTTTGTCTAAGAAGACTCAACAGAGCCATGTGACAGTAAACATCTGCTAAGGAAAAGGGAAAAGGCAGGCAACCAACCCTAAGCCTGCAATGATGGCACAGTCCCTAACAACCCTGACCTCACCCCTGGCCCACTCCATCCGCACTGCCATCACAAATGGCTAACATTTACTGAGTACTCACTGGACACGAGACTCTGTATTGATGAGTTTTGCAGTCATCACTAATAAACTGAATGGCTGCCCGGTAAGGAAAATACTCCTATTTTGCCCTTTCACAAATGCTGATGCTGGGACTGAGGATTTAGTACCTTCCACAAAACAGAAAAGCTCATCAAAGGTAATGTAAATGCTGCCACACAGCACCCATGCTTTACTCTGCCCAAAACCCTGCCCTTTGTGTGCAGGTTAGGAAATTTTCTAAAGAATTCACAGTACTTCTAGGATGATAAGACTATTTTTCCTAAGCAACATGAGTACTGGTAGCGTGATCACAAAGTGTATGGAGATTGTTAATTCTTCTTGTCCCTTGTTTCGGAACATCAGCATACGTGGCTGAGTTGATCTGATGGTACTTTCAGAATGCACCACTGAGGTTGTTCAGTCTGACTCTCAGACGGCAAAAACTCCACACCCTTAGTTCTCTCGTCAGTAATGACAGTGGGGTAATGCCATGGAAGCCTTTGGCTGTACACAGAAGTTGTAACTGGAATATTGGTGACTACAGGCTAAAATTGATCACTCATCAGCTTCTATAATAGCTCCAACTCTAAGGAGATGTGGCTTTATCCCAGATAACTAAAATGTCACATATTTTACCAAAAACCGGCATTCCAAAGGAGCATGAAGGAGAAGAGTAATGACCTCCAGCTCCAAGGAGTTTGTAAAGAAAATGCTGTTGTATAGCCACTACGTAGAGAACGTGAGATCAAAGGCTTCCAAAGAGACTGACACCATCTGCAGAGAAATGGTCAGGTCTGACTGTGATTCCAGAATAGCATTCATCTGTCATTTGTCCAACATCTACCACTCTTAGACACCCATGTGCTGAAGTTACATGTACATGGTCAACAGTAAATAATCATTTAAAGGAGATGGATGGATGGATATGGATGGATGGATGGATGAGATGGATGGATGATGGATAGATAGATGGGTAGGTGGATGGGTGGTGTGGATGGATGGATGGATAGATAGATGGGTAGGTGGATGGGTGGGTGGATGGATAGGCAGGTGGATGGTGCATGGATGGATGGATGGGTGGATGGATGGATGGATGGATAGATGGGTAGGTGGATGGTGGGTGGATGGATAGGCAGGTGGATGGTGCATGGATGGATGGATGGGTGGGTGGACAGATGAATGGATGGTTGGATGGGTAGATGGATGGTGAATAACTGGATGACAGATGGCTAACAGAGTAACCTTGGCTGACAGAAACATCCAAAGTTCCCATTCCAGAGCGAGTGGACCATGAATGAAGGTAACTAATAAGGACCCTGTTTCAGGGCCTCTGATGGCTTTCTTGTAAGGGACAAATGTTAAACCCTTAAAAAGATAATACTTTTTTTAAACTAAAAGAGAAAATTAAGGCAGAGAAAGGTGACAAGGAGCACTGAAGGCCTCGGAGACCTAGTGTGCTTCAGGAAGTGCAGGCATCTGAGGAGAGTAAGAAAGAGAACAGGCCTGGTTCAGGCAGAGCGAGGCAGGGCCATGATACTATCCCCTGACATCAGCAGGGCCAAACATTCTGCAGGAGGGCAAGGGGAAGAAGCAGAGAAACTCGTGAGGAAGACAAATGTCCTATGACGGATGAGTTAGAGGTCTACACAGTTTACAAAGCTCTGCTTCCAGAAACATAATAAAAGAAGCAGTGAGGTTTACTGATGGAGGTGGACTGGATGTGGGGAGAGATGGATGGTCTGGGCAAACATCTAAATGAAAGTGCCATTTTCTGAGCTGAAAAACCTATTTCCTGAGATACACATAACTTCAGCAGATATAGAAAATGCAGTTGTTATTGACGTTTTTTGTTATTTATATGTGTCGGGCTTGGAAAAACACTTATTTTTTTTCTCACATATTATCTCGATTAGTCCTTACACCAACTATCTAGTAAGGCTTACACAGAGATTCAACGAAGCACAATCTGCCCAAGGTCTGTTGGTGACAACTGACACAAACAAGCATGCCTGCTTCTATGCAGTCCAGATGCATACACCCCAGTTAGCATTACGATCCCATCTACAAAGGATGGGGAGGCCCCAACCTACTAATCACTCAGCACTTTCTGATGGTGAGCAGAGGGACACACAGACATGATAGACAGAGGGGTAACAGGCCAGTGTTGTGGGGGAGAAAACGAGAATTTCTTTTCAGGGAGAGTTTGCAGTACTGGAGCATCTAACTTCATAAAAGGAAAGATGGAAGAAAAGTGGATAAGCCAAATCGGTATATATTTCCTGGACCAAATCTAGGTAAGGATGGGCCTCAAGAGAAATACAAGCCTTTACCTCAAACTGATAGATAAGTGGACTCGTATGAGAAGGTCTTCGGGTGGAGGCAACCCTTGACTGTCAAGATTCTGGGTTCCATCCCTTTCACTTCAAAACCAACCAAGCAAACAGGAGGAGAGCACTTTGTATAACCCAGCATTCGTGACAGGTTTTATCACGCAAACACCAATAACAGAAGTACAACTGGACTCTTGCTTTCAATCCACTCCAAAGACCACACAGCCTTTTAAATAAAGCACAGCCTTCTAAAGTAATCAATGTAACCACCTAAGTGCCTCTGGACAGGGATGGGATGGTATCTGTGGTACCCAACTAATTTGCAGGATCACATTTGTAAATCACATCCTTTCTCCTCACATTGGATGAAAGTTTGGTAATTTTCCTCTGGTGTCTTCTATCTGGCAGACCTTGGGACATCGATCAAAGCAAGTTTCTTTAACCCAGAACCCAAGAAAGGGCAAAGTTGGTTTGAAGGTCTTCGAGAAAGACAGCTTCCCAATGTATTGGCAAGATGGGATAAGCCCATCCTATCGGGTTATAAAGTGGAGTCGTGACCATGGGACCCTTTAATAAGGCACAGACTGCCCTTTGGGCCATTTGCTTGTCACGGTCTTATTCCAAGACAACAAAACTCAATGGACTAAATTCATTCTAGCCTGGAGTCACCTTTTAAGTGACTGGAAGTTTAAAGCAAATTAAGTAGGAATAGGGGTACTGGGTTTTTTGAGCACAAGAATTATATGGAGAGTGGGAGGAGGTGATGAAGAACTGAGTCAAAATCTCCAGTTGCTCTTAAACTACAAAGGTTGAGGGGATACTATATCCAGATAGATGGGTGGATAGATAGATAGATAGATAGATACGACAGAAATAGGTTTACATAGATTTTACCACTATATTCAGTAAATTAGAACTTGCTATAGAATACAAATCAAACCATAAAAGCATCCTAAACTAGAGTGGGGGCACCTCATATTTTACATACTTCACTTTCTTTACATTCATACACTAATATCAAAGTAAGTCACACACACACACACACACACACACACACCCACTGATGTTCCACTGAGGGTAGAATGAATCATAGAAGCCTAGATGTTCTCTCACGGGTCAAACACAGCCGCGGGCCTGTGGTATTTTTCAAAACAGAAATGGAAAACTAGTTTTTTAATTCAGTCACGATGGAGTTCGCAAACGCACAGGCCTTCCCTTTCCCTTCCTGAAAGGACGCGGAGGAAGTGCAACCTGTTTCTTTCCCCGGCAGCCGGGGGCTTGGGTCCCTGCGCCCCGGAATCGGTGGAGCGGGAAAGTTCGGGCTGCCCGCGGCCCGTCCCCCAGAGCCCCGGCTGGCTCGGTCCCCGCCCGGCTCCCGCGTCCCCGGCCCGCGGGAATGCGGGGCTGCGGGGCTCCGGCCTGCCTGCGCGCCCGGGGCTGCGGGCCGAGGGCTGCGGACCGCGTACTCACCGGAGGGCGCGCGGCTCGGCCACCGCGGCGGACGCAGGACGAGCGGCGACACGGGCCGCGGCGCGCTGCTGTCACCCGGCTATAAATACCGCGGCCCACGCCGCCGCCTACGCTGGCCGCCCTCGCCGCTCCCGCCGCGCCGCAGAGTCGGCCCCGGACCGCGCCGGGCACATGCCGCCCCGCCCGCCTGTCCGCCCGCCCGTCCGCCTGCCCGCCGCGCCTCTGCGGAGCCAGACCGGACCGGACCGGGCGGGGCAGGGCAGGGCACGGCAGGGCACGGCAGGGCAGGGGCGCTGCGGCGGCCTAGGGAGAGCGCCACCCGGCCACGGCCTGCAGGAACCGCAGCAGCTGCACCCTGAGGGGAACCTGCGCCGCGTCCACAGCGGGGATGCTAACTTTCTAAGGTGGCCTTGGTCACACTGCATCCCTGCCTGCTGCTATGTGAAGGGTGGGGGTGGGCAGAGGGTCTCTCTCTCTCTCTCTCTCTCCTCTCTCTCTCTCTCTCTTTCTCTTCTCTCTCTTTCCTCTCTCTTTCTCTCTCTCTCACATATATATGCATATAAATGTGTGTGTGCATATGTATATATGTGTATGTGTATATGTAAATTTATATGTATATATGCATATATATTTATGTGTATTCGTGTATATGTATTCACATATGCATGCATACATACATATGTGTTAGTATATATATATATGTATATATGTGTGCACATATAGATAGATTGGTACATGAATGTGTGTCTGTACATATGCATATATAAATAGTTATCTGTACAGAAATAGTGTGTGTACATAGATATACACCACACATAACTACAAGCACATATACAAATATACACTAACGTATACATTGCACAAATACATAAGCACACATACACTTATGCATATGTGTACACATGAGCACATCTCTGACACTTGTCATTGGTGTGGTTATCTAGTTCTCTGCAGCGTGGGTCAGGAGGAACCTTTGACCTGGTCTGAGGAACCCTTCTCTTTCCTCATGTATGTCTGCTGCTTACTCCACCCCTAACAGCAACTGCTACCTCAGCTTGCTGGCTGCTTTAATGTGTTAAATGTTGCTATATCCAGCATGCTGATAACTAGCTACTGCATATCGACAGCTGGTGCTAATGGGATTGATCACACTTTGTACAGCGAAATGGAAAAGGAAATGATTCTTGGAGACCAACAGTAGCAAATTTAGGAAGGCAAGGGCAGCCCTAAAGGAAAGAGAGGTAGCTGAGATAGCTGCAGATTTGAAGTACCGTGGAAAGCAAGTCCTAGGGCCTCTGCCATCCCTTCTGCTGGCTTCACATTTTGCAATTGACACTGTGGTCATAGTTTATTTTCTGGAAACTGTGACTTAGCAAAGTCTCTTTCATGGTGCTTCTACAAATTTCCTTGGGTGTGTCCTATGTCAGCATTGTGTGCATTTCACTATGGTATTTGTTTCTTACATTTTTTTCAGTTTCTTTTAATTCCCACCACCACCACTCCACCATGCTTTGAGAGTCTTGAGAACAGAGACAAAAATCCTACCATTGCCCCCTCAATACACTGTGAATTCCAGGAATCGTTCAGTGAGTTAGAGATTAATTTCGCAGATGAATACTTAGATTCTGCTGTACTTTTATTATTATAATTAGGATTCCTTCCCATAACAGTTATTAAATGGTGTAACTGTTTTCACATGCATTCTGTATGAAGTGTTTTCCTGGATCTTCACTTCAAACAAAGATTGTTCAATAAGTCCAAACTTGAAAATATGGCTTTGTCTCGCCTCGATTGCATGGAGCTTGTTATGTTTGCTTTTAGACCACTCCTTATTTAGTAGTACCTTAAGGAACAACCTTGGATGTCTGGGGTTCCATTCTCCAGCCAGGCACGTCAAGGAGAGGGCCTGAAACAACTTTAGTATGAGTGCCCCATCTTTACCTCCTCCCAGAAGCTAATAGGCTTTACCTGAGCATGTTCCGGGTCAGCCTTATTCAGAGACCTGGCAAAGCAGCATTTCCCCTTGGGCTCTAGTGACTTACAGGGATAAAAGCTCAACTTACTGTGTCCCAGGCACCCTGAATTCTTGAGGCAGCTGCATGAGCAGTTTCTAGCGTCCCCCCCCCCCCCGCCCCCCATGAGTAGAGCCCAGAAGTTCACTCCAGATCTCACAGTAGCAAAACAAAAAGAGCAAGAACCAGAAAGCTGCTGTGGTAGCTTTCTGAGCCCACATTTCAGCCTCTCATGCACCCTCTCTCTGTCTATCAGGGAGCGTGTGGGTTTCACAGTAAGTAAGACCTGTAATGCACAATGTTGACGTGAATTCTGATGTTGCCACTTGCTAGCAATAGCCTGAGGCAATTTGTTTAAACAGGAATCCCCTGGTTTTGTCTTTCTTCACCACTGAAATGCTGAAATGTTCAAACTTGACCGGGATTTGGGGTTTTTTGTGTTTGGTTTGGTTTTGGTTTTTCGAGACAGGGTTCCTCTGTGTAGTCCTGGCTGTCCTGGAACTCACTCTGTAGACCAAGCTGGCCTCGAACTCAGAAATCCACCTGCCTTTGCCTCCCAAGTGCTGGGATTAAAGGCGTGTGCCACCACTGCCCGGCTTGACAGGGATTTAATGGCCTGTTTAAGAACAAATCCTACTGAGAACAGAGACCACCGTCCTTCCTATTTACCCTGATTCCATTCCAGCATCTACCTCATAGACTTCTCAGAGTTTTACATGACCTCCTGTGCATAAAATACGTTTAGCACTGGGTATGCAGTAGGTGTTCAATGAATGCCAGTCTTCCTTCCTGCAAAGACTTTCCTCACAGTCAAACCTATTGATTCAGTATAAGTGGTGACTGTTAAAGGGAGAAGGGCTGGAGAGACCACTCAACCAGTAAAGACTAAGGGTCACAGCCAAGGAGACAACACAGTAGTCCCTTCCAGAAGTGCTGGTCATCACTGGGTTGCAAAGGCAATACGGCTCAGAGTTTACAAGAGAATCCAAGATGGCCCCATCCCACCAACCAAATTCCAGTATGAATAGCACCATGCATTTTAGATTTGGGTTTAGTAAGTTGGTCGCAGTTGAAAGCAGAGTTGGGAAAAAGATAGATGTCATTTAATTAGCATGATGGTAAAGTTTGATTGAAACTCACAGGACTGGAGCCGCTCAGGAGAGAACACTTATTGGTAAGTTTACGAGGATTCCAGATATGTTGACATATGGGGCAGTAACAAAGAGGGGACCTAAATGTGGGTGGGGCAGAGACTGAAAAGCAAAAGTTAAAAAGGAGGGAGACAAAATATCATCTTGAGTGAGGTAACCCAATCACAAAATAACACACATGGTATATACTCACTAATAAGTGAATATTAGCCGAAAAGCTCGGAATACCCAAGATAGAATTCACAGACCATATGAAGCTCAAGAAGAAGAAAGACCAAAGTGTGGATGCTTCAGTTCTTCTTAGAAGGGGAACAAAATACTCATGGAGGTAGAGGGTGGAGAGAGACTTGGGAGGAAGAAAGAAGGGAAGGGAAAGGGAGAGCAGGATCTGGTATGGGAGGAGATGGGGATTATATACAGAGGATCAGGAATTTGAACAGAGGTGTGTAGCAATGGGGGATGGGGAACTGGGGGTAGCCACCAGCAAGTCCCAGATGCCAGCAAAGCAAGAGGCTCCCAGGACCCAACAGGAATAAGATTAGATGAAATGCCCAACAGAGGAGAGGGAGAACCTGTGAAGACCATATCCAGAGGTTAGGCATAGGCGCCCGGATGGGGCATCTCCAAATTTTTAACTCAGAATGGTTCCTGTCTAAAGGAAATATGGGGACAAAGTGTAGAGCAGAGACTAAAGGAAAGGCCATCCAGAGACTGCCCCACCTGGGGATCCATCCCATATACAGACACCAAACCCAGACACTATTGAGAATGCCAAGAAGTGCTTGTTGAAAGGAGTCTGTTATAGCTGTCTCCTGAGAGGCTCTGCCAGAGCCTGACAAATACAGAGGTGGATGCTCACAGCCAACCATTGGACTAAGCATGGGGACCCCAATGGAGGAGTTAGAGAAAGGAGTGAAGGAGCTGAAGGGGTTTGCAACCCCATAGAAAAAAACAACAATATCAACCAACCAGACCTCCCAGAGCTCCCAGGGACTAAACCACCAACCAAAGAGTACACATGGAGGGACCCATGGCTCCAGCCGCATATGTACCAGAGGATGGCATTGTCTGGCATCAATAGGAGGAGAGGTCCTTGGTCCTGTGAAGGTTCAATTCCCCAGTGTATGGTAATGCCAGGACGGTGACATGGGAATAGGTGGATGGGAGCAGGAGCACCTTCATAGAAGCACAGCAGAGGGGACTGAATATGGGGGTCCAGAGGGGAAACTGGGAAAGGGGATAACACTTGAAATGTAAATACATAAAATATCTAATAAAATATAAAAGGAAAAAGGAGGGAGACAGTCGGTGTATACCAGCTTCACTCTTCCTAAGCAGGAGTGTCTGTTGTTGCTGCCAGTACCCATGGATATCAGCCTCCAGCTCCAGAAAGCAAGCTGAGCAAACCACGAGAGCTAGCTGTCTCCACACCCACACTTTCCAGGGAGTTCCCATGCCTTCAGCCCTGTACTAGGGCTACATGGTTTGTCCTGGGGCTTCAAACTGCCAGGTTCTCTGCCTGTCCAATATGCAGATAGGCATTGTTGGATGACCTAGACATCAAGCACAACAGCCAATCTGATAACACACCCCTTTTAAAATTGTGTGTGTGTGTGTGTGTGTGTGTGTGTGTGTGAGATGTGTGCATATGTGTATGTGAATGTGGATATGTGTGGGAGTATGTTGTGAGAGTGTGGGAGCTTGTGTGAGAATGTGTGTGTGTGTGTGTGGAGAGGAGAGAGAGAGAGAGAGAGAGAGAGAGAGAGAGAGAGAGAACAGTCTAGAAAAAAAAGTAAGAAGCAGAAGATAAGAACTGGAAAATGTCATCTCTTGGGTAAGACAGAACAACTGTAATTATGAACTCAAAGCACCTATAAATATCTGCACTGGGTCTGCCTTATTAGTCCTCACTGCTGATCTATTTGCTAATAGATTCTGGGAGAAGGGAAGTCATTGCCTTCTATTGTATACCTACCAATGACCCCACCAGGCTCCAGTGAATAGTCCCAACCCAGGAGACACACAAATGTCCCCAGACAAACTAAATGGATTACAAAAGTGCTTGCCCTGGGGAAGGACTTGTGGTCAACAGGAGGGAAGGACTTAACAGAGACAAGAAAATGAGAAAGAGAAGAGAGAGAGAGAGAGAGAGAGAGAGAGAGAGAGAGAGAGAGAGAGAGAAGACAGAGAGAGAGATGTCAGAGTAACCGGAATACATAGACACATTATGGAATTGTCAAATGATAAAATTAATCAAAATGTGTCTTAAGGCAAAATCCCTATGTAAAACCATATTTATGAGTTTAAAACTCAGGAGTGAGTGTTTGAGTGGTATTTTCCCATCTACCTTTCATGTCCTGCTAGCTGAAGAATGCAATTTACTGGTGGCTTGCTTGCTTTAAGAAAAAGGCAGGGTCCCTAAGTCTTTCAATCATTGGTAGAATTTTTTACTGTGACCAGATTGTGTGCTAAGTAGCCTGTGGTGGTTTGAATGAAAATGGCCCCCATAGGCTCATAGGGAGTGGTACTATTAGGACAGGACGTGTAGCCTTGTTGGAGTAGGTGTGGCCTCCGTTGGAGGAAGTGTGTTACTGGGGGTGGGCACTGAGGTTTCAGAAGTTCAAGCCAGGCTTAGTGTTTCCCATTCTCTTCCTCTTTGCCTGCGAATCCAGATGTAGAACTCTCAGCTACCTCTCCAGCACCGTGTCTGCCTGGATGCTGCCATGCTTCCCACCCTGACGATAATGGGCTGAACCTCTAAACTATAAGCCACCCCAATTAAGTGTTTTCCTTTCTAAGAGTTGTTGTGGTCGTGATGTCTCTTCACAGAAACAAAACCCGAATTAAGACCCTGTCCTTGTAAATCAAGAGGAAACCATAGCTGTAAGCATGTGCACCGTCTGTCAACAGAGACAATCAAGGACACTTGAACCTGTGACTATGGAGTCCAATTAAAACTACCTATAACTTCTAATAGGTCAATCCAGGTGGTGGTAATTATATACTCTGAACATAAAACACCTGAGCTTCTTATTGCTACATAGGCAAAAATAGAATTTGATCAGAATTTCTATTCTGGTTAGATTTTGGTGGTGGTGGTGGGTTTTGGTATTTTGGTTTGTTTGTTGTTTGTTTGTTTGTTGTTATTATTGTCAACTTGACAGAAACTAGAGTCATCTGGGAAGAGGACCCTCAACTGAGAAAATGACTGTGTCAGATTGGCCTGCAGGCAAGTCTGTGTAGTATTTTCTTGACTGGCAGGATGTAGAACTCAATGGTGTCATCCCTGGGCAGGTGGCCTGGAGTTTATAAGAAAGCAAGCTGAGCAAACCATGAGAGCAAGCCAGTAAGCAGCACTCCTCCATGGCCTCTGCCTGAGCTCCTGCCTCTGTGTTCTTGCCTTGAGTTCCTGTCCTGACTGATGGACTGTACGATAAATAGAGGCTTTCCTCCGAAAGCTGCATTTGGTCGTACTGTTTATCACAGTAGGGAAAGCAAACTAGGACACTTCCTCTGGTATTTCAAGGGCAGTGTCTTGAATCCCAGAATTCCTCTCACCTATTCTAATTTCAAATGTCCATTTCTTTAAAAGATTTACTCATTTACTATGTATACAATGTTCTAACTACATGTATGCCTGCACACCAGAAGAGGGCACCAGATCTCATTATAGATGATTATAACTCCCATGTGGTTGCTAGGTATTGAACTCAGGACCTCTGGAAGAGCAGTCAGTCTTTTAACCTCTGAGCTTTCTCTCCAGCCCCATCAAATGTCCATTCTTACTGAACACAGATGTTCTTAATTTCACTCGGAAGATGGTCACCCAAGTTTGTGAAGCATGACAACCTGTGCTCTACAGCCTTGATGCTGTCACATAGTCTAGATATGGTACTAGAGAACTAAAACTCTATACACTCAAAGCACCGGCTCCATGAGATGTTTGAGGGATTAATGGTGTCTGCTAACTGTGTATGCAGTTCATTTGCTTAACAGGCCTGAAGTCTGACTTCCATCTCCAGCACCACAGAAACCAGGTGTCATAATGCACACTTGTGATCCCCGGATGTGGACACAGGAAGATCAGAAAGTGCGAGTTAGCCTTGGCTATTTAGTGAATTTGAAGCCAGTCTGGGATACATGAGACTCAAAAGAAATGAAAGACAGAGAGAGAGAGAGAGAGAGAGAGAGAGAGAGAGAGAGAAGAGAGAGAAGAAAGAGAGAGAGAGAGAGACAGAGAGAGAGAGAGAGAAGAGAGAGAGAGAAAGAAGAAAGAAAGAGAAAACAAACAAAGAAACAAAGAGTTAATTAATTTTATACTTAGCGTTTGGTCTGATACTCATTAAATTGTCCTCAATGTTGCCATACTTAAGATGTCCCCTTGTCCTGAAGGTTGCACAGATTTTTTCAACTAAAGAGCTGACTCACTCTTTAGTTGACAGGACAAAGTGACTTTTCTGAGCAGTCTTTAAAACAAAGGAGTCATGGGAGCAGCAACAGCATCCATCTTGCCAGAAGTAGAATTTACCTGCTTTGAGCCCATTGCCTGCGCTCACTGAGCTTCCTCCAGAATCTGAATAAGGCAACAGCTCCTTCAGGAGCCATTCATTCCTCCTCTGTGACCAAGAGGGATGGAGTTGTTTCCTAGCTCTTCCTGTCTCCAATGCCCATGCTCAGCCCTGCCCAACCCTGAGAACTGGCTGCTGTCTCATATCCAGGGTCCAATGCTTGCTTGGGATGTGGCGTTTGTTTGTTTGTTTGTATTTGCACAGGGATATCGGTTGCTGGTTTTAAAAGACAAATGTGCCTATGAGCAGCTTCAAGATAGCCTTCCCTCCCTAGTTTAGCTTCACTATACAGATGTTCTTCTCCCCACCCCATAAAATCATTCCTAATAGGTTCTTGTTAAAGAATTTTGGTAGGTCCAATAAAAGAGTGAAAGGAACTTCAATTCAAGACAATGCAAAACCACACACAAAAAAAATACTGGTTGTCAAGTCAAGAGCTCTCTGCTTCTGATAAAGTTCCAGACACCTTGTCCAATCAATAAACATATCTAAAGGAACCAGTCTATCAGAAAACAAGGCACTGAGTGTTCAGAGATAAACACATGCACCCCCCTCAAGGAGCTCAGGCTCAATGGCAGACCAGGGATGGCTTATGATCACTGTAAGTACTAGATAAAGACTGTACGATCAATGTTGAAGGCATACACTACCAGGAAATCTAGAGATACGGAATGAGACATAAAGCTATCTTCAGGAGGTGCTGTAGAAGGCTAGATGATGAAGGTAGACCCTTGATTGAAGCACTGAAAACTAAGAATTTACATGCAGAGAAAGAAGGAAGAAATAAATTATGAAAACAAGAAATACCAGAAACAATGCCCATTGCCCAGAAGACTCAAGTGCATGCTGAAGAAGTCGGCAAGCTAAGGAAGAGGGTTGGCTGGGGAAAGAAGAAACCAGTAGCAGCAGGAACGTTGTAGGCTCTTCCATGGCTCAAAGATTCATGGGAGGTAATGAAATATATATTTGGAGGAGTAGAAAAAGCCAGAATGACAGTTGATTTCTTTGGTCTAGACATTTTAGCAGGAAGGGATGGGAGACAGAGGAGGGTAGAGGATTGACATGAGAGACAAGAGAAGTAATTGGCACCATGAATTTAAAAAGAAAGAAGTGAAAATTATTTGTGTGTGTATTTGAAGATCATGGTCCTCTTTACTGTAGCTATGAAGTGCAAAACCTCGCCCTTTTCCCATGGCTAGAAGAGTCCATCTCTCTGTCTCCTTTTGGGGATACCAACCCCTCCTAACATTCCAATGAAGAGGCTCTTCTGGTGCCTTTTCCCCTGTTCTTAGGATTCATCGGAACCCCTTCCCCATTACAGCTACAGGCCCAAAGACCTGGCTGGTCCATTCTTCAGTGTCTTAGGATGTCATTGAAGGGATATCTCAACTATTCATTGTTCTGATTATCTCAGCATTTGGGAGGCAGAAGCATTGTCATGAGCTCCGGGTCAGCAGGAATGACATAGTAAGACATCATCTTTCAAAACGTTGGCTTTCAAATGCCGTTAATCACAAGTTCATAGTGAGCACACCTGCGTGTTCAGTTATTAGGATATTTAATTTCAAAGTATTGTAGACAAGTTTGTATTGCAACCCACACATCCTCTTTAACCAGCTAACTAATATCTCATATTCTTACTTAGTTACTCTTCTGGGATACTGTGACTGGCTTAAAATCCCAACATTTCCATTGAAATAATTGTTTCCTAGGGGATTGCTTTGACCCCCTTTACTCCTAAATATCTGTTGGGGGTTTCTATCCCACTTTCGCCTGTATAGTTCCCAAGTAAACAAAACAGAGACACTGCAATTCATTAACAAGCTGTAGACACTATGCTGGTTAGGTTCTGAGCTATGCTGATGTTTAGAAAACCCACATAAATGCCCATCACTTGCCAATCTGATGTCTCCCTGGCTGCTTCTGCTCCATCAGACTATCCTCAGGGTGAACTAATCGTGGCCACATGATCCTGGTCCATCCTGTCTGATGGCAGTCTCCTTCACTCTCTGCTTTTTTCTCTTCTTCTCTTGGTCTCTCTTAAGACCCCTCACTTCTAAGTTCCACCTTCCTATCCTCCCTGCCCAGTCATAAGCCCCAGCCACCTACTGACCAATCAGGAATTAATGGGGAGCATTCTTTACAGTATGTTAGTCACACACACACAAGACAAACCCCAATAGATTTATTTTCCCATAGAAAACAAAGACAAAAATCAAGGTTCCATCAGGACCACTCTGCTGGGGAGGCTCTAGGAGAGAAACCTCTCTTGCTTGTTTCCAGTTTCTCATGGTGGACGGTTCTCCTTGGTTTGTAGAGGCCTCTTATAAATCTCTCTTCGTCTTCATCTTGGCTGTCTCCTGTGTCTCTGTGTCCAAATCTCTATTATTTTCCTTCTAAAAGACAGCAGCCATTGAATTTAGAACAACATGATTTCACCTCAAGATCTTACTTATATACTTGATATAACTGCATATCTTGGACAATTCAGGAGAAAAGCACCCTCACTCTGCCCACTAAGCATGGCAAGAATCTTCAGAGGTGAATTTCTATTTAATGCACTTTCAAAGAGTCCTTTACTTTCAGCTAACACTAGCATGCATAATGAAAGTTTTGGTTTCTTTAAAAACCCAATTGTGTTGTGTGACTATGTTTTTGTTTTAATCCTAGGTGTGGGATATGGGCCTGCTTCACAGCAGGTGACTATGATTTGCCTCGTGCACTAGCAGGGGCGTGATCTTTGCCAGCTGCACATAGTTTAATTCTGGGGACTCTGGAAAGACGATAAATGAGAGAGTCCCTGGAGGGCCTGTGGAGGTGGTTGTTCTCCTGCTCGTGGTTCATTCCTGCTGGTTCCTGCTGCTGCATTTACTGGCTTGCTGGTTTGCTGGATTGCTGGATATTCTGGCTATGGAGATTGGACTTGCCCCCAGGGAACCCCTAATCAGCAGGATGTATCCTAAAGAGATCTAAACCCCGTTTCCCCTCTAAATTTCTTTCTCTACCTAGTGTTGGGGATGTGGAAATGAGTAGAATGGATAAGAGCTAGAAGAGAGGTAGAGATATAAGAATCCAATAAAATTGTTTAAAAAAAAATGCCAACAGTCATGTAAGCTGGGCATGTCCAGAAACCTTCTTTTTCATAACTTTAATCTTCTACGTTTATGCTTTACTACCCCCAAATGTGTCTGGAATCCTGTTCTTGTAGCCTTAAACTAAAGATGCACAAAAAATGCACTCCTTAACTGAACATGCTTAAGAATGAGCCACCTGTGTCTGAATGTGTTTAGATCCTTTTAGCGAAAATACCTGCACTTCCTCCGAGGATGGAATTAGTTTGAAAATAACCTCCCAGCTCTTGTCAGGTGCCTGTAATAACTCCTCTGTACCCTGTTCATGAGCTGACCATGCTCACTTGGGCTTTGCGTCTCACCAAGATGCCACACCATCATATTCAGTTGAATTTAGACAATATCATCGTAGTGTGAATACTTAGAGTGTGCCATTTACACAAACACAAGTGACTAGGATGTCAATAGCTGACATAATTTTGTGGGGCTGCCATTGCCTGTGCTGACTGAGAGGTTATCTGTGGCACATGACTGTCTTTACATTGGCAAAGCCTTATTTCCAAATGGTAAGCCAGTTTTGTCCAACGGTGTTTTGCTAGGGCAAACATGGGAAGGAGTGTTTTCCTGAAGCAGACACACACAAGCGAAAGGATATTTTGCTAAGGCAGCTAAGGCGAGCATGCGAAAGGATGCATGAGTAAAGATTCTTCTTTAATGGCATACATGTATTGGTTCGCCTTACATTGCGTAGATGAGCTTTGCTAATCTTGATTCCATAGAGAGAAACACACCAAGAAGTTTCTGGTGGCTTCTTGCCACTTCTGCAAACTCAGGCCAATTGGCATGCTAAGACAGACTCAGGTGCTGAGGCAAGACCTGTGGAGAACACGTGATGTTTGGAGGGAGTATAAATAGGACTTAATGGACAGTGGCTATGCAGACTTGCATAGCTAGCTTTGCAATGCTTCTAGGTTTTGCATCTTGACTGATCTATGCTTCATTGAGAGAGGCATGGCAGAGAACTTCTGGTGTCCAAGCTGGTCTTAATCAGTCCTGCTGACTCATAGTGATTCGGCTGAGGCCTGGCTGTTTCTTCTGGGTTGCGCCACCACTGCTAATTCAAGTTTGCTATCCCAACACTACTGAAGTGGACTGCTGGAATATTTGTGAAGTGTCTGAGAGTGGATCGAGCTGCTGCTGATGCCTGTGAACTGAACAGCTGACTTCCTGACAACGCAGATTGGATTTGCTCCAGAGAACCATTTCTAAACAGTTCCACTTCCCCTGCATCCTAATAACCTTTCTTTTTCACTACCTCTGGTGGGTGGTGAGCTAGAAAGGAGGTTAAAGCATTTAAGAACCCATATTAAAAGTAGGATTTAAAAATGTTAAGACTATAGGCATCACATTCTGAGTTTCTGGGTATGCATGGCTTTGGGGACACACTGTTTAATAAACTATATTAATATTCATAAATAGGCATATCATCCTTCATCTGTTATGGTCTCATGCACAATGCCAGATTATTTATGACAAGAGAGTAAAAATCCACATAAGAAGTCATTTGATTAATGGTAAATATAATCAGTGTTTTAGCACTTACCTAATATGACCCAAATCTCATTTACTTCAGCACTGCACTGCGATAGATGTTTTTCTATATTGTACAAGGAGGTGGGTTGGGGTTATGAGTGATGAGGAGTTGAATGTTAGACTTCCACTCCAAAACTCAGGGGATACTGAGCTGCCCAAAACTAGACAGAGAGTCCAGTAGATTCAAGAAAAGGTTGGATTAATACATACAGAACAGAGAGTCTTAATAAAGAAAACAGTTGTTGCTATCGCTTGTCCCAGAAGCACAGGGTTCACTTAGAATGCCAAGGTCCAATAGCTGAACAGTCAGTCATGCAAGACTTGGAGAGCTACAGAGTGACTAGGTAGGCAGGCTGGTGCCTGCCACATACTCCATGCATTCTGAATCCTACGCCACGCCCACCAAAAGTTCCAGGGTAGATGTATGCATGAGAAATTAAGCTGATGGTACATCTCAATGGCAGAAAGACCATAGGGGGCAAGGATGCAATTCTGTTGGTAAATGCTTTCCTAGAATATGTGAGTCTTTGGGTTTGATCTGCAGACCTAAGTCAACTCAGTGTGGAGGTATATGTCTATAATCCCAGTACTTACTTGAGAGGCAGAGGCAAAGAAATCAGAAGTTCAAGTTTACCTTTGCATACATAGAGTTTGAAGCCATCACTACATGATACCCTTTGCTAAATGTATATATGCCCTATTTGATTTCTATGGTGAGATAAAGACTAAAAGCAACTTGGGGGAAAAGGGCTTGCTTGGCTTGCACATCTCAACATTAGTCCACCTCTGAGGGAAGCCAATGCAAGAACTCAAGAAGGAACCTGGAGGCAGCAACTGGAGCAGAGGTCAGGAGGAACACTGCTTGACTGCTGGCGTGTTCTCCTTGGCATCTTCAGCTTGTTTTCTTATACACCCCAGAACCACCTGGCCAGAGATGGGGTTGGGGGGGAATGGGGAAGTTCTACATCAATCAAGAAAATATCTCAGACTTGGTCACAGGCCCATCCTAAGGAGGCAGTGTCTCCAGCTTGTGTGGACTTGAAAAAACAAAAATAACCAGTGTACATATATAAAACTTATACTCTGGCTTTGAAAAAACATAATGAATTTGGATGAAGACAATAGCAAGTTAGAAATACAGCGGCAATGGTAATTTCCAAGAAGTGGTTGAACATACAGATCTCTGACTCAGGCGAGAAACTGGGGCTGAAACACAGGCGAGCCAGCATTAGCAATGTAGTGACTCACTGTTTCTCACAGTGCCCTCTCCACACCATCTGTGTTACAATAAACTAAGGTAGGGTGTTAACACCCCAGGATTCCACCAGTGAATCAGACACTCTTTGGGTGAGCTTGGTAACCTTCATTTTAAACACACCCCTGGTGATTCATCAGTTCATTTAAGCTGGAGAGCCATAGAAGAAGGGATTACTGTTCTTAACCATTGTTCAGTTATTGTACAAAATAAGAGGTTTCAGTATAACATCTTCGTAGAGCTATCTTGTCTCTTGCTCTTATCTGCCAACCTCGCTGCCTTCTTCCATCTGCTCCTCCTGCTCATCTCTTTTCTTCATTTAAATGGTCTCCTTTCTGCACTCTTGCCACATATGTATTTGTATATATGCAATATAATTACATTAAATATAATATATGCTACACACATATATATGTGTGTATGTATGTATATGTGTGAATATATATATATATATATATATATATATATATAATATATATAATGTATATCTTTAAGCCCACACTCTGCACAAGAGAAAACACATAATAGCCTTTCTTGCCCCTATTTCTCTCTCTTGTTCTGCTCTCCCATCTCTCTCAGACCTCTTCCTCACACCTTGTGAAGGAATTGCTGGTGTTTCCTGCTGCAGATGAAGTTGCTAAGAGGACTATAGAAATAGGCAGAGAAGCAATCGGGGAACCACTGCGACATAATTCTCTGACATGTATTAAGACCGTTCCTCCCGCCAGACTCCCAGACAGTTGGCTTACAGCAAGGCTTGCAGGCTTGCATTGATGTGGCCCTGTGAGTTATTATTTTTCACACTCACACTTACTTCAAAGTTTATTTCAGTAGCAAATATTTAAAAATCAGCAGAGTTCACATAGTGAAAGAAAAGAACTGAATTTCTAGCTTCTCACAAATCACGAGAACTGGCTTTCTAGGGCCTACAGCCATGATGGCAAGCAACTGGCCAACAGGTCTTGTTTAGTCTTTTATTTACCTGCCCTGATGGAAGATGAAAAGCCTCTGAGGATATGCAAGTATGTAGTATGTATGTATGTATGTGTGTATGTATGTATGTAATAACATATATATACATATATATATATATTAAGTGACTTGTCACTTAATTTGGTGTGCATTGTTTCTTACGTGCAGTAACAAGGACAGTGAATATCAGCATTTGAATGGGCTTGGAGAATAGCTCCTTTAATTAATTATCATCACATAATCTCTTCTGTAAAATCTCATTAGTACTTTTAAAGACTGTTTTCATTGTTTCGTTTTTGCATGTGTGCGCGGTATGCATGCATGTTCAATCGTGTGTGCATGCAGGTATACATGCATTCGTGAATACATGAATGTGAGGACCCAAGGTTGATTCAGACTATCTCTCCACCCCACCCCTTCCTTATTGTTCTCTACCTAATATACTAAGGCAAGGCCTCTCACTTGAATGCAGAGCTGGCTGATTCAGCTAATCTGAAGAGCCAGCCTGTCCCAGGGTTTCTCTCTCTCTCTCTCTCTCTCTCTCTCTCTCTCTCTCTCTCTTCTCTCTCTCTTTCTCTCTGCCTTCTAAGTATAGACATTACAGGCAGCTGTCATGCCCACCCAACAAGTACATAGGTGTTGGAGATGTTACTGGAGAGTGAACTCCAATCCTCTAATCTACACTGAAGTTTTAAACCAGCTGATCCGTCTCCAGGCTCTCTTACCCCATGTGATTTTGTTCTCTGTACTTTGAGATGAGTTTTAGATTTACCATATACATCTCTTGGTGATTTCGCCTTTTGAGCTTTCGTAAATATGTAAAATATGCAGAAGATGTAAACATGTAAATGCAGGTTAAAGAATGTAGACTTTTAGTCAAACCTGGATTCACATTCTTTTCTGCTGAATACTTTGGGAACCGGGCCAACAAAGACCCTGTCTAAATTTTTTTTACTTATGAGAGACAATTCATGGACAATGCTCAGGATGGAATGAAATGGTACAGGCAAGCATCTGCCACATTCTGGCATACTCTCTAGTTCTAGTACCATACATACTATTATTTATTATTTATAGTTGCATAATATACTAAATGTATATTGCATATTTATTATATATAAGTATTATTATATAGTATTTATATAGCGATATATAATTTATAAAATTGAGATAAAGTGTCATTATATAGCCCTGGCTGTCTAGGAGCTCTCTATGTAGACCAGGCTGGTCTTGAACTCACAGAGATCTTCCTTCCCCTGCCCCTGCCCCTGCCTCTGCCTCTGCCTCCCGAGTGCTATGCTAAATGCAAATGCCATCATGACAAGCTCCTAACTGGTGTTTTTAAAATGCGTTGAAGCCCAGAACCCTTCATTTCTTTGTGGTTACTTCTGTAGTTATTCCTACGAAAAGATAAACCCAGTGTTTGACCCCCTCACTCACATGATCATTCGCATACCTGGATCTCCTAATGTATGTTCTATGACCTCATGGCTAATATCTTAGAAATGTAAAATATAACTATAAAAAATATACCTTTTCTTAATGGAATACAAATGGTTAGCCCTGCCCACTGAATAAAATGGATGACCCAGAGTATATCCTGGCAAATAATCATATTTGGAATATAACAAGAAAAAGATTCAAATGGGAATCATGCACGGTTTGTTTTCATCAGGCGTCTCACCTATTTTAACATATGAAATTAATGTCCCATGGTTATTTCATAAGCATGTGTATACGATCAGGCACAAGATTTATCTTGTGAATAATGAATGGATTGGACAGAGAAAAATTAAGTCAACTTAACCTCCAAAATTCTGTACTTCTATATAATTTATATCAGATGATAATCAATGGACATCTTACTCATTTTGTGCATTTGTACTGATTGTAGAAAGATGGGTCTGGTGAACGTTTGTCTTTTTATCTTTGTATGTGTGTTTGAGACATTTTTTTTTTGTCTTAGGAGTGAGCCATCTCTTCCTTCTTCTGTCCCCTATGAGAACAATAAAGTGGACACCATGCGTGAAATTACATAGCGGTAGGATACAAGAGTCCTCTCTGCATCCCTGTGCACATGATACTCATTCTGCCTGCAACACATGCCTGTAAATATATGCTATAAGATCTAGAAGGCTAGCCTCTCTGACAACATGCAATGAATGGATAATAGGGTCTTTTAAGTTTTCATAATTTTAACACAATAATTCAACCCTCCCTATTTGGAAACAATGACCAAAAACCCAAAATCTAATAATGTTAAATACAACTCTTTTCTAGAATTCAAAATCCACCTCCAGAGCTACACGCTATTTAACCTCCTATAATCCAGGCTATTATAACAGGGAAATCAATGCCGTTTAGACATCCCTTCTGTAATATTATAAGGGGAAATGCGATATTGTCCTGAGAAACAAGATAGGGAAGTTCATCTTACAGTAGAGCCTGTCACCGATCTAGCTTTAGAACTGAAAATCAGAAAAGCCTACCAGAGAAACAACTCAGAGACAGGTGGAAACATAGACTCGAGATAGACGGAAATAATGACTCCCGGAGACAGGTGGACTCAGATGCGGCCCCTTTCCATTCTCCTCTGGGCAAAACCAAGGAGCAAAGAAGCAAGTTAAAGTTCCCAGAAGACTGTGTGGAACACATAGATTATTAGACTGGCTCTGCTAATTCCTCTCCCCTCGCCCATCAGCTGCTGTGACCTAATGCTGCTTCCTCTTTACTTCTGTGCCTTGAACTCCTGATTGGCCGAGTTGCTGACTTAAGGAGTGCAACGTTGAGAAGTATGGAAATCATATCACTCTTGGTGGTGTGATGTCCTGCTCAGAAGTATTTTCAAATTGAAAGAGCAGAACAGATGCCAGGAAATAAGGAAAGTTACAGAGAGAAACGAATAAGACAGGCTTGTGATCCTTTAAAATGCCAAGGGGACAACTCTGTCCCCGACTCTATTAAAATTATATCAAAATGTGAACCAAGACCATAAAAGCATGTTTAAGCTTTAAGATTAAGAAAACACAGAGGTTTTGTTTGTTTGTTTGTTTTTACCTTTAAAATGCCAAGGGGACAACTCTGTCCCTGACTCTATTAAAATTATATCAAAATGTGAACCAAGACCATAAAAGCATGTTTAAGCTTTAAGATTAAGAAAACACAGAGGTTTTTTTGTTTGTTTGTTTGTTTTTAAGTAAGCTAAGAAGGGTGGCAATAGAGATATGGTTAGAGATCACATAAATCAGTAAAAAAAAAAAAAATAGTTTAAAATTTTATTTTATTTTCAGGAAATGGAATGAAAAAATGTCCTCAGCGATTACTTTGTGGCTTTTCTATTCCCCACAGAAACACTTAGGACTGGCCATACAAAATTGGATAGAAACACAATCTATTTGTATATCTTTACCTTCCAGTTTTCAAGTGCAGATAGGAAGAAAACTAGGAGGTTTTTTTGTTTTTTTTTTTGTTTTTTTTTTTTCAGCAGCACAATGGAGGCACAGTTGGGAGTCTCCTAACGGCCACTGTGAAACCTGCTACCTTGTACTTTCAAACTACTAAGTGCATATATAGATCTCTGCTGCAAAACAAAACAAATTGAGGAAGATAAGTAAAATAGAAAGTGCACACAAAGTTTCTCTCTGCTCACGTTCCTTTTTAGGAATTAGTAACCTCGCTCAAGACAAACCAAGAAGTGGCTCTAAATTTGGTTCATAAAATTAATGGCTCTGAAGGAAAGACTCTCACACTTGCATGACTAGAGCTGACAGAAGCAAATTGTATGCAAATAAGAAACAAGAAAATACTTCAGTCTAATTCTGCTCTTAGAAGAGACTGAATCTGGTCAGAATGGATGAGTGGAATCCACAACTCAACATGAGTCTCTCTCCCAAGGTACTCTGGGACAACCGTGTTCATCCATTAACATAATTTATGAAGAAGATGATTTTCTTTTTAACTCAAAGAAATGGTGTGGTTTCTTGTCAGTTGACTCCAAAATATTTAAATCATGCTCACTGCTTTCAGTAGTGGGAGACGCTCTTTGTAGAGAGCCACTTGTGCGCTGCACCTGAAGATGGTGCTGGCTGAGATTGCTCCTTGTGGTAAACAAGTCCTCATTTGGCTATGCAGCTGTGCAGAGGCAGGGAATGGTCATACGTGGACGTATGGAGAGATGATACATGGCATATGCTCATTGGCCTTTGCTTAGATATAAGCCTGGTCCCCGGGGTAGGTAGGGGGCCACACCTGCAATCCTGCTGTAACTGAAATCCTGATTAAACCGCCTTGAGAAGGAACCTGGTTGTCTTGCGTCTAATTTCCTGCTGGCCAGGAAGGGCGCCGGACAGCTCTTTGTACTGTCAATTTTATAAAAATCCTAAGCCCATCCTAGTTATTTAAAACCACAAATTTCAATTTTTCTTTTGTCAAGTCAAGAACACCCCAAGTGAAAAAAAAATGGATATGTGTATTTTTAATGTCACGCTCACCCTTATTCCGCATTTAATGATAATCTGGCATTGTATTGTAAAAGTATGACTTCCCAGCAGAAATCTGTTCTCTTAAATGATGTCTTGTCTATTCAGGTACTTCAGCAGAGACCTGGAAAGACTTCTTTCCCAGGGTAGAGTCCTAGGCACAGCTTGTAGTCAAATTGCTTTCTCCAGTTGTTTAGAACCATATGTCTTTTGTTTAGTTCTATCTCTGCCTGACATTTTAAGAAGATATTTAGGAGCAATATTTATATTCATCTAGATGCAGGTCTTATCATAACACCATAACCTGCTCAGAATGCCCAGGACTCCTGAGTAACCCTGGAAGGCTAGAGGGCCTGCTTTCCTACACAGAACTCAGTTTTCAAATTTCTTCAACTTATTTTAAACACTTGATGGACTTGGGGTTAGATAAATTTTTAATCAAATCATTCACATATAATCAACCTATCAGATGCCAGAGAAGACAATGCAAGATGTTACATCATAGTTTTGGGGCCAAGTGTTTTTGTTGTTGTTTCCTTTAATAACTTAAAAAATGTTATCATTACATAGAAAGCGTCACCCCACAAAGGTTCCTGTGTTAATGGCTTGGTCCCAGCTGGTGGCAGTGTTGAGAGGTGACTGGATGGAGAGGATTCTGACTTCAAGGATGTGTGGTTAACCAATTGGTACAGAACTGGAGGCTGACTTCAAAGCAAAACAGGGCCTCCTCCTGACTCAGAGTGTTTCCAAGGTGACACTAAGTCACGTCCTTCTCCCATGTTCTACCTCAACAGAGGCCTGATGGATGGAACTATCTGAAATCTCCCCTGCTGCTTTCCCATCTCAGTGATGAAGAACTAGACTAGGGATACTTGCCTTTGAGAACCACTCACTCCTGACTAATTTTGAGAGGCTCAACAGCCCTAACGCAGTCAGTTTTAGAAACCCAGAACATCCGGATGGTTCTGCTCCGATCAAATCATCAAAGGGATATCTAGACTAGGATGACCGAGTCTTTGTGTGTTTGAAACTACATTCCAAAGTGTAGCTGACCAGAACCATTGTTCTTTCAGCTACAATGTTATCCCATCTGCCTTGCCAGACTTGTGCAGTTAGTGGACGGAATGTAAGCGAAGATAGCAGAAACCGTCATGGATTAGGAAAGAAAGATCGAAGTGACGTGGAGTATAGATGAGCAGAACACCTCTGCCGGCCATGACCACTCACGAGCCCAACCGTACTGTGCGGACCTCCTCCGATGTGCTGCCTTCTCAATCAGCTAGAAAGCCCCAGCTCCATGCTAAAGTGTCCTATGAGGTGGTAGGCACGGGCTTTGATCTTATAATCCTCATAACATTCACAAAATTAGTCATTTTAAACTTTCTTCTAAGCAAAGCAATCTGTAAGAGTAGAAGTCCCACTCAACATACTGAACACTGAGAACCCATTGGGATGACCTCAGTTCCGGGGCTCGTGATCAGCACAGCATGTGCAAACAAGCAGCTCTTCCATTCAAGCGTCCCGGAATTTGACACACCAAAAATTTAAAGCCATAGCCATTTCAAAAGTACAACGCGGATTCGGGAGGCCGGCTAAACATACGGGACTCATCTATTCTCTTTCTGCCTTTCCAGTCTGGTGCACAGCCAGCTATCTGGCCTCTCTATCGTGTTCTTCTGTGTTCAGAAGTGACGCTGCTATGAAGACTGACGGTATCATTTTGCATGTGTGCAAGTGTGACGAGATGTTGATTGCTCAGCCAGCAGGGTTTTTTTTTTTCCCACCCAGCGCTTGTGGAGAGGCACTCCTTGGGTTTATAGCTGTTTTGTTAGCATCTTCGCAGCCTGTTACTGTTTATGGCCCTGGTCTCTTCACCTCGTATGCTACCTGACACCTTCACTCCTACCGAGTGACCTACTTTTTCACTTCATGATCCTGGGCTGCCGGTTCCTGGCATTTTATAGCCAGGCTGCCTCATCTGAAAGCTTACCTCTGAGTATCCTAATAACACCTCCTCTGCCTGCAGCACCCGGCTCTGCTTCAGTTCCTTAGACATTGACACCAGCGGATTCTGTTGTCAGAACCAAGGCCACAGGCACTGGTGAAACTCAGACTTCCCCGAATCCCTAAATATCTTTGAACAACCTGTCATAAGAGTTAAAGTCCTTAATTCCTAAGCCACTAACAATTTATATCCAAACTTCAGAGATTAAAAGTTCATATAAATCATACATGGAAAAATAAACATTATATAGTAGCAGACACTTAATATAGTATATAACATACATATTGTATAGTATATAGAATAAGCCTAATATACTAATAAATAATATGTGCTTGCAATATAATTATCTATTAGAGTCCCCCAAACATGTGTAAGATTCATTTTTGTCCCCATTTTGCAAAGGAAGAAGCTGAGGCTTCTAAAAGAGGTAGTTTTTTTTTTTTTTTTTCTTCTGAACCCTACATCTTGAAAGTGACAGGGTGAGATTTGAACCCAGGAGTATGTGAACCCAGAGCCAAGGTCACTACCCTGAACATTAATAATATATCAAAAAAAACCTTGATCGGGCCTTCACTTCCAGCACAGGGCCTGCTGGGGGTGGGAGTGGGGGGCGGAGTGTATTGAAAGTTTGATGAATCAATGAGCAAGTACCTTGCTGTGAATTCGTCTACTGAGTTGGCTTCCAATTACCTAGTGTCCTAGTTTGCTTTCTGTTGCTGTGGTAAAACACTGACCAAAAACATGTGGCGGGGCTAGGTGTTTCATCTTATACTTCCAGGTAATAGGTCATCGCTAAGGGAAGTCAGGCAGAACACAGGCCGGAATCTGGAGATGGGAGCCAAAGGAGAAACCTCAGAGGAGGGTTGTGAATTGCATTGTCATCTACAGCACTCGTCTACTGGCTTTCTTAGACACCCCAGGACCACCTGCCCCAAAGTGGCCCCGCCTACATTGGCTGGCCACTCCCATGTCAATCATTAACCAAGAGAACTCCAGAGAGATAAGCCTACAGGCCCTTCTAATTCCTCGGGTGAGGTTGCTTCTTCCTCCCGTTTGTGGAATGTCAGTGTAAGGTGGACCTGTGAGGCTCTGACCTGGTTAGTTCGATTAGTGTGGGGGAGGGGTGGAGGTGGGCGTGGTACAGGAGCAGAAGATACAACACCGACGCCTTGCTGAGACACATCACAGAGAAGCCAAGAATCAACAAAAGCCTCAAAAGTGTCAGCATGGTCAAAATTTGGTGGTGATGTGAACAGAAAATAAATGACCTGGCAATGACACAGTACCAAAAATAAGGCACGCGCCGGGCAGTGGTGGCGCATGCCTTTAATCCCAGCACTTGGGAAGGCAGAGGCAGGCGGATTTCTGAGTTCGACTCCAGCCTGGTCTACAAAGTGAGTTCCAGGACAGCCAGGGCTACAGAGAAACCCTGTCTCGAAAAAAAAAAAAAAGACCCCTTCTCCTGTTTACAATCTCTCATGCAGCATTACACAGCTAGGCAGCCTCAGAAATGACACTAGGAGCCCAGGGATTTTTCTGACCAGGAACTACTGCCTTCTGAAGGCGTACACACTGATGTCTTGAACGTGCAGTATACCGTGCTCAGAGCTGTGTATGTCCTCACAAACATCATTTACTACTTCAAGCGCTCTTTGTGTTCCGGACCTGAACCGTAGAACAGACTATGTCGCACTTTCCCAAAGGAGTTCTTTATTTCATCTCCTTTATCAGCATCCAAAATTCGTGCAACGTGTGAATACACTGCAGAACCCACTGGGGATCTCACCCTCTTATTCCCTTTCACAATAGCACAGTGGAAAATACCAGGCCACAGACAATGGCCACCTAAGAAAGAAAGGGTTAGGGGAGAGGGGAAGCGGTGGGGAGAGAAGAAAAACAAGACCGAGGTTAAACAAGCAGATCCTTCTCTGACCTGAGCCAGGGAAAGCGAGCTATGGTTACTTGGATATCTGTTCCTCTGTGAAGAAGCAGTGTAGGGAGAGACATCAGCCAATGATCTAACACCTTGAAATGAGCTGCTCTGAGGAATGTGATGAACCGTGACGAGCAAAATAGGCCTATAAAGTCAAAGTAAGGTTGTCTCGGAAAAGATCCTGATGGGAGGGAGGGGTGACATGAAACCCATTAAAAAAAAAAAAGTACGGAGGATCAGGGAGTTGGCTCAGGGGGTTGGCTCATCAGAGAGCAGCCTCCAGGGTAGCCTGGGGAGACATAATACAGAACTCTACCTAGAGTCCTGGTATCTAACTCAATCGGTTTACTAAAACTGGTCAGAATTCTCAAAGACTGGGGGCTAGTCCTACACCAGGAGACAAGATGCACCTGGACAAATCTGAACTTAGGAAACCCTAGCCAGAGAGTAGGTGACTGCACCAAAGACCTCCCCATTTCTTTGCGCTAGTAATTGGTTTTCATGTGACTCTTCCCTGGGAGGATTCCTGATGTCCCTATTTGCTTTTCAATTTGATTTTGTTTTGAGACAGCATTTCACATTAGCCTAGGCTGCCCTGGATCTCACTATGTAGAGCAGGCTGGCCTCAAATTTGTGGTATTCCTCTGGCTTCTAACTCCAGAGTGCTGGGGCCATGGCCTTAAACCTTTGTACTCAGCTGTCACTTAATGTAGCAAATACGAGATTCACAGTGCTCGTTGGAAACTCTGTTGCCCCGCAGAGAACACAGAGGAACAAAAGACGGACAAACGTGCCTCTGTGAAGGTTTTGGGCTTGTCCCAGTCCACCCTTCAGTGACCTCGATTCTCCACGGATACTAGGTCACCCACAATGGACATGAAACAGCAGACAGTTGCTGCTTCTCCAAAAGGAGAAAACCACTTAGGATCTGTCTCTGAGAACTCAGAACAGACACTCCAGTGTGATTTCTGAGGACTTAAGTAACAAAAGACAACCAGCACTGTAAATCTGGGAAAAGGGTTGATTTCTGCCCATATGTTAGTCAGTTTTTTTTTCACAAAGTAGTCATCAAGGAGAATTCAAAACCTTTCAAGATAATGAAGACTTTATGATTTTTTATATGACCTTACAATGCATCAATATTTAAGAAAATGTAACTCAGAATGTATATATATATATATATGTGTGTGTGTGTGTATATACATATACATATATATATCATAATACTTCCAGTTATCTTAGATGTGAATCACATTAAGGACTAAAAATTCATTTTTAAAAGACATGATAGTTGAATTGGGGGTCGGGAGCATTCAGAAGAGAAGGAACCAAAGTGAGGAGGAACAGAGTGGATCTGATGGAGATGCATACCATAATGAAACCCGTTATTATGTATAACTAATACACAGTAATGAAACATTTAAACTAATACTAAATACACTTAAAATATGCCTCTAAAGGATAAAGGGGCATTGTATTTTAAAGGACCTACAGTATCTTAATAAGCCTCTAAAGGATAAAGGGGTGTTGTATTTTAAAGGACCTACAGTATTTTAAAAACTGATTAACAGCCCTCCCTTAGCTGCATTTCTGCAAAGGAACACTTTCTGGGTCTGGCTGACTTACTTCTCTGGCAGAGTTATAGGAAGCATTTGCCCGATCTTGTTCCCTACAGAGAATATATAATACCAACCAACTTTAATTTTACCTTTAAAACTATCTGCGCCTCTCTTTGCTGCCCAAATTCTCACAAACTGTAGTCTAAACTCCAGAAGCCAAATGGATGGTGTAATGCAGGGACCCCCCAGTGAGTAGTCTGCTTCACAGGTTCTCTCTTGATGCACTAAAAGAGCTGTGGATTGAAAAATACTCCTATATAACTGTTAAAGCAAAATGCTTTACAATATATCTGTCTCTGAAAACAGAGGCCAGAAACAATGACTTAAATAAAAGTTACTTTCTTAAAGAAATAAGCATAGAAGTAGCCATGCCACAGGCCAAGGTCTTACACAGAATCCACAATCACCTTTGCCCCAGTTTCTTTCCATTTGGTGTGTTTAACCACCAAATGTATAGCTTTGTGTTATTTACTGTTATTTTGCTCTTTTTGAGACAGGATTTCCTGTAGCCTGGGATGTCCTTAAACTCTCTGTGTAGTTGAACATGATCTGGGATTTCCAGTCCTCCTATCTTCCCAAAGGTGAGATTACAGGTGTGAGTCACCACCTCCAAGGCTTCAAGGGATCAAATCCCAGGGCTTCCTGCATGACCTGCAAGCACTCTGACCACTGAGCTACACCCCCAGCCCCTGTTTTGTTGTTGGTCTGTTTGTTTGTGTAAAGTTTCATGTAGCCCAGGCTGGACTCCCGCTCACTGTGTAACCAAGGATGACCTTAAACTCTTCATTCTGTGTATATTACCCAGGTGCCACCCTGCTGGAGCACTGCTGTTATTAATAGCATAAATGTTAACTGTTAAGTCTTTCACTGGCATGTCCCCAAACAAAGGCCACTCATCTAGCCTACTTCCAAAAACAACGACACATCAAATGTTCTGATAAAGCCCTGCTAATTATAAGAACCTAGTAGGAAAGGCAAATCCATTTTATATCGGGATAGGAGTGCCTCAGTTCTTGGTTCTCAGGCAGCTTAGAATGGACATGAAACAATTTTATTGAGAATGTGGCTGAAAATTGCTTCTGCCCCTCCCATTGAGATATTCTTCTCTCCCCTCCTCTCCCCCCTCCTCTCCTCCTCTCCTCCTCCTCCTAAATTGCTTCTTTTAAGACACAACTCCTGCCAGGAATGGTGCCCCAGGCTTTTAATCCAAGCACTCAGGAGGCAGAGGCAGGAGGATCTCTGTGAGTTTGAGGCCAGCCTGATCTACAAAGTGAGTCCAGGACTGTCAGGGCTGGTTACACTGAGGAAACCCTATCTCAAAAAAACAAAAGACAAAACCAAACAAACAAACACACACCCCAGTAAAAATGAACAAACAGAACCCTGTTATACAAATTTGGCTTTGTATTTATCCCCCATACTATCTCCCGAACAGATTGCAAATTCTGAGCCCCAAATTCTTCATGCGTGGACATGCAGAAGTCCATTATAGTCTTCAAAATACTTAAAGACAAAAAAAAAAAAGAAAAGAAAGAAACTGCTCAGCTGTCCCCACAGTGGACTGATGGTGGGCTGATTGCTGGGGAGCCTCTCTTCCACTCCCCCACACACTGTTTAAACATCAGCAGGACTTGTTAGTTAGCAACATTTAAAAAGACAAAAGAACATTTTGTGTTCAGAATGGTTCCCAAATATTCACACTAGCCGTTTAAACCAACCCTGCCCACCGCTCAGGAGTGTTAGAGACGACGAAAAGAGATTCAGAAAGCTCTGGCTGAGATAAACAGCATGGTGAGAATCCCACTAATAATCACATCTGTGATCCCATATATGATTCCTCATATAATCTCATATATAATCAATCACATATATAATCCTAAATATAGTACATTAAACCGATTGTTGCTGTGTGTCTTCTCATCCTTTGATTCTCATGTGCACACTTTTCATGATCAACAGCTCTTTTGAAGCAAATGCCTCCCATTTCTCTCATGAGAAGGTACCTATCACTTATTAGGGCCTCAGTGGGGGGAGAGTAACAGAGATATCATTGGCTTGAAGCGGTTGGTAATCTTCAACAAAACATCTTTGTTCTGTTTTGTCAATGGCTGTTTCAAAGACTGCCGAACCTGACTGGAATAAACGTATCTCATTTCTCTCAAGTGTTTATGGTCGCTTGATGTCTATTGTGGAACGTTAGGAGTTATAATTACATGCAAATGATAAAAGTTACTTAATGTTTGATCTTCATTTTATGGCTCAGTGAGTTATTTCTATTATTCAATGCTTTATGAGTCTAATTGTTATATAAGACACAGTAATAGTGTGGTTTTATGAACACACTAAGGAATCAGACTTGGATAATTGCTCTTGTTTAGAAATTCTATTTTGTTGGCTTTATTTCTTTATTTACTTATTCATTCGACAAGGTCTTATGTAGCTGAAGCTGGCCTGGAGCTCGCTATGTAGCTGTGTGGACCTTGAACTTTGGATCCTTCTGCCTCCAGTTCCTGAGTGCTCGGATTACCGATATATGCCACCAACCCCAGTGACACTGGGGGGGATTTAACCCAAGGCCTCTGCATGTGCAGCAAGCACCCTGCAAACTCAGCTACACCCACATCCTCTTGGTTCTGTGTTCTTTTTTTGAAACATACTTGAAGTGGAAATGTATGGTTTCTTTGGAAACGCCAAGCCTATACATACTATATATAATAATACTGGACCTGATGCTAATTAGCATACATGAAACCCAACTCATGTGGACATGTCCTCTCTCAACCGGTTTCCATGAGCACCTCAAAACATCAAGATTGCTGTGTGGCAAGAGCATAAAGAAAGCACAGAGAGATTAAATAATTTTGTTCAAGGCCACACAGTGCCTATCGTGCGCTTAACCCACACTGGTGGGATTTCCCTAACAAAGCCTAAAGCAAGTAATGCAACAACTTATTGTATAATTATTTTACACAGCAAGTAAAAAAGAATTCTCTTTTAATGAGTTTCCCATCCATGAGGCGGGTGTGTGGCTCACACTGATGCTGTACTCATCACATTCCGCTCTCTTGTGTACGAAATTTACAGGTGCTCTGGATTATTAAAGTGTCTTTATTTGACAATGGACCAGACAGGAGAGGTCAAAGTCCCTAATGGCCAAAAGTCCTAAGCTACTAATTGGATATATATGCATACACACAGACACACACATCAATTGATCAAATTGGTCAATTTATTTATTTTTTAATATTTTAAAGAATGAGGCTTTTTTGTATTGTGTTTGAACAAGTAGTTCTGACATTTAAACCAAATGTCATTACTAGCCTACTCCAATTGGGTCATGAGCCAAATGACATACACAATACTTCTTTTAATATGACCTGCAACCTGTTTAATTTGGTTTTGAGACTTTATCTGTTAGTTCTGGCTATCCAACTACCTGATCCCAGTCTGGTCCCAAGACTAGAATCGCTCTCTGCTTCCCATGTGGATAAAGGCATGTGCCTGACATCCCTCTTTTTTGGTACTTCAAAATTTGCATGGGAAGCTGTTCTGGCTGTGCATTTGGAAATCTATTTTCTGGAATTTGAAACAATGTCCAGCTGATGTCCCATTGGGGCGTCAGTGAGCCAGAGCTGAACAGCAGATACTTCTTTTAAATAGAGCAGACCTGGGTGCATTTGGGTTTGTGACTTTAAATGCTTAGTTCTAACTACCAACTATACCAGATCCCAAGTCTGTTTTCCAAGCGTGTTTTCATGGAAGATGCTGTGGCCTTGAGATCCCTCTCTGTTTTGGTGGCTCTCACACTTTTGTGGCCTGGGAAAGCAACAGTCTGGCCAGTGCAGCTTTGCATACACTTTCTCCTAGGAATTCAAAACTCCAGCTTAAAGAAGCAATTCAATCTCGTTTGCAACTAAATTACTTTGCAGGGTCTCAGTCTAAAAGATAAGAGTCTTCTGAAGTAGACTTAGAAGAAAGTTCAAGGACCTCTTATTAGAGTTTGAGAGAAAAATAACAGGGCAGGCAAGTCGTAAATTTCAGTCATTGCCAAGACAGACAAGAAAAAGGAGAGCTATGGTTTTGAGTCACAGTTATGTCCACAAGCAGCTTCAGGAGGGTGAGGTGTGGGAGACTTATAGATGGGTAACTCTCCATCATTCCTCCGACCCACAGACACTGAAAGGAAGAAAAAAGAAAAAAGCCTGAAAGTTTTCCCCTTTGAGCCTCGCCTAAATGTAATGTGGAGGATGGGAAAGTGGACGTTAGTGGAAATGACAGCCGCAGAGTTGGTTTCCTGTAGGAGAGAGGCACTCATAGCGAGTTTACGGTTTCCTGATTCTGCTTGCACACAAAGGTTGCAACACAGGCTTTCAAGCATTTGTTCCTTCTTCCCAAGACTAGCAGACCTCAAGTTAGACAAAGTTAAAGCCAGAGAGTCCTGCTAACTTGATCTCTTTGATCCCGCTGCCTGACACATGACCAGGATCTTATAAAATGTAAAGGTCGCAGAGTGTTTCTCCCCTGACAGCACTCTGAGGAAGGGGAGGTGTCCTTTCGTCAACACTTCTCCGTCCCCATTCTCCCTGCACAGTCCTGAAGACGATCAGACTCATCTGGACACATTTGTAAGGTTCTGAGAAGGACAAATGTTCTCAGTCTAGCCTGATGTCACTGGACTCAACTGTGAGCCTCCAAATAATTTGATAAATGTGCTTGTTAATGTTGTGATGTTTCTGATTAAGAAAAAATGGATTTTTTTTTGAGAACGGAAAGGTGAAGAGAAAGTCAGAAAGCCTAAGAAGCTGCAAGGAAGAGAGTATCACAATTGTCCCTCAGGATTAAAAACACGAGGAGAGACCTCAGGGGGTGATGCATGCTTTAATACCAGCACTCTGGAGACAGAGAGGCAGAAGGAACTCTCTGAGTTCCAGGGCCAAACTGGTCTACACAGCAAGTTACAGGACAGCCAGGACTACATTGAGAAACCTGTCTCAATAAGCACAACAACAACATATAACAAGGAGGAGATATCAAGACTCTGTTGAGGCCTCAAGCCCTTGTAGATTTTACATAAATTACTGTGTCTTCAGAAGAAATAACAAGGACTTCCTGGAGGATTACAGCAGGGTCCAAACCTAATTGGACTTTCTTCTTCTCAGGCTAAACACACAATGGTCCTTTCTAAACATGGATATAGGAAAGTTTAATTTTTTAAATTTCATCAGTATTATTTTTAACAGTGTCAGCTTCTGTAATCAACAGGACATGAATCAGCTAAAAATCCTGCAAGTGAGCCCTACAATTTTCCCTTTGTGCAACAACAGTACAGTTAAAACTGGTAAATCAGGATAGACCATTATGCCGGGAAGAACTTGTTGGAAGGAAACACCTCCCAAGGAAGTCTCCAAACTCGTATTTTATGTGGCTAATCCATGGGTGTGAAGATCTGTTAAAGAAACAGAGTTTAGATCACAAGTCCTAGCACATAACTTGTTTATGTGTGTGTGTAGTGTGTGTGTGTGTGTGTGTGTGGTCTCCACAAAGAAAAGCAGTTGCTGGCCTATTTAGTGGCTTATTTAAAATGGATTATACTAGGAAGAGGGACTCCATACCTTGTCATTATATCATTTGCCTGAATAGCATTTGCATTTTAGCATATTATAATTTTATATATTTATTAGTCCAAGACTTTAAAATCAAGACCTAGCTTTCTACTTATGAACAGTAGAAAATGCACAAAAAATGAGCAATAGAATTAATTTTCACAGGGGAATGCACACCGATAAAAATCCTACAGTGAGAAAGAATGTCAACTCCTATCTGCTGTTTCCATAAAAACATATTCCAGGTAACTATGAACACACATTTGATTTGAAGCTATAAAAGGCTAGCCTACAGCATAGCTCTGTTAATGATTTTCAGGGGTAGAACTGACCACAGAAAGATATTCAGGTCAGCTTAGTGGCTCAGTGGTTTCACCCTCAGTTCTTTGGGGAACCCGAGAAAGGACAATGAGGTCTCTTAAAGTGTTGTGAGCTGAAATTTCAGGGGGAAAAAAAAGCCACCCCACACCTGTTGAAGACCCAAAAAAGGTTGCCTGACTGATTAGAACTGCCTGATTGTGTAGGACTGTGGTGTAGGTCCCAAGCCAAATTATCTTGGGCCATCCTACTCACTGGCCACTTCTGAGTCTGACCTAACAGCCATCCCTGGAAATGTACAGACCACTTAGCTTCTCCCATTGAAAGGGCAGAGAATCCTCTTCAGGTAATATCTGAATCGGTAGCAGAAATTTCCCCCACTTTGGGTTTAGCCCCATGTCCCCACCAAATATATTTTAAAGATGATTTATGACTTTCTTTTGTTCTGCCTACTAAAAAAAAAAATTTCATAAATCTGTTACCAAGTTGGAACATGATACTTGGGGTTGAGGTGTCACCTGAATTAGTGCCCCTCCCCTGATAGTAGGACACATAATTTGGTATCGGAATAGATTATATTTTTTTCTTCTTTTGAGATGAGAAGAGTGGTTTTGTGTGATAGTGACCAATTGAAAAGTGAACAGCTTAGGATTCAAGTCATGGGTTAAATGATGGAGAACTCCACAGTCTCTAATTTTTAAGTGGGCCAGGAGTGGTCTTGAACCCCATCTTGCTTTGCAAATGTTTAGCTACTTTATCTTTCGCCTTAAAAAGGCCTTTTCTTTACAGCAAAGGGTATATCTTTTACGTAGAAAGCGTTTGTTTGGGGAAATGTCCATTTCCCCTCTAACGCATTTTGCGGCGGGGTCGCTGTGGTGTGTGTAGGACACACAGTCCACCGCCACAAGCATCTTAGTGAGGCACAGCAGCAGAGGGGCGGGGCGCAACGGGTACGGTCATTGCCGGGAAAGGGCGGGGCCAAGGCCTGGAGGGGGCGGAGATTGTGATGACAGGGAGGGTAGCCAGTAAAAGAACTGGGAGCGAAATCCTGGGCGGGACCTATGCCGCGCAGGAGAACGGGGCTGGTGCTGGGGGCGGGACTGAGGGTCGCGGGCCGATGACGCGCAGGCGGAGCCGCTACTTCCTGGATCCGCCGGCCGGGGCCGCTGCCGCACCCTGGCCGGAGCCGGGAACCCGGGACCGCCGCCATGTCCCACCAGACCGGCATCCAAGGTAACGGCGCCACGGGGCAGGGGCTCCCGGGAGGCTGCGGGCCCGAGCGCTGGAGTCGCGGACGGCATTGGAGCTGCTCTGGGTGCGACGGCCCGACTGTGTCCCTCGCGGCCCTAAGCAGGCGGCCGCCACGTATCAGGCCGGTAGCTGCCAGAGAGCGGAGACGTGAGGATGCACGGGGCGACCCTGCTGCATCCCGGGCTCCCGTGCTGAGAGCAGGAAGATCCGAAGCTGACCAGGCTCCTTCCGCCGGCAGCCGAGCGACTTTTCCTCAGGACCAGCCAAAGGAGATTGTTCCAGCGCTCAGATCGTTTGAAAACCAAACAGATCCTACCGCTGTAGGGTGCCTCCCGAACTCCCCGGATTTTCTCTCAGAACGCGGGTGTGCCTTCCTTTTGGAGAAATCCTGAGTAGGAAGTGTTTTTCCATCTTTGGATGCTTGCTCCGCAAGCTGCTGAAAAGTCTGATCTGTGTGGCTGCACCTCATCACCCCGTGGAGACAGTTGAATGTGCAGTTTACTTGTGTATCTTACTCGCCATTATTATTTTCCTGGTTTGAAAATAGGCAACTTGGACGTACTCAACCTCCTCGGAATCAAATAATATATCCCGGGTTATTTAACGAGTTCCAATATAAACTAGAGCACTTCTTGTAATAGTTAACTGTGTCTTTCCTCCAGGTGACCACTTAATAACTTGTTTTGTGTTTAAGAGTTTTTGACACCACCACTATCACACGTAGGCACACGTAGGCAAAAATAGTCTCAGATCTAAAAACACTGAATTTTTCCCCAGTGTTACTTTTGACATTTAAGTATCTCAAAATTGTTTAATGTTTGGGCCGTTTATCTAGCAAGACATAAATAGTAGTCTTGCTCGGCAATCAACAACACAAGACTCAATTTGAAGCAGTAATGACTACACAAGAGATAGGTTATTAAACGTTTATTTGCTCGATGGCTACTATAATTTTTTGACAAAGAGATACAAGAAAAATAGAATCATTGTAAGATCTAGTGTTTTACAAGTTTTTTCTTTTATTAGTGTATGAGAATTGATCCTGTTGTTTCTGATGGACAGAGGCAGGAAATGATGAAGGGGCTATCACAAACTTAAAATTGGACATAGAAGCAACTTTCAACATTTTCAGACATGAAGCAGTTTGTCGATTACTGGGTTTGACCTAAAGCATTCACCCTGGTGTTACTTCTGCTACAGAGTTCCGTAGCAAAAATGTTAAAGGTCCTGTACTTTCTAGATGTAGTGTTTAGTTTTTAACTCATAGCCAAGGCCCGTAGTTTATGCTTCTGTTTTATAATAACAATAAGAAGGGGCTATATGCTCCTATTTAATTTATATTTTTCTGAGGTGAATACAAGCTAAACTACTTCTAAGTTTAAACACTCTTTTTCCTTTATCATTTTTCCACAGCAAGTGAAGATGTTAAAGAGATCTTTGCCAGAGCCAGAAACGGGAAATACAGACTTCTGAAAATATCTATTGAAAATGGTTAGTTAACATTTTTAAGAGACTATGTGCCCTTGGAGTGTTAGCTGTTACAGTTTCAGATTTCCAACCTTATTAGTAATTTGAACTGTTAATCAGCGTGAAGCAAGTTCATAGTTTGCCTTTCAGCCTGTTTTCCTTTTAAATTGGGGCTGGGGAGTGGCCATTGGGGAAACAGCAGATGCTTTCTGGTGTGGTAGCTTCACCGTTGTGTGCCTTTCTGCAGCACAATCAACGTCGAACGTCAGGCTTTCTTTTGATCCTATCTTATTTGAAAACATTCTAAGAACACGGCAGATTATAAATGTGTGAGCAAGGAAGCTAGCTGAGAGGATACATCAGACATAGATGGAGTTGAGGACATTGTTCATACTTCATGTTGGATGACTGTGCCGAGAGTACTCTGCTGGCCTTCTCAAATACACTAACACTTGTTTTGGAAAAAGTAACTTGTAGTGGAAATAAATCAAGTTTGTTTTCCATTTTCTGCTTATATATTTAAATGTGAAACTAGTTTAGAAAATCCTAACTTCTGTAGGAACAAACGTATATACTTCAAAGCAGCTAAATGTGAATGCCAGTGAGCAAAAGAGGAAGATAAAAATATATCTAATTCATATTTTAGGAAGAAAATTTATTGTTTCCTAAATATTTTCAAGGTTTGTTTTTTTTAAATCTTGAAAAATGATAAACTAGGAAATTTCAGAGAATGAAAAAATCAACACCCACTTCTTAAATTAATGACCTAGTGCTCTATAGTTTGCTGCAGACCTTTTTAACTGTTACTGTTTTTCTAAGGAAGGGTATCTTTTGACAGCTGTACTTTTTCCCCCGCTTGGAGCAGCTGCAGTTGGAAAGCTGTACATACATAAATGATCCATCCTCTTTAGACATAATGCTGTTTTTAAGTTCCTATAAACTGCATATTGTTTTCTTCTTGATCTTCTGGGATTTCTGGGGGTTTGTGTAGTTGTTCACATGCGCTGCATACGAATTATTTAGGGTGGAAACTGGCACAGGTTTGCCCTGTTGCTGTGTACTACTGAAGTATGTACCTGTCTGTGGGTACAGGT
The DNA here is from genome assembly GCA_021653895.1 of Mastomys natalensis. Taxonomy (NCBI): domain Eukaryota; kingdom Metazoa; phylum Chordata; class Mammalia; order Rodentia; family Muridae; genus Mastomys; species Mastomys natalensis. The sequence goes on from JAJTUV010001699.1 coordinate 89,347, forward strand.
GACTCTAGGACTACTCCCTTATAACCTTACTTAGTTCTACAAGACAGCACTTAAAAACTGTGGCGACTCCTGTCTAGTTTATGTGCTTAGGCAAGTTTAAACCAACAGTGTTGTCATAGGACCTAAAGCTTGTTTCATAATTCTTTACAATTAAATATTAACTTTAAGAATTACAGTTTTGAGTCAAAATGAAGTTATATATATGGTATAATATATTATATATCTATATATGGTAATTTCAGCATTTTAAGAAATAGAACTCTAATTGATCTTTACTTGAACATTTAACTCAGCTGTTCCTATAGTAATTGAGACGTAAGTCATTCTTCTTGTCTTCATCACATTGGCACTTGGTGCTACACATCATTCATCCGTTTCAAATTCTCCTTTCGTAGAGCAACTGGTGGTTGGGTCCTGTAGTCCGCCTTCAGATTCCTGGGAACAGGATTACGATCCTTTGTCTTGCCCCTGCTGGAGGACAAGCAACCGTGCTATGTATTATTCAGGTTAGATTCTCAGAATGCCCAGGGATATGAATGGATATTCATTGCATGGTCTCCAGATCATTCTCATGTGAGTAATTTTTTGTAGTTTTTGTTTTGTTTTGTTTTGCTTGTTTGTTTGGCATTAAATGCTAGGAAGAATTTTTTTTTCTGAAGTATTTGCAGGCTAAAGGAAGGGTAAGAAGCAACAATCTTTTCTCATAGAGGGATGATCCTTTCCCCAAACAAAACAAAAAAAAAGCTGATAGTAGAGTAAGACGAGTGAAAGGTGGAATTGGATGTAAATATTGCTCAAATTTTAAAGAGTCTGGGGCTTCTTATAAGAAGCTAATTTTTAGTGCTATCTAGATGTTCTCAAAAGATTACCCATTTTTAATTCTGTCTGGAAGAAATAGCAGATTTCACTATTTAGAATTATGAAATTCTTTGGATTAATGAATGGTGATCCATGAGAACTCCTGAAGTCTTTCCTAGTAGACGCACGTGTCCATCCCAGTGTTGCTCCTCTAATGACATCTGCCGTCCCGGAGGGAGTCCAGGAATACCTGATTCTCACCGAGGAATGTCTGATCTAGCTTTGAGTAAAATATCACTGCAAAAGTTACTTTGTCCTGATCCCCCCTCATATTTTAAAATAGTACTTTAGGTTATTTTTTGTTCTTGCAACTAATTTTGTACTTTGTAAAGGTAGGAGCTTATTTTGTATTTTAAACAAGCATACTACATAATTTAAGACCGACCGTAATGGTCGTTAATGGTTTAGACACCCATTTTACAGTTGTCAGTGTCAGCCTGATCTGCTTAAATACTGAAGATTTTAATATAGTCTTTTATAATGGTATATTTTATAAAGTTAATACTGTTAACATGTAAAACCTTCACAACTGTGTAGGTTCGTCAGAAAATGCTGTATGCGGCAACCAGAGCAACTCTGAAAAAAGAATTTGGAGGTGGCCACATTAAAGATGAAGTGTTCGGAACAGTAAAGGTGCAAAACTTACATTTATTAAAAAAAACAAAAACAAAAAACGTACATTTATATGTGTTTTTTATGTTTTAAAAGCCAAAATAAAACACAAACAAAAATAAACCAAAGCTGGTGAATCCAGGCATGTGGGCGGACCTGTAATCACAGCGTGTGGGAGGGAGGAGGGAGCATGCTCTCTGAGGGTGACAGCAGCCTAGTCTACGGACTGCATCCAGGACATTCAGGGCTACACAGTAAGATCCTGTCTCAGAATAACAAACACAAAGAGGTGAAAGAAGATGATTGACATGCATTTCAGTGTCTCAGTATATAAGCGTAAGACGGTTATTGTTCTAGCTCAGGATTTGCAAGTTTGTGCTAATGAACGTACTTGTATCTACTTAATGTTGAGAATAAATGCTATTGAAATATACTTATCCTTTAATTTGTATGGTACATTTATGATTATATTAATGAATTAGGATGGTTAGAATATACTTCTGAACAGCTGGCTTATGGTTCAGTTTTAGAAGATGACACGCTGTAGCCAGTAGAAGGGGTGTGTGTTCTCTCCCCTGTGAACCAGGAGGAGGGCTGGCCTCCCAGCTCCTGCACTGGCAGCTGTCCAGAGCGGCACACTCAGGAGTACTCCTCCTTGACGTGCTTTTGTGTGATGAATACTTCTGCAGACACTGTAGAAGTGACTTTACAATTTAGACTGAGTAATTCTGAGTGCTCAGAACAGCTGTAGGGCAGTTTTCTGCACGTGGTGAATTTCGTGTGTCCTGTAGGCTTGATCAGTTTGTTATTTGACCAGACTTAGACAAAAGATTTAGTGATTATAAAGAGGATACACTTGTTCTGAAGCCTTCAACATAGAGGATTCAAGGAAAGCTAGAGCAAAGCCTTCTGCTGTGCACTCTCACTTAATCTTCTTTTCTGTTAACTTATTTTTTAATGTAACCTCACCATGGTTGTATTTCTGGGAAATAATAATTGATTTCTTTGCTTACAGGAGGATGTATCATTACATGGATATAAAAAGTATTTGCTGTCCCAGTCGTCCCCTGCTCCACTGACTGCAGCTGAGGAAGAGTTACGGCAGATTAAAATCAATGAGGTAGGTCACAGCCTAAACATGCTTCAAGGTTTCCATTGTGTCAAAATAGCGTGTTTAATGAATAGACCTGCAGGTAACTGAAAATCAGAAGTTGGGTCCGTTAGCTTTATTCTGTTTAGGTTAAAACAGATCTGTGTTTGCAGAAAAAAAGTAAAACATCCATTAAAGTAAGTGCAGTTTAAGGGCTGTCCTTAGATACATGCTAAAACAAACTTCCTGCTAGAAGCTCTGTGCTGTGAGAAGTTTTTAAAGAGAAAAGTATGTTACCCAATGATTGCAAAGAGCTTTGTATCTGATACAACTGCATAAAGAAAATCTATCTCTTCAGGGACTGGTGTTTACTAAAGAGAGTAGAGTTAAGATGTCCGAGGGTGCTTAGGATCTTTGCTCTCTGTGACCTTGGCTGGAGGCATGGAAGGCTGAGTGTCTGTCATGCGTACTGAGGCAGGAGACTTGGAGCCATGATGCCAATGCTTTCTCAGCCATCTTAGCTTTTATAATCGCTCTCTTTCTACTGAAACTTTACAGAGAAGAACAAAGTCCCCAAACCCCTGTTCAGTCATCTTCATACTAGGTTGGACCAGGCTGGAAAGAGCTCAGTCCCTTTCATATCACATGGATAGCAAGGGTCTAGCATACATTTTAAACTCAAGTTGAGTAGGGCTTTTTATGGTGACTTTTTTTTTTTTTTACAAGTTTGATAGTTTGTTTTATTCCTTGCAATCAGAACCCAGAGGATCACATTGGGGTATGCACTTGCATATGTTCTATGATGTTCTCATCATCAGTATCATGCTGTAGACTCTCCATTCATTTCTTAGTGAAGTTTGTATTCAACTTTCTGTTGCAAGATTGCAAATGAGACCCTATACTAGCTGTCATGTATCAAGTAGAAAACCATCCTGCGCACTGCAAAGCTTTCTTGAAGTACCTCCTCTCATCCACACGACGCCGCTTAGTAAAGAAAGCCCCACATCTGGAATGTGCACAGTTGTAGCTTGTTGAGCTGTGTGTTTTGTCTGTGTCCTGTGTCCTTCTCAGTTCAATGCATGAAGTTTGTGTTGCATTCTATGTCCTGTAGAACAGAGTAGAGGCCTATGCACACTGTACACATTTTACTGTTCAGAAATTCTAGCAAGAAAGTTTGTGCTTACAGAGGTACTCTGATGATACTTTGAGTATCTGTAGCTACTTGAACCTGTGCCAACCTGAGCTGAGGACACACCTCCAGAGCCCTCTAACTGCCGTTCAGGCATCCCCACCCCCACCCCCAATAGTTCAAAACCGTGTGCCATGCGCTCTGCATGTTCACAGTACGCTAGCAGGACAGGAAACCAGTGTGAGAAATGATTTGCCTTCTAAGTTAAAAGTGTTTTCAGAATTTGAGCCGTATGTTGGGAAAGGGTAAATGAGATTTATATATTTTTTTAAAGTGGAGTTTTCCTCTTTGTGCCAGTGGACACTGCTGAGTCCTGAAGCGTCCTCAGTCAATTATATCTGTCATACTTAGGTACAAACTGACGTGAGTGTGGACACAAAGCATCAGACACTACAAGGAGTAGCATTTCCTATCTCTCGAGATGCCTTCCAGGCTTTGGAAAAACTGAGTAACAGACAGCTCAACTATGTGCAGTTGGTAAGAGACACGATGCCTGCACAGTGGCTCTCTGTTGGGTTGCATGGCTTGTATAGTTCTTATTTTTACTAACCTCATGTTTTTGCTTTTCTTGTTTTTTTTATTAGTTTTTTTCTTTTAAGGAGGTCTCTGCTTATTTACTTTTTTAAATCACAGAGTACTGTTATGAAAAGGTCAGATAATCCACTGCTGGGGCCTGCTGGCTGGAAAGGGTTGAAGGGGCACAGCATCCAGGCAAAGGATTGATGATCTCTGGCCTGTTAGCTCTCTGTTCTGTGCTTCAGTAAGCACTGGAAAACTTAACTCCTATTTACTCTATAAACTTAATATAGAATTCTCTGGCAATTATCCTGCAGCTGGAATTCAGTAGAGGATTTACTGCTAGTGTTCCTTTTTCTGGTGAGTCAGCCAGAAGCCTCTCGTGGCCAGAGAGAAAAGGGAACGATTCGTCCACGACGTCGCTCACACAGACGTACACACCCAGTAAAGCAGAAAATGGCTGCGCTGCCTTTTGTTATTTCTTTCAGACTTTTACATCCTTAACACAAAAAGTTCTCTGTGTGAGAAAGACTTAGCTGGTAGATAAATGTAAACAGGAGGAGAGACAGGTAAACAGGGTAAAGGGGAGAAACAGGGTATCAGTAACAAGTTCAAAGCAGTGTTTCCTTTTGTAAACTCATTGTAGTTCAAAGCAACGGTTTTTACATGACTTTGTCTTAGTGCACACCTACAGCTTCATCCTTGGACCTGAATGTTTTTTCTTGAACACAAATTTGTTCCAAGCCTATTTTCTCTTTTTAGTGTAATTATGAAAGCTCATTGTATTTCTTATTATGCAGCCTTTACTTACTGTTATGAGAAATGGGCACATTCTATTCTTAATTCTAATATTATTACATCTTTCTGGAAAAACAACCATCTCTTAAAACTTTATTCCTAAGATTATTTGAATCAAATCAGAAAGTTTATAGAATCATTAATTCATCTAAATAGCATTAATTCATGAAAGTTCATCTTTATGTTGATCTGCAGGAAATCTATTCAATAGGGTAGGCTAATGCCCAGGGATTATTATATTAATATAATAATGACAGGAAAGACATTTCAGCTGCAAGAAGCAATCCTGAGATGAAGTCTCTTTGGGACCTTGCCTCTCAGAGCTCTCCCATCTTAGTCCATGCAAAAAGGCTGGCCACCTCCAGGAAGGCCTTGGTCTTTCCTAGATGGCTTGTGACAGTCCACAACTGTGTACCTCATCTTTGACTCTTGTTTAGTAATATATGTTTGACCTGTTTCATAAAGCTGTTTCTTTTTGATAGGAAATAGATATAAAAAATGAAACAATAATTTTGGCCAACACAGAAAATACAGAACTAAAAGATTTGCCAAAGAGGATTCCCAAGGATTCAGCACGTTACCATTTCTTTCTGTATAAGCATTCCCATGAAGGAGACTACTTAGAGTCCGTAGGTATGGGACACCTTACCTTCAATGCGCTACCTTCATTTCAGCACTGCTGCTTCTGTACTTCTTGCCAGGAGCTTAGATGCAATTTTAGGAGGTTTATAGACTTGCTGTAGTTGATCTTTCTAATTGTTGTTATTTAACTTACAGTGTTTATTTACTCAATGCCTGGGTACACGTGCAGCATAAGAGAGCGGATGCTGTACTCCAGCTGCAAGAGCCCTCTGCTAGAGATTGTAGAGAGACAGCTGCACATGGATGTGATCAGAAAGGTGGGCCTTGCTATTGCAGCATACTGAAGTTGCTCAAGTCAGCTTGTCGTTCCCATCTGGTACAGTGTGGGGCCTCTCCAGGTGCTGTGGCTTGTACACGAGAATACTAATCTGACTGTTGTCATCCTCAGTCCTTAGAGCCTACCGAGTGCCTAGGGATGGCCTGGCTTGAGCCAATCCCTTAGATACATGCTAAGTAGTATGGTAACTGCGAGCCACAGGTGGCTTAAGTGGAAACTGGATAAAATGTGAAGTTGACTTTTGTAATAACACTGATAGTTGCCAGTGCTTGTTGGCCATCTGTAGCCTTAGGATAGCAGCATATTTAGAACATTTCTGTCAGTTTACACAGTGGGGTGTTGCTACCAGATCTCCATATACATTCTGAAATGCAGGTAGTATAACAAAGATACTTATAAACTGCTGGTGTTGGGGTGGGTGCTGAGCCTGCAGCAGTTTAGATTCTGTCTGTCACTCAGTGTGTGCCAGCACCTTTCACCAAGGGTCAGCTGACACTGCACAAGACCAGACAGTAAATATCTTAGGCTTTGCCAGCTGACATGGGTGCCTCTCCCATGTTTTTGTTGTTTTTGAAGCCCCTTAAATGATGAATAGCTCTAAAGTTGGGCTAGAGATTTGGTCTGTGGGCCATCATTGGCCTACCCCTGTCTCAGAGTGATTCCAGGTAGCACAGGGGATGAAGGAGCAAGTAAAGGGTTTGAATTTATAAGGCAGGGCAGCTGGAGGACACAGTGCTCACTGCTGCTGGCTAACATTACATACATGGAGCCATGAGAAGCAGCAGACTGCAGACTGGCTGGCTGTTTAAGCCAGTGCTTTAGTGTCTCCCAGAAGGGCTGGAAAGAAAGTGTTACAGATAGAGTCCTTGCTTGTTCTCTGTGGAAGGTGTGTGGTTCACTCATGGAGACATCTGTACCTGGGAGCCGGCTCACAGTGCGTCAGTTCTGAATGCTCCCTGCTTTCCATTGTTTCTCATGGTGACTTCCTCTGTTGCAGATTGAGATAGACAACGGGATGAACTGACTGCAGATTTCCTTTACGATGAAGTCCATCCCAAGCAGCATGCACATAAGCAGAGTTTTGCTAAACCAAAAGGCCTGCGGGAAAGAGAGGGATCCGAAGATTGATTAGGGGTCCAGCGGAAGCAGAAGCCACTACTGATTAAATTTGTCTTATTAAATGTTGCAATATAGTTTTGTAAAATTTCCAGCTTTTAGTACAAGGAGAACTGAAATCATTCCATGTTGATATAGTTGGGAGGAAAATTGTACTTTTTGAAAAATAGCACTTTTCACTTCTATGTATTTTTTAAATTAATGCTATAGAAGATTCATGATTTTTATTTTTTAGTTAAAGCTAGACAAGGTTTCAACATAGTAATGTTTGGTTTTGTCACACTGTTTTCATAGCGTGTTGATTCCACACTTTGACATAATCTTCAATATTTTACATAGGTGGGCCAGTTACACAAAGCATAAGGACTTGCTTTTTAGAACTCTGTAGTGAGTTCTGTTTCCCTCTAAAGAGAAGGGAACACCCTGAGATACTCACACTTGTTGAGTATATTAAGGAGCCTGGGAAGAGCAGGCAGCTGCTCGCTTTGAGCGTGCTCAGGTGGAGCTGTCTGCCATGATGAGAACGGCGTACTGCAGCAGGGCTTCCTGCCCCACCTTTCCATGTGTACCATTCAGATCCCAGAAACGCAGTTCCTGCTGAAGCTCAAAAGGTACCAGATATCCAGGCTTCCTCATGGCACTGCAAGACTACAGTCTTGTAAGGTCTTTGCAGAGCTTTCGAATTGTCTATTTCCAAAGTGACTCCATAAGTACTGTGAAGCCAAACGTTCATGTCCAGATCGGAATTCAAGTATCATTCAAAAAGAAACAAACCTAAAGTAAAAATGTTTGAAGTTTCAAGGTTTTTTTTTCTCTTTGAAACCATGTGTCTTAAAGCAAATTGTCATATCACTTGCGAGCAAGTTTTCAGATCTAAAATTATTGATTTCTAGTACTTAGTAGGCTACCACAGGTAATACATAGCCTAAGGATCTTGTTTCAGTTAATGATGTCTCTCAGAGCACAGGTTTTCTGAAGCTTTGTATTTTCAGTTACAACCTAGAGAGTTTTGAGCCTCAAGAGTTCTTTGTTACTTGAATTAGAGGGAGTTAGAACACTTGGTATTTAATCCACTAAGCCTGCTGCAGAGCCATAGCTGAGAAGTTGGGAAGTGGACTGTCGTGTCCAGGATTTGGAAGTCCTTGACCTGAACTTCATGCTGCACAAGATAATGTCAGTAATGTACATTTCATGGTATGAAATATGAAGCGCTCATTGCAAAGCCTTATTACCTAAAGTAATACACGCGCCTTTCAGAAATTCAGTGTGTATTCACGTAGACCATAAGAGGAATTATGGGTTGATGGAAATTTTTAAAAATAGATTTGAATATTGTGTGTTTTGTTTGTTTACAAATATGTAGACTTTACTACTTAAATATGCAGGACAGTTGGCAGTGATGTCACACTTGTTTACTCGAGGTAAACTTTTTAGTTGTACGTGTGTACATGTCGTCACACGTGCCATAGAGTGCTGCAGTGAGGCCTGGAGCCGTGTTGCAGACCATCACCAGAGCTGCGTTTCCAGCAGAGGGAGATCTATGTGTCCTGGATCCAGAACCAGTGGGGACTGTCCTGAAGCATCGTGTGCAATTCTGCTCTGAAGTCTATTACACTACATCAAAGTCAATGCACATTCCAGAATATAGATGTGATCTTGTAACCATACTAATAATTAAACCAATGATTGCTGAGAATCACGTATGCATTTGTTTTAGGGTATAACTCATTGTTTACAGTATGTTTTAGGTGACAATAGATGTGAATAACATTCCCAATAAATTTATATAGCAGTGAAAAATTACATGTCTTCTGTGGACATTTTATAAGTGCATTTTATATCAATAAAATTTTTCTCTTTGAGTTGTGTATGTTGACTTTCTAGTGCATTTTAAACACTTGGATAGTTTTTCACAATCCAATGCCTGGTGAGTCTGTGTGATGATTTCATTAGACTGCTTAAATTCAAAACATTTTAGGCCGTTGGAGACCTAGGCAAGAACAGCTATGAGCACAGAGTGCTTCATGTAGATCAGAATTGCCCTGCAGAAATGTAGCAAGAATGAAAATACATCTAGTTGCTGAGTTCCCTCCGTGATGAAAAGCACCGCCTTGAGGTGGTGGTGGGTGCCTAAACTTCCAGCACATTCCAGAACAGCTTTAGGTACACAGATCCTGTCTCACACCACACCCCCAGGACAATAGGTGTCCAGTGTGCTCCGCACAGGTTTTAAGGAATTGCTCATTTTGCAGTTGGAGAGGCTAGGGCGCTCCAGATGAAGGTGCAGCTGTGCTCTCCGTGTGAAAGCCTGGTGTCTCCTCAACCACTCAGCATTTCAGTAGGAAGTCCTTTTCATGGGGGCGGGTGGGGACATGTTACACGGTAGATGTTTTTGGTAGCAATTTTGAAAAAAGCATTTTAAAGAGCCGATTTAGGGCAGTGAGATTGTATACGAGTAAAGGTACTTCCCACCAATCCCAAGATGGATCCCCAGGACCTGCCACACAGAGAATTCACTCCAAGTGCTCCTCTGACCTGCATTTGTTCACTGTGGCATGCATGCCCACACACTAAGTCCCGCAAAGCATCTTTTCGTTTGGAGAACTAATATACTTGGCCCACGGCGTGCACGGTGACTGTAGGTACTCATTTCCTTTGCATAATACAGTGTGTGGGTAGCGGGTTCGTTTTCTGTCCTGGGCTCTTATTCAGAGGTTCTGCTATAGTGATTGGGCCTAGCAATCAAATAGCTCTACGGGTGATGGGAACACTACCTTAAATGACATTGTGACTAGAAAGCTGTGTGGTGGTGGTGACAGTGGTGTGATCTCGAATAAGCCTCTGCTGTTTACTAGCTTCTGCATCACGTGGCTCAAGACTTCCTAATTTTGTCACTTGGCTCATTGGCTACTCTCAGTTGTCTGCAAACCACGGCCTCAGAAACATCCTCATCCTGGATCTAACCAGTTAGATGCATGTCCTTTCTCCCTGTCCAAAGCAGGTCTCCTCATGTTCAGTCTCCCCGGCCTCCAGTTTCTGCATTTCGGCCTCTACTTGCTGTATTTATTTATTTTTATTTTTTCATAGCACCTAGGCATTGTGTCACTCGGGGTTGTGTCAGTGTAATGAAATATCTGAGAGAAATGAGCTTAAGTTGGGAAAGATAAGGGTTTTTCCGGCACAAGGGCATCCTGGTAGCTGGGAGCCAAGAAATACCACAAAGTCAAACCATGCAACAAACTTAACAGATTTATTGAGAACATAATGGCGGCTGCCTCTGAATGGGGAGAGAGCAGAGGGCTGAGGGAAGGGGTGGGCTCTTATAGGGTCTTTGGAGATGCCCAGTGACCTAGTGGGGATTTCCAAGTATCAGAGCTGGGGTAGGATGGGGACAGGGTAATTTGCCACTGGCCTGTTACCCTATAGTAGATTTATTTTGGCTCAGGGTTTCAGAGTGTCATGTCTGTGGTCACTAGGTTTCATTGTGACTGGGCTTGAGAGGCAGGACACCATAACCTTTATCATTTTACTGTGACTGGGAAGCAAAATGAAGGTGTAAGGAGAGAGTTGTCTGAATCCAACCATCTCAGGGACAGCTTCTCCATCTTGCTGGCAGGGTCAAACTGAGTTCATGTCCCAGGCCTGGGAACCAACTCTTTCGTTCCTGTATCACTCTGAGCTCTGGGACCAAATGGCGAGGAGAATGAGTTAAGGGCCTTGAAGCCTGGTGCCCTGGATAAGACCCAGTCTCCACCGGATAAACCCTTGCTTTTAATTCTTAATGTCAAAATACTATTGGATAACCCTGAAGCTCACCTCAGCCCCCTTCCCCTGGCTTTACAGTTTCACTCTTTAAATATACTGTACAACTTCCCTTCAGGGATGCAGTCAGCTCCCAAGTCTGTGCTGTTGTCTCTGACTGGTCAGTTTTTGCTGCTTAATTCAAATGAAGATCTTGCTTTTGCTAGACTCACGTGCCTCCTTGGGTTGTTTTGGTTTTCCCGACCCCAACAATGGGAGTTTGGTTTTGTAACAAAGCCTCATAGAACCCAAACTAATATTAACCCATGCTTGAGTGGCACCTTACCAGGCTATGTCACTAAAGAGGTTTCTCCCTCTTCTAGAAATCATTAAATTCCCTGTAGATAGGAAGGGTGGGGCCTTGTGATCTCCTCCCCACCCTCCCAGTCTAGTTACCATTGACTGATTAAGGGAGAGGCCGGTCCTTTGAGCCCAGTGTGTCTTCCGTGGCATGGTGGACAGGCCTTCATCTTCTGCAGGTCTGCAGGTAATTATAGCTGCTGTGACTTCAAGAGAACTCACAGACTTGGGAGATAGATGGCTCAGCAGGCAAGGACCAAGCACACAAGCCTGACAACTGAGTTTGATTGTTAGAACCCACTAAGAAGGCAGATGTGGTGGCACCTGTTGTAATGTTGTCTCTCCTGTGGCAAGCTGGGAGACAGAAAGAGCTGCCTTAGTAAGACAGCTTATGGAGCCAGCTGTCTCAATAAGGCTGAAGGCCAGAACCGACTCCTGAGATAGCCATTGACTTCCGCATATGTTCCACAGTACACTCACATCTGCATGCAACTCAAAATAACTTCAGGAAGTCCCAGAAACTGACCAGATTCACTAGAGTGAACAAGAAAGACTGTTTAGGAGTCACTTTCAGAGAAGCAAAGCTGCAAAGAAGACCAGACAGGCTTCAGGAAGAAGCCCAAACCAGCTCAGCTGCCTGGAAGGGGCTGAGACCAACTGAGTCACTTGGAAAGGACACCCTTCAACCTGTCGAGCTGCCTGCGGGCCATGCAGTGTGCTCCACATTCCCAGGTTTGTGAGCTGTCAACCATGCCGGGGAAGGCTTTGGTAATACAGCTGTCTTTGAGTCATTTCTGCCCCTGTGAGTAACCTCTCACCCATATTCCTGTAAGTAACACCAATAAAACTTACTTGTTCACCAAATTGACCTTGGTGGTATTCATGCTTTGGTCTGTTGGGGTATCCCTACTTGGGGTGAGTAAACAAGGGCGTAGTATCTGTAGCCTCAGAAAAAAGTTACTTTGTAAGAAACATACACTTCCTGCCAAGTTACTCTGTAGCAAACATACCACTCAGGAGCCACATCTGGGTAAGACAGTTGATCCCAATTCTCAGCAGGGAAGAAACACACAGTGAGTTCCAGCTTGATTGCTTTGTGTCCGGTGACCAGAATATATGGTGCCATCAGTAATGTGGTCTTACCGTCTAGTTCTGGTGAGCAGTTAACAGGAGTGCAATTTCTGAATTGTTTAGGGGCCTCAGAGACTGTAGACTAAAAACTTACCGGAAGGTAGCTTGACTCTGGCACTGAGATTTTCATTTGACCTTAGGATTCTGGAAAGTAGTTTTTAATCCACCGGTGCAGGGTACCACCATTCATTTATTTTCACTTTTTAATTGGATTACCAAGTATCAGGTTTCCTTATGGTGTTTTCTTAGGACCTAGTTTTGATGGACCTTTCTGTCCGGCTCCTACTCCATGTCCCCACCCCCATCCTACTTAACCCTTCCACTCCCAGTACCTCCTCTCTCCTTGCTTGTTAAAGATAATACTTTTTATTTTAATCATGTGTATATGTGTGTGCATGCAGATGCAGTGCCTGTGAAGCCAGAGGAGGCGTCAGATCCCTGAGAGCCAGAGTTACTGGCTGTTGTGAACTGCCCAGCATGGGCTTTGGAAACCAAACTCAGGTCTTCTACAAGAGCAGTGCCCACTCTTTATAGTCATCTCTCCAGACCTGTCCCCTCAACTTACACATCACATGTGTTTACTACCCCACCTACAACCTGAAATTCCACATTCCATGGCCTCTTGTGGACCCCTTTCTACTTTCCTGGGCTCTTTCCATACTCCCAAAGAAATGCAAACAGAGGAAAATTAGAAATTAGAACCCACGAAGGAGAGAAAGTATTGAATATTTATCTTTTTGAGCCAGAGCTATCTCAATATACTTCCCACGTCTATCCCTGCCTCTACAGATTGTATTTTTCTTTACATCTGAATAAAACGCCATATTTTCATTATCCATTCATCTGTCAGTGGCATCTAGTCTGACTACATTTCTTTGCTATTGTGAATGAAGAGAATACAGACATGAATGCACAAGTATCTTTAAACCCTTTAGGTCTATGCCAGGCTTGGCAAACCTGGGTTACATGGTAGTTCCAGTTTTTGATTTTTGTGGCATCATCACTTGATTTCCACAGAGGCAAGTACCAGTTTTCACTCCCATCAGCAATGAAAAGTGAAAAGGGGCTCCTTTTTCTCTGCATCCTTGCCAGCCAGTATTTGTTTTACATATAATATATATATATGTATATAATATATGTTTATGTAGTGTGTGTATGGCACGTGTGTGCATTATATATATGTATACATATATGGTATATATACATACATGCATGTATATATGTATATAATACATCATAAATACTACACAGATATATGTATATCATTGCAACTGGGATATAGGTAGAACCTCAGAGTAGTTTTAATTCGCATTTCTAAAGATGCTGAACATGTTTTTAAAAGTAATTAATAATCTGTCTTCCTTTTTGGGAGCTACCTATTTAGCTCCTTAGCTCTGTTGTGGGAGAGGGTTCTTATCTTTCCACTATTTGGGTTCCAGGGATCAAACCTAGGTTCCTAGCCTCAGTAGTCAGCACGTTTTTTCAGCAGGGCCATCTCATTAACCAGAGGAGTGCGCATCAGTGTTCTCCAAGGACAGTCAGCTGGAACTTCTGTTGTTCCTTTATCTGGTTTTGATATCAGGCCAGTGGCGGTTCTGTAACAGAAGTTTGGAGGTACGCCATGCTTTGCTGTTTCAAGTCTGCAGTGAGTCTGACTTAACCCTCACTATTTCAGCGTCATTGCTTGCTGCAGATGTATTTTAAATGTTTATCTCATTTTAGTATGTAGAGCATATGCATTTATAAATTCATCCATTTCTTTTAACCTTCTCCAATTTGGTGGGATATAGGTTTTTTCAAGTGTATCCTTATGATTTTTCTGAATGTCACTGGTACCTCAATATCTCTCTTTTCTTTCTCATTTTATTAATCTGAATGTTTGCTGCCTCTCTTTTGGTTACTTTGACTAAGGATTTGTCAATATTCCTTATTTTTTCAAAGAACTACCTGTTTACATATAGATTTTTGCTAGACTATTTGTTTCTATCTTATTACTTTCTGCCCTGATTTTGTGGTTTTTTCTTGTCTATTTCTTTTTTTTCATTCATTAATTTATTTCACTTTACATCCCAATCACAGCCCCCTGCCTCTTCTCTTCCCAGTCTCACCCTCAAACCTACTTTGCCATTACTCTCTCCCCTTCTCCTCAGAGGAGAAGGGTGTCCTCTTCTTGTAGTGTCCCCTCTCTGAGAAGGGAAGTCCCTCCTCCCGTCAAGTCCTCAGTAGGATTAGGTACATCCTCTGTCACTGAAGCCAGACAAGGCAGCCCAGCTAGGGGAATGGGATCCAAAGGGAGGCAAGAGAGTCAGAGACAGCCTTTCTGCAGAGGGGCAGGACCTCTGAAGGCCCACCATGCCAACCAACTGCCAGTTGATTTCAGAAGTCAGTACTATGGGGATGTTAGGAAAAAGGAGAGTGTGGTCCAATATATCATAAAAAAATTCCATTTCTTCTATCAGTTATTTTCTCAAAAATCTAATGCTGAGTACAGCTACATGAATAGAAGTTACTTCCTTAATTACCTGCCGCTATCCACAATCATTTCTTCATGCTTGAGTATGCCACAGCAGAGGTGACATGCATTTTCCCACTTGCCCCAGGCTCAATGGGCTTGGGCTGGTTCTCTTTGGACTGGCCCAGGGCCTAGAGGAAACACAACCATATGGAACCTGCTGTGACCAACACTCTCCACAGAGCTGATTGTCTCTGGGCCAGGCTATGAATGGATATCATCTCTCCATTGGCTACAGCTTGCTACTGAGAGGTCTCTAGTTGGGCAGACACTTTCCACTCTCAGCAGAGGAGTATGCATAGAGTACTCTTGTTGGAGATGGGTGTGACATTACCATCTCGGGGACAAATAGTATTTTGTGCTGATATTGCGGACATTTATATATTAAACTTTTGCTCCAGTCCTTAAAGTCTTCCAGAGGTTCAAGAGCATTGACTTTTGCTTTCATTTCTTCCTAAGGAGCTCTGGCTTGACGCCATCTGGTACAATGAACTAGTCAACCTTAACTGTCTGGGTTCTATCTAGTACAATGAACTAGGCATGCAACACTGCCTCTCTCAGGCCTGATTATTTCCATAATGTCTGTCCTTCCTCTACTGTCTGTCCTTAGTTCCTAATAGTCAGGGGGCGCCTCAGCTGGAGAAAAGTATGCATCCATGATAGTTCCTGGTGAGCCACCAATCAGAACCTGATTTCCTTCACATTGTCTCGGAGTATATAACTTTTGTCCTAAGCGGGGATAGACAGTTATATTCGTTTCTGTGCTTCCACAACACCGGGCTGATTCCGTTTGTGCCCCTGTCCTGCAGTTTTATGAGCGAGCCTGTGGATGATCTCTCATTTAAAAGTACCTCCCAATTCATGGAGTTTAGTGGCACATACTGCATGGTTATCTTACTGGGTTATTCTTAAGGTCCCGGTGCACCGTGGATGGTTTTTTCCTTCCTCTGTATCAAAGATTGTGCCTGAGGGATATCTTCCATTCCTCCTCCCTCCTCCCCAATGTCAAGTTGTCCCTGTCAATTCCAGATTGGGGATCCCAAGGAGGACTACTTAGCATACACATAATTTTTTACTTTCTTTAAGTCTTCTACTGCCAGACAGGAAATGGCAAGCTAGCACGTCCATCTTGGGTCAGGTAGAATTCGCTAATAATAAACTCAGTGTTGGTATTGCATGAAGGACAGGAATCAACACAGCACTTCCCTTTGGTGTCCTTGAACAGCAGTGAGCCCAGATGTGTGTTCTGTTCTCTACTTTGCTGTCTTGTCTCTTCCGTCATCCCGGTCTGCCTGTTGTATGAGTCTGAATCAATGTCTGCCTAACCGCTGCTGTTCCTGTCCTTTGCCTGTATCTCTCTCTCCCCGCCTCTGTGTGTCAGTGTGTGTGTGTGTGAGTGTGTGACTGAGTGTGTGTGTGAGAGTGTGTGTGTGTGCGTGTGTGTGTGTGTGTGTGGTGTGTGTGTGTGTGTGTGCGTGTCTATCCCAAACAAAGACTGAAGAACATGGAAAGCATCTCATGGGAGAAGGAATCAGGAACACCTTCCAAAAATCGTTAACAGAGTTTTAAAAGGATTAAGTCACTGACTCCAACCGGTCCCAGCTGACTCTGATAACAGTTTTACACACGTCACTGTTTATTGAGCAATATCCATGTGTAGTCTTCAGTGGCTGCGGATGTTCGTTGTATAAGATTGCTTTTAACCTACATTTGCCATTTTCAGCAAATGATTATCGTAACACTCACAAGACACACACACACACACACACACACCACCACGCACGCACGCACGCACGCACGCGCGCGCGCATTACTCTAGGGTCAGGGCATGGAGAACAGAGAGAAGATTTGAGCTGCTCATTAGCTTTGGTTGGGAATCTGAGGCAGGTAAGGTTGATTACTACGTTGTTCTCTTGAAGGCAGGTTAAGCAGGCTGGGCACACAGTCGGATAGCAGTCTTAAGTGACCTCTGACCTCAACATTCATTATTAACTGGCCCTGAGGTCTAGCAGAAGCTCCAGTCTCTCTTGAATGTAAGAGACTTTTATCATACTGCATTGCCACACCACTTTTTTTTTTTTTTTTTTTAGAGTGAGAGCTAGAGAGAGAGGGAGATAACTATGCAGCTGGCCTCAAATTCACAGAGATCTGCC
The DNA here is from genome assembly GCA_021653895.1 of Mastomys natalensis. NCBI lineage: Eukaryota > Metazoa > Chordata > Mammalia > Rodentia > Muridae > Mastomys > Mastomys natalensis. The sequence goes on from JAJTUV010001699.1 coordinate 106,342, forward strand.
TCCCAAGTGCTGGGATGAAAGGCATGTGTCACCAAACTCAGTCTCTCTCTCTCTCTCTCTCTCTCTCTCTCTCTCTCTCTCTCTCTTTCATTTTACCTGCCAATACAGAGGATAGTGCAGAAGATACATACCATCTGCATCTTCCTCTGAGTGTAATTCCCTTCTTAGACAGGCAAGCCGGGGCAGACAGCTCAGCTTTAGTGGTGTGTCTTAGTGACATCACAGGGCACTTACGACCCCATCCTATATGTGTTTGCCTTCAAGCACTGTAGTACGGAATGGCTGATTCCGTTCATTAAAGAGTCATGCCATTGCCCGCTGACAGAGGAAGATGGCCTCTCCGGAACTTTCCTTACAGACACTCCTCCTGCAGGTGGAGTGGCTCTGTGGGAGTTACAAGTCTTTTTACTTCAGCAGGAGCGGTACAATCACTATACAGCAAGGGAACCTACCATTGTTGCCACATGGGAAAGGTTGATGTCAGAATTGCCCCCTTAAATGCTCCCTGCCTCAGACAGCCTGGCCTCAGTTACATGTCTCATCGCCCATTACAGAGACGATACAAGACACGCCCCCCTCTGGAAAGTCACCATTGGTTCTGTCACGCACCACATATAGTACCAAATATGTGACTTTTTCTGGGGGGAGATAAGGAAACATCTCTGTTCGTTCAAAACAGGATCCCAATAACAGACGGAAGAATAGATTCCACTCGTGTCTACATTGTTGACATTTAGTTAGGGTTACAGAAACAGTGGGGAGAGGTTCCTTACAGGAACATAGGTGAGGAGCTATTTATACAGGAGCATGAAGTTCATAACAAAAGACAAAAACCCAAACTAAGGCTTAAGGTAGCTAAGAGCTGGTCCAAAGCTTTACAGGATATTACTAGTGGGGTCTGCTTAGCTTCAAACCACGATTCCAGACTGGAGAGTGGTGGCACACACCTTTAATTCCAACATGCAGTAGGCAGAGATAGGCAGATAGCTGAGTTCAAGGCCAGCCTAGTCTACAGAGCAAGTTCCAGGACATCCAAGGATACACAGAGGAACCCTGTCTCACTCCCCAACCCCAAAATAACCCTAGTTTCTGTATAGCACAGTGCTGCTTTCGCTTTCCTGAATCTGGAGTTTATTGTAGTTTGGTGATGTTGCTGTGGAAAATGAGTGCCACACTAGGTAGGCGGGGCCGAGTGTTACCACGCAACCGTCACTTTTGCTGCATGCCAACACATCCATCGACTAACCAGTACATTGTGCCCTGCTGTCTTCGTAAAGATAAAGCGCATTTAGGAAAACAATAACAAACGAAAACAACAGGCAGATGATGTAGGTAAGTGTCAAAGTGCTTTTCTGGTCTTCAGGTTAAAAAAAAAGATGTTTACTTCATTAGTTTTAAGCAGACACCTCTTGTAGCAGCTGTTGAACCTTTCAAAAACAAAGAGAACAAAAGAACCAAGTTACACAGATGGCTTGAAATGGATACTTAGTAAAGGATAACGCACCACACCCCTCACTGTGTATGTGAATTCGGAAGTGAATACCTTTGCAATGTCTGGCCGTCTGTTTTTCTTCTCCTGCAGACACTGACTAGCCGCAGAGTACATCGCTTCTACGGAAGCAGGGTCTGCATCGCTCATCTTCTCGTCGGTGTAATCTTCAATCGTCTTCTCTTCATCTTCAATCTCTTCTTTAATATCCAGCTTGAAAACGATATTAAAACTTGGTTAAAGGCTTCAAAGATAGAGACATCAAAATATAAATTTAAATTAATTCAATTCCTCTCTCTCTCTCTCTCTCTCTCTGTAGCCTCATTAGGAATTGGAGCCACACAGGTCAGAAGTAACATAAGGAAATGCATACATAGGCACACACTACAGATTCACTGGCTTTATTCACATGTGCGCCTGCCCATGTGCTTTATAATTCTTGTCTTTCTAGGATGAGCTAACTGCTCGCATTCTTGTTGGCAGCGTTTGCCAGCTCAGGGTTATCAGCTTCTTGATATATGTCTGAAAATGGAATTCCACCTTCTGGATCCAGGCACCCTGTCTTTATCTAGAGGGACTCATAAGGATGAATCGAAAACAGGACGGGGAGATTGGGAGATGAATGAGGAGGAGATGGCTCTGTGTGTTGAACCATAGGTTGAGGGGTGGCTCCAGAAACATGGATCTGTGTATGTCTGCGTCCTGGTTCCTGGAGTCCATAAATAGGGCCTCGTGTGGAAAAAAATGATCTCTGAAACGGGAGGTCATCTTGAGTGTAGTGCTTTGAACCAAATGTTCGCTTAGGTTCTTGGTTTTCAATTGGTGGTGCTCTCTGGGAGGCTTGGGAGGCGTGGCCTTGGTGGAGGAAGTATGTCACTGGGGGCGGGCTTTGAGAGCTCAAGGACTTACTTCATTCCCAGTTCACGCTATGCTTTGTGTGTTGTGGTTTAATATGCAAGTCATCGGCTTCCTGCTCCTACAACCATGCCTGCCCCTTGCTACCGTATCTCCCTGCCACAAAAGACTCTGGAACCGTAAGACCCGATATACCCTTTCTTCTATATGTTACCTGGATCATGGTGTTTTATCAATGCAATAAAACAAGTGACTAAGACATTGGGTTATCCAACTATGCTCTAACTTCGATGCCAAGTGTATGCACATATGTGAGAGGAAAAGAAAAAGACCCAGGAGAAAAATGTGACCACCAGCAGCAGAGACCACAGCGACAGGTCTATAAACCAAAGCTACAAGAAGCCACTAGAACCTGTAAGAGGCAGGGAGTAGTTTCCGCTGAACCCTCAAGAGGGACTCATGGTCTTACCAAACTTTGACTGCCGACTTCTACCAAGAGACATATATATATATATATATATATATATATATATATATATATATAATATATCTTTTACGTTAAGAGAGGTTCCTGGTATATTTTGTAGTAGCTCCAGGAAACTTGTATTGAAAGAAAGGATTATGAGTAAGGGCCGGTGTGTACTATTCCAAAACTCTTCCAAAAAGGATAGATTGTAAAACCACACAGGCAATGGAGGAAAGGCTCCCTGACAGAGCACTCTTAGCTGGGTTTACGTCACAATCCTAGTGCTTTCTAGCTACACTCCACTCAAAGGTATAATGCTTCCTGATTTCTATACTTTCACTGTTAAATGATACTGTGCAAAAGTGTAAGTCACAGAGACCCTGTGTTTCATTCTTATTCGAGCCAAAGTGGTGGCTTTTACACATTCTGAAGGGGAGAGAGGTCTAGATAGATGCAGGTAGGCCTTTCTATAGACAAGCGTGCCTGAAACAAGCCCAGTGTGCTGAGGCCTGGGTGATCACCCCAACCCGGTATCCTCTCTCCTTGTCCTGCGAGGCTTTGTTTGTTTTTTGCTTTTTTGGTATTAGTGATTCAGTGGAGGGAGTTGTGCAAGCCAGGCAAGAGTTCTGCCAGCCAACCTGTACAGCTAAATACTTCCTATAAGAAAGTAAATTTACATTTACTTATCTATTTATTTGGGGGATGGGTGGAGGTCAGAGGACAACTTGAAAGAATCAGTCTCAGGTCACAAGACTGAACTCAGGTCAGGCTAGTTGGCAGCACCTTTACGCGCTGAACGTCTCACTAGCCTCTGTATTTCTCATGTTTATGGTTTTAATCCAGTTCCCACCCCAAACTTTATCTATGTCCTTATATGAATAGCTCAAACATGAACATCTCCAGTTCAGGCCTCTCTCTTGACCTCCAGCAACTGATGGGGCAGAGAATTTTATATTTCTGGTTAATGTAATTTACTTCTTGATTTGCTGTTTTAAAAAAAAATTGAATACCGTTAGAATATTCTCATAAATATCTTCCAATGTAAATATATTACATACGCAATTTTAGCATTACATTCCCAGCAGACCATGGGCATCTTTTTTTTTTTTTTTATGGTGGATGTTTGTAACAATCTCACACACTACGGTTTACTCAGGTTAGTGTTGGCACTAAGACATTTGCTGTCATTTCCAAGTTCTGCTTTAATTGTCTGTATCTCTGTGTGTGTTTATGTGGGCATGTGCACAAGTATGTAGGTGCCTGTGGAGGTCAGAGGCGTCAGCCCCTATAGCTCGGGTGACAGGCAGTTGTGAGACACCTAACATCCATGCTGGGAACTAAACTTTGGCCTCCGGTAAAGCCCTGTGAGCTCCTGGCTGCTGAGCCATCTCTCTAGCCCTGGTGCCAAGACTGAATAAGGAAGTCAAACCTTCTGATGGTCTGCCCTAATTCTGGACACGATATAGCATATGTTTACTGTCTGAATTGTTCATAGTGTTCTGCTCTATTAGGGGCTGTAAATCAATTAGAATAAAAGGAATACAGTTTTTAATTTTGAGAAACATATATATATATATATATATATATATATATATATATGATATGTATCTAGGTATTTTTAAAGATATATGTGTGATATAGCATAATTTACCTGTTTACTTACCATTTAACTTATCTACTTATAAATTATCAATCGAATGTTCAATATAAAAATTAGAAGGCTGGGAATGGTACTGCAGGAGGGAAGTGTTTTAACTTTGCAAGTAAAACACTCCACAACGAACTAAAGAGCCTTTACTGGCATTTACATTCGTATGCAGATACAAACAGAAGCTATGTTTTTTTTTTTCCCCTCTCACGACCTGAAAGTGGTCTCACCACCCAGGGCCTGTGCACTACAGATCGTAATAAACTGGAAAGTAATTAACTACAGGTAGACGAGCTTTCATCTCATTTTGCCCACAAACACCCTGGGACAAAGAATATATGAATGACCTTTTCAGGCATCACAGACACAGCCCGGCAAACCCAGGATTGGAAATACATCATGCTCTGTCAGTGTGTCAGTACACATAGCCAGTATTATGTCAGCAAATGCCATCCCTATGTGCCAGAGTTATCCACACACATCCAAGACCATAAAGTCGAGAGAGGAGAAGATGGGCAAAAAAGGAGTTAGTCACTAACTAGTAGTTGAGGTTCACGGTTTTCATCCACAGCCGCAAGTCCGGTTATCAGCTCTAACAGAACCTAGGAAGACAAAGGGATCCATTAGCAAAACACTGGAGACGTCAAGTTGAAATTAAAAGGAACATGGACTGAGCCCAGGACTTGAACCAGCTAAGCGAAGCTTTCTTGTGCTAACACCAGTGGCCTAGAGCATAGATGCTGATGGGATATAAAGGATCAAAGAAGTTCTACTCAACATCTGTTCTGGGAACGCCATGCTCTTTTGTCTTACAGGGCCCTCAGGAGAGTCTTATTTTCTAACCAGTAGCCACATTTTGCAACCCTGTGCCTTAACATTATGGTGGAGGCTGGGCGGTGGTGGTGCACGCCTTTGCTCCCAGCACTTGGGAGGCAGAGGCAGGTGGATTTCTGAGTTTGAGGCCAGCCTGGTCTACAGAGTGAGTTCTAGGACAGCCCAGGATACACAGAGAAACCCTGTCTCAAAAACCAAAAAAAAAAAAAAAAAAAATTATGGTGGAGTGAAGTTCCCATAAAGGAAACCTATTTGTAGAACGAAGATGAAGACGAAACCTCATTAATCTTACCCCGCCTTCTCCGCCGCTGGCTGTTAGGTGATAAAATGACAGAAAAGGGAAGAGAAAAGAAGTCGACATTATGTGACATGATTGACGGTGCGCGGGCTCAGTTTAAGCTTCACTTGGATTCATGGTGAGACAATATTTTCTTGCAGTCGTTAAAAAGAAAGTAACTCAAACCTTTTACATAGCAGGGAATCGCTCATAAACTTTCTGGTGTAACTAGAGGCTAATGTGAATAGTTTTATATCTTTATAATATAAGAGAGGGAAAAAAAGACACATGCACTAAAATATTCTGATTTAATTCACGATTGAAAAAGAATGATTGTGGGTTGGAAAGATGGCTTAGCAAAGTAAAGGCGCTTGCCACCAAGCCTGGCGACCTACATCTGATCCCCGGAACCAACGTGGTGGAAGGAGAGAACCGGCTCCCTTTAAAAACTACCCTCGGGCCCTTGGTGTGTGTATGCCGTGGCATGTGCACATACACACGCTAGAAAAATACACGCAGACCAATAAAGACAATGGTCACGTACCACACCAAAGCTGTAGATGTCAGATTTGGGTGTTATTTCTCCTCGCAAAGCTTCGGGTGCCATATAAGCCGTTGTGCCCACAATTCTGCTGGTTATGACTGTCTGTGCAAGCTTCGCTGACGCCCGTGCAAGCCCAAAGTCAGATATTTTCGCAGTAAAGTCTTTGTCTAGCAAGATATTTGCACTGGAAAACAAATTAAATTTGAAGGTAGAAAACATTCCTCTTACTTAGGATGTCCAACAGGTTCTTAGGAAGAGGTATGTGTAATATATACTATACATTATATATTATATGTCATATAATTATATTATATATTATATTATACATTATATATTACATATTAAACATTACATATATACACACACATATGTAGTCACATTGCATGCCATTTTATATGTGCAGTAGAGAAGACTGAAATATTTTCAAATCAGTCAATTATTCAGATGACGGCAAGAGAAAAATAATTGTTCTCCGTTCTTGGAGATGTTTAAGGGAATAAAAAACATAATAAAATTTCCTCTTAAGGGAGGTGCATTTTCAGTATGCCACAGATAGCTATTTACCAGTAACAGCACACAAAGCCTTTAAAATGGCACTTTCTCTGAAATAATTTTTTAAAATGATTCTGGTGACTAAATACTCCACAGTTTCACTGAAGCTAGACAATGGCTTTACTACAGAGCTATATCCCTAAGTCAAAGCACCGGTTTTTTTTTTTGGGAAATAATTTAACTTTCTTTTTTTTATTTTAAATACAATATTTTCAGATATTTACTTGCTCTGAACAGTAAAAAGTAAACAATCACTATATACTACAACATACAATAAAATGCCGTCTGCCAAAATAACTTATCATTTAACAAAATAAAGCACCACCTAAAAGTGGTTCTTTTATAATTCAGCTTTCCAATGGGGTATTTTTGCCTGTCTTACGTAGTACATCATGGCAGTTTCTGTTTTGTCCACAGTGTGTAAGAGCACACGAGGCTTGGAAGCACGTCAGCCCTAAGCCACCAGCCATTTTTATGTGCTGGGATTGTGTGTTCTCACAGTCACAGAGAGACCTCGAAGCCTGTCTTAGCCTGTAGTTCTGCTGAGCGGAAGGAGACTCAGAAGCCATGGCTCAACCTTGTTTAATGACAGTTCTGTCTCCCCTCCTGACCTTCCTGTCCCTATCCAACACTCCTGCATTCCAAAGTTCCCTGGGATAAATTTCTAGAAATGAGTGAGAACATGTGATATTTGTCTTTCTGTGTCAGGGTTTGAGATAAGTCAAAGGTTAACTTCTTAACTCCTTTCCTAATATTTCTCAGTACATTTAGGAACAAATTTCAAATCAAACCACTGCAATCTTCCACCTGTCCTTCCATTGTACACCCTGGGGTGTGTGTGTGTGTGTGTGTGTGTGTATGTGTGTGTGTATGAGAAGACTGAAATATATTCATATCAGGGCCTAGTACAAACTTGTTCTCTCGGGAAGGAGGGCTTGGAATAAAGTTGATCAAAGTTAATAAATGCCTAAATGGGTAGAGTCTTGGGGATAGATGGGAGGTGCAGATTTTCAGGCATACCTGGTAAACCTTGCATCGGTAAGACATAGAATACACAGGAAGAACAGAAAACCGTGAGCAAATTCCCAGCACATAAGAGATGGGCTTGTCTCTGAACCAGCCCGCTCCTCTGTGGCTTCTTGTTCTCTCCAAGACCTTCCTTTATGGATTATATTGTTTTCCTCTATTGTATGCTTTTGCTACCTTTAGATCCTTCTCATGGCCCTGTAAGCATGCAGTGGTCTTGGCCATCCTAAAGGTTTCTTAAATGACCTGTCTGCTTCAGATGTCACACTACCATAAGATATCTTAAAACACCTTTTTACATCCCCTCCCGGCTTCCTCCCACTCTCTCCTCCATACAACCTGGCTTCTAACTCAGTTCCTAACTGGAAACGGTTCTCCATAAGTCACCACTGACCTGCGTGGTATTAACCCGATGGATTAAGTTTCTTCTGACTATCTCTAGGTAAACTTTATTTTATTTTGGAGACGGTACACTCCAACAATGCACGTACAGGCTTTCATCTACCTATGTGTCCATATTGTTTATTAGGTGTTTTTGGGGACTGTTGTCCTCCCTTTGTTTGGGGATTATGTCATAGGAGCCCTTGGGATTTTATCCTGGGCCCTTATGCTGTATCTTTCCCTAATTGCATGATAATTCTTCAGGCATCAGGAACATGCAAGTGCCATACATATTTATATGTTCAGGTCAGACTGTATATATCATACTGCCCGCTAAGCCTCTATACTTCCGTACCTTAAAAGAATCATACATACCTCTCCTAAGCACACCCCAGCCTAGACCCCCTCCAGTCCTTTCTATTCAAGTGAGTCATGTCATAGTCATTCCCCAAATGCAACTGTGGATGCCGTGAGTTCAAAGGTCCTTACTGAAAACCCCCCTTCCTTCAACCCTCTACAGCTCAGATAAAAACATGTCATCTTCATTGTTCACATCTGCTCACTTCTGCTCATGGAAACTTTGTCTACCAAGGTGTCTATAGCAATCTAATTACCTACCCCTGGTTTTAAACTGCACCACCCTAGACGTGACTCGCCACATTTGAATATGATGCCATGGTACAGCTTTCAACAGGATCCTGCATTTACGATCAGACCCTTGTCTTTGGTGGCCAGGCGCTATAGGACCAGGGTCCTCAGTCATCTATTTAAATTCCTCTCATGTCTTCTGCCCGCTACTTCCCGAACACCAGTGACGATGTAATCATTTCCCTTCCTGTGACTCACCACACCTTCCCATTCCTTCTTACCGTTCACCCTATACACTTATTGTTTCCAGAATATTCTCTTTATTTTGGATACAGCAACCCTCAACCTGTGTTTTCTTATTTCCTGCTCATTGTTCAGGTCTCAGTGTAAACATCGCTTCTTTCAAGATCCCTTCTTTATACCAATACTGAGCGCGACATTAAACACTTGAATCTCATTATTCTCATGATTATCTGATTGATGCTGAACTCTGTTCTGAGCTACATCCGATAACCTTATCGTGTACAATGCCTAGCATATAGCAGGTAAATATTTAACTAGGTAAATAACCTGAGTGGGGGAGGTTGAAGGTGACTCAGGAAAAGCAGGTCATGGTGCTTGGAACACTGGGGATCGTAGGTGCCTGCCCGCAGAGAGCTCTCCAGGGAAGGGGGAGACTCCAGTCACTGTACGTCAAGACACACATGCAAATGGAAAGAGAGAAAATTATCCTTTAAAGGTGGCTTCCCAGCAATTCCGATGCTATCCTTACCTTTTAATGTCTCTATGAATGTGATGATTTTCATGTAAAAAACTGATGCCATTGGCTGCGCCCTGAGCAATCTTGCATCTCATGTGCCAGGAGAGTGGTGGAGTACCATCCTTGTGAAGAAACAAACTGCTTTTAAACAATGGTTTAGGTGGGAAAAAAAAAAATCCAGAGAAAACACATGACAGTATATTTTTTTGTCAGCCGATAAGAGGGATGTATCACTAAGAGTTTAGGGTTATAATTTTTAAAGTCTGCAAAAAAAAAAAAATCTCAAACAAGATTAAATGGACTCTGCACATCTTGCTTGAATATAAAAACACACCAGAATGTCCTCGACATCTAGTCTTGACTGATACTGTTGCATCTTAATTGTGCAACACGTGAACTGCATCGTTTTGCAGAACAAGAAAATACTAGTTTAATGTGGTTTTTAAGTCCCGGCCAGATGTGAACATTAGCAATCCAATATAGGAACAGAAAGTGAGGTCATCGGTCCCAAGTGTCTTACCAGGCAGGACAGTCTGTCTAGCAAGGACCCATTGGGCATGTAAGCATACACTAAGCACAGGTTGTCGCTGTCACTAGAGAAGCCGAGCAGCTCCACCAGGTTTTCGTGCTGACACCTGTGACAAGAGACACGCCGTGCACACTGTTATAATAATAAATATCTGTAGGAGTTGCTCAATTTAAGAGTTTTAGTGGAAAGATCTAGGAGATACTTGCGTGTATCTATATATCTATACACATATATATCGTATGCAATATGGTGGAGGTTCATAACCTGCTAACGTTCTCATTGGAACTGACCATTCTTTCCTGTAAATGGGCTGGTTTCAGTGACGCTGACCCACGGCTTGATCAGATCGGTGGAACCTGAGACAGGTTAGTTCAGGACCGAGGCCGATGTCCGTCTTTTGTTCAGGGCATTTGTAAGATCTGGGAACTTGTAACCTGGATGAATCCTCTAACATAAACAAATCTCTAACGGCCCACGGCACTGCTTTGTAGGAACGAGCTCCACTCACATTTAGCGTCATTATTTACGATCTTCAACCACAGGCTTGTCTACAGTCTAGGATTTTTGGTTCACTTGAGAAAACTAGTACAAAAGCCTTGGAATAACAAAGACGCAGGCGTCATAGAAAGCACAGTGCTGCCACCTCCTGGACATGTGGCGCTCCGCACGATGACAACCTCAGCTTCGGGCTTCCCTGCATACAGAACGTGGTACTATCGGCTAACAGTGTCACGTGACATGGATGCTGGGAGAATTAATGGAATACCTGAACCACACAAGGCGCGTGAGAGATGTTCCATTATTCACTTTGCTCATTCCAAGCCAGCTATAATTCTGTATATCCTTGTATAAAAGGAATACTCAGAAAAGTAAGCTGAATTGGCAAATTCTCCATTTCCACTGAATATTTTAGAATGGAGAGAAACTTGGATTAGGTCACTCTGCAGTGGTATACTCAACATTTTTGCATATGGTATTTCCCTAGATTTCTATGAGTTTTAACTCTCTGAGGGTCTGTCATTTTATAAATAATTTTTTATTTATTTAATTTATTTATTTATTTATTTTTGAGACAAGGTCTTCCTACATAGTTCAGGCTGTCTTGGAATTTGCAATGCACCACAGGGTGTCCTTGAACTCACAATCCTCCTACCTCAGTCTCCCAAGTACTGGCATTACAGGTGTGTACCATCATTCTTGGACTTGTAAAAAAAATATTTTTTTTTCTTCAATCACTACAACTGATCTGTCAGGAATTCTTGGAACGGAAACCCTGATAACGGAAAACACTTTGAATCCTATGTAACGCTGTCGTGATTTAAAACACTGATGTTTTAAATCTGCAGGCGCGGGAAGATATGTGGTGTCGTGTTATCAGAGAGTCAACAGCGTTCGTCTCAACCCGGTATCATAACACACGAGAATTCTCACTTTATGGAGAAACCAGGCCCCTTGCCCTACACCATGCTCTCGCCCCAGGCCACGCCGGAAAATCAACACTTACTTTGCCATTACTTTAATTTCTTGATCAAACTGTTGCTTTAGTTCTTCAGTACTGATTTCAACCACCTATGAACATAAAATATATATATCTTAACATAGCACAATAGCCTCGTGACTGGAGGGGGTTCAAGGGAGAGTCCTCGGCTGATTTGCTTACTTTAAAACCACATGGTGAACCAGGTCTGTCAGGGGCCGCCCTGCTTATACACTGAAGGCCTAAAATCAGCAATAGGCCAGACATACATGCCTGCTAGCACCAAGTCTTGGGTCTCTGTGGAAAAACACTGAAACAGAAGCCTAGAAGCTATTGTAAACAAGCAGCTTTGGTGGAGGGCTGCCAAGCCTGAGTAGTCATAGACCTTGTAGATAGTACCTTGTAGATAGTACCATAGGCCTTGGTGGATAGTACCAACTTAGATAAGGACAGGTGAATCATAGGTGGAGTCATAGTGGTCTATCCCCTGAACCTTCACCCAGCTGACACTCTGTTCTAGAAGATATCTGTACTCCCCCTGAACACCTACGCTCCTGCGTCATCCCCTTCCCCACATCCTGCCTTTTAGCGTATATAACCTGTGTGTGAAAGAGTAAACATTGCGATCTGATCAACTAGACAGGTCGTGGTTCTTCGAGTCTTTGTCTGCTACCCCCCCCCCGCCCCCGCTCTCTTTCAGGTGACCTCCCTGGACTCCTGTTTAATGTCCTGCAGGACAGGACACAGGTCTGGTGGTGTAGAAGTGTACTTCCATATACGTGGGAGGCTGAGACCTGAGGACGTAAGTTCAAGGCCTGCCTGGCTCACAGAGTGTGTTCAAAGGTGGCCTCTGGAACTCCATCTTTGCTCCAAGTGAGACATTAAGAGGGCTGGGGTGTAGCTCAGTGGTCAAGTGCTGGCCCAACATATACAAGGCCTGGCGTTTAATAACAGTACAGTGAAAGAAATAGAAATAGTGTCTTGCCAGGGTCTGCATGCTCGATCCTGGCAATCTGACAGGGAGCTACAGGAGATTAAGAAGGACAGACAGACGTACGTAACATGAAGGAGGGACTGGGTGAGATGGAGCCATACCAGCAACCCAGTGTGTTTATTATGCATCGCATGACCTCGGATGTCAGTGAGCTCCTCTTGGTAAGGGACAGTCTCTGTAGGGGAGCAGGGGTCTCCGGCTGCAGTCACCAGGGATGAGGAAACAGAGGCTGGGACACCTTTTACATGAACTGGTTTTAGCTAAAGCCCAACCATTTGCCAACATCCAGACTCAGACCAGAAGGCCTTGCCCTTCCCATGAAATAGAAAACTTCATCACAGAGAAATTTTAAAAAGACTTCTATGTAACCAGATGGAAGCAGATGTGAGCAGAAAAGGAGAATCAAATCCATCGAAAGCCCCTGCATCAGAAGTCACAAGGAATGCCTATGCTGTCTACACATGGGTCATATTGACATTTTAAAAATAGAATTATAGACTGATAATATAATTAATCAATAATTACAAGTAAAAACCCTTATAGAAATGGGAACCAAGGACAGACAAGGAAACTTCTTTTCCATAAATGTATTTTTAAAAATTATTATTTTTGCCAGGTATGGTAGTACACACCTTTAATTCCAGTACTCGGGAGGCAGAGGCAGGAGGATCTCTCTGTAAGTTCCAGGCTAGCCTGGTCTTCAGAACAAGTTCCAGGACAGACAAGATTATAGACTTTCAAATGTGTATGTATGTATGTATGTATGTATGTATGTATATATGTATGTATATATGTATGTATCTCTATATATTTTATATGTGTATGTATATATATTATATATAATTTTTTGAATGATATTTATTTAGTTTGTGCACGCGCGTGTGCGTGCACACACACACAAACACACACACACGAACAACAACAATATGTATGAGAGTCAATTCTCTTCTTCTACCGTGTGGGTCCCACGGAGTGAACTCAGGTTATCAGACTCACTTTACCCACTGAGCTATCTCAATGGCACTTAAATCATATTTCTAGATAGGACAGATCATACAAAAAGTATTCAGATAAAATTTTCTCAGTATCTTATTCTTAATCTAAATTATGTATGAGGCACTGTAGGGGAGGTTTCGTAACTTCATTCTGTGAGTCTATCACCATCCCAAATGTGATTCTATGTCCATGTCTATATGCTTTTCTAGGGCTAGGCTTCATACCCCTCTGTAGAGTCCTATGTGATAAGAGGCACCAGCTTAGGATGGGTCCACTTGGAGACAGTAATCACTGGGATAATGAATGCCATGAGGGTGGCTGGCAGCTCGTTCTGAGAGGAAGGAAGGAAGACAACTTACCGCTCCGAGCTTTTTCACTGCTACGGTTCTGTTGCTCACACAACCTTTGTACACCACTCCGAATCCCCCCTCTCCCATTCGGTTGCCGCCGACAGACACAGGTCGCTCATCGAAGTTATTTGTGATGCTCTTCAGTTCATAAAATGAAAAACTGTGAAACCCTGTGGCATCAACAAAACAAGGAAAAGGTGCTTGCATAAGGAAATGTGACTCTAATAAATGTGACATTTTCTCAATTTGAAGATTTCTCACACGCACACGCGTGCGCGCACACACACACACACACACACACACACTCATGCTCACATGAAATACAGACTGTAACCTTCATTATGACAATTACCCTTGGTGATTCTGTATCAAACACTCCACCCCCACCTAAAACAGTTATTTGACTTTAGTCAACTCCCCCAAAACTCTAGTCACACCTAACAATTATCTTCTTTATATATTTAGTTTCGAGACATGGTATCATATAGACCAGGTTGGCCTTGAATTTGTTGTTCAGATCAAGCCGCCCTTCCACTGCTGACCTCCCTGCCTCTGCCCTCCAAGTGTCGGGAGCACAGGTACATAGCCCCATGCTAACTTGTTTCCTTTCTTACTTATTGAGATTGTACGCATGTCCCGTTGCTTCAAGTTACTGAAAGAATAGCAATGGATGCAAAGAAGGTGGTACTTGATAAACTTATAAGAAATGAAACATCAAAGGATGCTGCCGGCTGTACAGAGAGGGGTTTACTTTAAATTATCGTAATGGCAGATGCACCAGTGGAAAAGAATAGGCAATGTTACGTACGAGTATCGCTGAATTCTGAACTTTTATTTTCTGGACTTGAGGAGTCGGGTGGCTCGCAGCTGTGTTCTAGCTTTGGCGTAGGCATTCTGGGTGTGCTGTCCTTTTCATGGCAAGGCCTGTGTGTCTGTGCCACTGTTGCCGCTTCTTTAAGAGGTAGAGTGTTCACGGTTTGGGGAACAGCATCTGTTGAACAAGAAGATACAATTAGTTTCTTGTGTGAGAAAGAAGTTTGTGTGAAAAAACAGTGTCGTGGTTTGAGTGAAAATGGCCTCTGTAGGCTCAGAGGGAGTGGCACTATTAGGAGGTGTAGCCTTCCAGGAGGAAGTGTGTCACTGGGGGGTTGGGCTTTGAGGTCTCAGATGCTCAAGTCATGCCCAGTTTCTCTCTCCTCCCTCCCTCCTCCCTCCCTCCCTCCCTCCCTCCTCCTCCTCCTCCTCCTCCTCCTCCTCCTCCTCCTCCTCCTCCTCCTCTCTCTCTCTCTCTCTCTCTCTCTCTCTCTCTCTCTCTCTCTCTCTCTCTTTCTGCTGGTCTGGATGTAGAACTCTCAGCTACCTCTCCAGGATCACATCTGCCTTTGTGTCACCATGCTTCCAGCCATGATGATAATGGACTAAACTTCTGAACTGTAAGCCAGCACCAATTAAACGGTTTCCCTTATGTGAGTCACCATGGTCATGCTGTCTCTTTTCAGCAGTGGAAACCCTAACTACAACAAAGAGGAACTCATAGGCAGCTTCCAGACGTTGGCCATACATCCTCAGGAAACACAGGAAGATATCCGGTAAGACGAAGTTGGTTGTGATAAAAATGAATAGACAGAGTGACACTTGTTTACATAAGTGGCTCAGAGCCATCAGGGAATTAGGAGACACCACTCATTTACGAATAGAGAACCAGCAGGCATGGCGGTGCCCACCTGTGAGCCCAGCACTTTGAAGGCAGAGGCAGGAGGATCAAGTTCAACTTTGGTCTTGACTACATAGTAAGTTCAAGGTCAGTCTGGGCTACATGAGATTCTTTCTCAAGAATAAACAACTGAACACATACACACACCGACACACATACACACACATGACACACACATAGACACAAACAGACACATGCACAAACACACACAGAAACATCGACACACATACAAATACATACACACTGACACACACACAAACACACACATTGACACACACAGGCCCACATACACACACACACTGACACACAGACAAACACACTGACACACACATAGACACAAACAGACACATGCACAAACACACACAGACACATCGACACACATACAAATACATATACACTGACACACACACAAACACAAACAGGCCCACATATACACACACACTGACACACAGACAAACACACTGACACACAAACAAACACACACACATTGACGCACACACACACACACATGGGCCCATACCCAGAACTCATCCAAACACAGACACACAGACACACACACTGACACACATACAGACCCATACCCAGACACACACACACACACACAAACACACACACACACACACACACACACATGAAGAGGTGGGGGGAGAACAAAAACCATCTTAGACAATGAACTCATTGCTGTGACTCCCATTAAGGATGTGTGGCACCGAGTCCAGGAATCTACACACTCCACAAGACGTCTAGGAGATTCTTCACACAGTAATGGTTGAGATCCACTAGTATGTCAAAGGGGAAAGCAGTGAGGTAATGGGGGTAGACCCCTCCTAACACAGTGGGATGCAGTGTAAGGAAGCCAGGATGAGTCCGGTCAAGGTGAAGCTGGATGGGGTTGAGAGAGCGACACATCTCAGAAGAATAAACCCTTACAGGCTGTGTTCTCCATCCCTCTAAACACGTCCCCTGGCAGAAGACGACCCAACTTGGATGGGGTCAGACCAATCCCTGAGCATCTATCACTCTAGCAGCATGTGGTATCCAGAATGATAAAAGCTAGGGAGAGCTGTAAGGAAAGGACTCAATGTCGGGTTTCTTCGTTACACGAAAGAGTAAAACGATTCTGTGTCTGCCATTCCTCACTCCAGGCACCTGTTCATCCTCTGGCCACACCCATTTACCCGGCAGCAGGAGAGTGGCAGGGGCAAACAGCTCAATCTGGACCAGGAGATCCACAAGGTCGCCAACTGTGCAGTTCGTGGTGCCCCAGTCAAACAGCAGTTCACAAGTGGGGCTCTTTCCGGTCTGAAGTAAGGCTTCGAATCTCCTGAAAAGCAAGAAATAAGGCTAGTACACAAGGAGAGTTCATATGAAGATAGGCGACGATCTCTGCACCTCACATCCCCTTCTGACTGTGTCACGGGGCCTCCTAAGGACAGGGAAGGAAAGGGACTGTGAGAGAGCCAGTAGAGACATCAACAAGGAGCAAAGACAGCAGAAAAGGAGCGGATGATGATGACGATGATGATGATGCAAGTTAACAATTAGGGCAGGAGAGATGCCCGTGGTTAAGAGCACTGAGAACCAGGGTTTCGTTCCCAGCATCCTCATGGCAGCTCACAACTACCTGCATTTCCAGTTCCAGGAGATCTCATACCATCTTCTGACCTCCACAAGCATGAAACACACATGTGGTGTACATATATACACACACACACACAGCCAAGCATGCACAGGCATAAATAAATAACTCTTTTTAAAAAGTAAGTTAAGTTTTGGGTCTGGGAGATAGCTCAGTTGGTAACGTGCTTGCCGTGTCAGTGTGAACACTTCTCAGGACCTGAGTTCAGATTCCCCAGCACCCGTGAAAAAGAAGCCAGTGTAGGGCACCTGTAGTAATACTGGGCTGGAGAAGCAGCTATGGGCAGAGCCCTGAAGCCCACTGGTTAGATAGTCTAGATCAGTTGTTCTCAACCCATGGGTTGTGACCCCTACAGGGTCATATATCAGATATCCTGCATACCAGATATTTTATAATTTATAACAGTAGCAAAATTACAGTTATGAAGAGGCAACAAAATAATTTTATAGTTGGGGTCACCACAACATGAGGAATTGTCTTAAAGGGTCACAGCATTAGGAAGGTTGAGAATCACTAGTAGAGGAATTGTAACCCAGCAACATGGCTGCTCTGGCAAGAGATCACATCCAAAGACCTTCTACTCCTGTGTGATCTGGCTGGAATACAGACACGCCCTTAGTACACACATTAATCCCTCCTGAAAGAGTACATAACTTTATTCCCTCTGGCTGGAATATTGACATGCCCTTAGTATACACCTTTAATCCCAGACAGTGAAGGTAAAGTTAGTTTGTAGAAGGAAGCACCCATGTTTGAGTTGCAGACAAAGCAACAAATCAGAGAAAAACCGGACAAAATGAGTCAGAGGTAGGATATGCCCAACTCTCCAGAGAACACACAGGAAAGAGGCTACTTAACAAAGCAGCACACATACACACACACACACACACACACACACACACACAGAGAGAGAGAGAGAGAGAGAGAGAGAGAGAGAGAAGAGAGAGAGAGAGAGAGACAGAGAGAGAGAGACAGAGAGACAGAGAGATAGACAGAGAGAGACAGAGAGAGACAGAGAGAGAGACAGAGAGAGAGAGAGACAGAGACAGACAGAAACTGAGAGAAGAGGTTTTACTGGGACAGTTTTACAGAGACAGGTTGTAGGTGAATAACAAGCCAGAGAAAGAAAAGGAGCCAGAAGATTAGAACAGATTGCCAGAGTTAGTTTGAGATCAAGCAGAGCAATTCAGTCAAAAGTCAAGAGAAGCCAGTTTGAATCAGTCAGGTTGGAGAGGAGTTTGGACTAGAAGAGCTGAGTTGAACCAGCCAGCCAGAGTTCAGAAAAAACCAGAAAGGGTGAGCCTTTTCAGCAGTAAACCTCTAAAAGGACAATTACATCTAGAGAATAAAAATTACTTTTACAACCACTGGTCTAGAGGAATTGGTAAACTCTAAGCTCTGTGAGATACTCTGTGTCAAAGAATAAGATGGAGCAAGATAAGGAAGGCACCTGATATTGACCCCTGGCCTCCACAAGCATATACACTTAACAGGCACACACAAACACATACACACACATGCCACTGAAACCCAGCCAGTTAATATTATTTACGAAATATTTCGTGAATATTTACTCTGAGAGTACAGGATACACCCAGCTGTAGAGACAGTCTTTGGATGTTACTAGTTTACCATGAGACTGCTAGGCTGAAATGGGTGGAGTGCTTAGCTGTGAGCCACACAGTACACTCAAATGTACTCAAGTTCAGATCCAAATTCAGAGCTCTCGACCAAAGCGTGTACTTTTAGACCTCTTAGCTATATTGCAACGTCTACATGCACCTCACACTACGTGTTCAGTCTTCCAGCTCTATAGTTTTAAATGCATAAGTCTGTTTCACGTAGCAGAATGTGCCTACGCTTAGATCTTAACTGTACTTAATTAGATAGAAGGGAAATCATCTTTTTTTTTTTTCACTTCAGCTCTTCAAAGTTTAAAAGTAGCTTTGGAAAGTAATACTGAAAACTTAACCAAGACAGATCATTTGGTTTTTCTTCCAAAGCTTTTATCAGGAAAACTTTCAAACTTAATAAAAAATTAAGACTAGCACAGTGAACAACTTAGTTTTCTAAACCATCTAGATTTACTAGTTGGTCAGTTGGTAATATCTGGCTACATCTGTGCTCTTCTGAATGCTCTTTCACTCCCAACCCCTCTGTCCTCTTCAGTCTCTCTATGTCCCTCTCCCTCTCTCTTTCTCTCTCATACCCTACAGTATAGGCCAGTTATCTTGTCTGTGTCTCAACCATCTCCATTTACCTGACTGCTTTTTAATTAGTAATTTCAATTAATATATATATATATATCCCCCCACCCCTTTGGTAGGAACTACACAGGAGCTAATGCGTTCTTCCTGGTACATCATATCCAGAGACACAAAATGGCGGCACAGAGTGTGACCATCTGGATAATAGGATGTGCTTCAGGTTTCTCCATGAGACATGGACTCCTCTCAAGCTGGTGCACACCTGCCATCCTAGCACTTACAGGATGGAGGGAGGAGGATCAGTTGTCCTAGGCTAGCCTTGCAAGTTTGAGGCCAGCCTTGGCTACAGGAGACCCTGTTGCTGGCAACAGTTAACTTTCTCCTCAATGTATATAGTATTTATGGACAGAACTTTTAACTTCTGGGCCCTGATGAGCCTTATGGGAGCCTGTCTTCACTGGAGGCTGCATGTTGTAAACTTCTTAGCTTCTGCCATCCTGACAGTGTTTTGGCACTGTTCAGTTCAGAAGAGTCTTTTCTAGAATGACTGCTGCAGCAAGGCCCCTTCCAATTTTTTATGGAAATAACAACAAACAATCCTTGGAATCTTGGTTTTCAAGTTTGAAAGCTGAGCTTTTGTTGGCATTTTGTCTAGGCTCCACCCCACAGTTACCTGGCAACAGCCAGGTGTGCCTGACTCACTAAAAAAGGGGCTGCTTGCCCCCCCCTTGCCTTCTTGCTGGCTCCTCTTGCTCCTGCTCCTCCTCTCTCCTTTCCCCCCTCCCCCTTCTATCCATGTGTTCATGGCCAGCCTCTCCCCTTCCCTCCCCCCCCCACCTTTCTCTCAACTCCCCTCCCCATGCCCTAAATAAACTCTATTCTATACAAAAATGGCTGGTTCTTCAGGGGGAAGGGATGCCTCAGCATGGGCCCGCAGTGACACCCCCCTCCCTTACACCATATCACACCTTCATGTTATTCTTCCTTCTTGTATTTTTTTTATAAAACACAATAGCTTTTCCCTTGTACTTAACAATGCTTGCCTTCCTGGGAGCAGACATTTGCTGGAAGGTCAACATGGGAGCCCAGGCTTTAGAGTCCTTACCAGACCGATTAAAAAAATCAAGAAGAATTTATCTTTTAGTTATATGTAAGACAAAATTTGATACTGAGTTTTACTGAAAAACCAAAAACCAAAAAAAACAAAGTTCAAAATTTAAAATCCGAACTTGCGTTTTCTATTAAATCGAGGAGAGATGTAAGAGAGGCAACTACAGGAAGCTGTTAGAAAATCCTAGGTCCAAGAATCCTGGGTGAGGAAGGGTGTCTGGGCACACATCCTTACTCACACACTGCAAAGTTAGACTCTAAAATCACAGATTCTTCTAGTAGCCTTCTGCCTCTTCAGTTTGGACATGCAAAGCTCGAAGCAGAGTAAATTGTTCCTGGCCCAACAAACTGAACTAGAACAAAGATGGGGAGCTGGATTCGAGCTTAAAAATCACATTTGCAGGCTCACAACTTTAGCTCTGACAATGCTGGCAATTTTAACTGAAATTATATATACAAAAAAATTTATATTTTTACCAATACCACCACCATGACGGAAAGGTTCACCTTCTAAACTGTCATGATAGACAGTAGTCATGCCTGCATCCTTCTTGTGATGGGAACGGTTTAGAAAGGAAAAATAAACACCACGTTACCTTATATGAAACTGATTGTATCTGTCGTCACCGGACGGCTTTTTAATAGCTACGGCTAATTTCTTCCATCCTTCTTGAGGATCAATAAAATCCGACAGCTTCCGTAGGATGCTGACATTGAGGCTGCGTACGTACGTTGACGGTGTCAAAGGCCTGTTCATCTTCTACCTGAAATATTGAAAATTCCTGTTACAACTTTACAACAAGTCAGCTGGGTGGTTGTGGCGCATGCCCTTAATACCAGTACTTGGAGGCAGGTGGATCTCTGAGTTCTGAGTTGGAGGTCAGTCTGGTCTACAGAGTGTGTTCCAGGACAGTAAGGGCTACACAGAGAAACCCTGTCTTGAAACAAAGAAACAATAACAAAACTTTACAACAGTTTCAGAGACAGCATCTAGAAGCCACCCGTCACACACTGCATGAGATGCTGGCATTTGACCATCTGGGCACAGAGCAGCTCTTCCTCCTATTGAAGGACATCTGATCACCCTCCAGGACTCTTCTATTCTTCCCCACAAACTAACATTGGAAAACTTCATTCTGACACTGCAATTTTTCAAGTGAAATTTATAAAAGGCAATGCGCCTGTTGGAAAGAGATCTGGGAGCCTGTTCAGGAGTCAGATCTATTAAATTAACAAGAGACCTATCTTTCAATTTATTTTTCTCAGTGAGTACTCATTTACAACGAAAATGTTTTTAATGGTGTATTTTATTCTATTTTACGTGTATGAATATTTTGCGTGCATGCATGTCTGTGTACCATGTGCCTGTCTGGTGCCTGCAGAGGTCAGAGGAGGGCACCAGATCTTCTGGAACTAGAGTCCATGATTTTGAGCCACCACGTGTGTTCTGGGAACTGAACCTGGTTCCTCTGCGAACTGTCAACAGTGCTTAACCACTGAGGCATCTCTGCATCACCTACTATTAAAGAGTTTTACCCAAAAATCTCTGGTAAAAGTTAAAAAAAAAAAAAAGCTCATTTAATCCCACTAAAAGACATGTCTTGCCTACCTACTTTTCATGGAGCGTACAGAAAGAACTGGTTTGAGCCTGTGAGACCTGCGTGATTACTGTTTTCTGTAAGGTGGAATCCAGGGCCTGTCACTGTGGCTACTTGATATTCGCTAGATCCTCCTGGTTCCTTGTATTCCACTTTGGAGAGTCACAGCTACGAGACACCTCCCGATGTCACTTGTACTGTGAACTACAGCACAGACCAATGGGGACATCCCCTTCCACTGGGCCTCATGGACTCACTTAACCTTTGACTCTTCTCTCCTTGTCTTTGGTGACCATTTCTTATGTTTAGCTCTCTCTGTGCTTTCTCTGTCCCTTATTCTCAGCAGACAATAATCTTTCCTTCCAATTAATCAAGAGAAATAGACTCGTATTATTCTTTCAATGATTTCTTTCTATACATTTCCATTTTTTTAAAATACAGTTAATCTTGGGTACGTAAGTAATATATCCAAATGGTACAGCATATAAAAGCTATGAGACAGTAAAAGAGAATGCTTGCTCGTCTTGTAGGCTTCTATGCTAGGACTCTATCTCTCTGGCCTTCATTGTCCATCACAAATAAACAGGTTGACTTTCCCCAACCTAGTAATCATTCATCACTATACAGTGTATTATAATCATATGATCAGTTGCTTGTTTACCACCTGTCTCTGCCATTAGACTTTAAGCTCCACAAATTAAGGACCAAGCCCGTTCTGCTCATTAATGGTGACTTATACATTATGGATACTGGTGTGGTATGGTTTGGATTGGATTGGAATAGCTCCCTAGAGCTCTTGTTTGGAAGGCTTTGTCACTATTATAGTACTGTGGGAGGGGTGGCATGTTTGGATCACGAAGGCTCTCCTGTTTATCTATCAATGTATTCATCCACAGACGGAGTCATAACTTAATGGGATATTGGGAATTGGTGGGAACGTTCGGAAGCGAGGCCTACCTGGATGAAAAGGCTCACTAGGGGTGTGTGTTGACGGATGTGAACCCTGTTCCCCCTCCCATCCCTCCTCTCTTCACTTATTCTCTCTGCCCCTCCCTATACCATGAGGTAAGCAGATTAGTTCCCCCGTGTGCACTCTGCCATGGCTTTCCTCTTCACTACAGACACAGAAACAACTGATCATTTAACCTTACTAAGTAAAACTCATTATAATCTCCTTCTAAAAAACCCGCTCATTAACTTTGCCTCCTAATGTTCCCCACAAGTTTGTACAGTTATTACTTCCTGACTTACGTTTTGGATCTTTGCAATCAGCCATGTTTTATTGTGGCTCCTGAGATAGATCATCCTCTGAGGCACCCTACGATCCCTTCTACAACGCTCATTTGAAGTGGTTGAAATCAGTTCCCCTAGGCCCTAGAGAGCAACTTGGATGACTTCTGGTGGAGACCAATGGGCCATCAGCTTGGATGACCTCTGAACTCTGGGAGGAGACCAATGAGCCATCAACTTAGATGACCTCTGACCTCTAGGAGAGACCAATGGTCCACCCAGCTCAACCTTTTCTTACCACTCTAGACTTTGTTTCCAGGACTCAGAACCAAAGCAGCTGGACTGATGCCTTCTCTGCGTCAGTTAACCTCTCTATCCTATCAGAGCTCAGAAAAACTTACATTTCAAACCTGCTTAACATCCTTCAAGACCAGCTCAATTCCTTGGCTGCTGAAGTGCTCCAAAAGACTAGACCTGACTATTAGGAGTTGCCTTTGTGCCCTCCTCTATGAACAATGTTGGTTTGGCACAAACAAGTCCTTACTGGATTGAGATGGGGACCAAAGACACAGGGACCAGACCAAAAAGGAAGAGAAACAAACAAACAAACAAACAAACAACAGCAACAAACACACACAAAAAAAAAACAAACAAAAACCTAGCAAGCCTCCTCCTATATAAGAACCTTTGGTTCCCTCCCACTCTGGCCCCTCCCCTCGAGCACTTCTTCCTTATGCTTTTACCCAATCTGAACTTCCCCCTATACCCAAACATAAGTGTCCCCATAAGCTCTCCCAGTGACTCTCCCCCTGCAACAGCGCCATTCATTCCTGATGCACCTGCCAAAAGACCTTTCAGACACGGAGGAGACAGCCATGATTCCTGAACACTGACTCACTTCAGTGGCCACTGAAATGCTTTGGCTAGACTAACATGTATAATGTCATCCATTCACCAAACCATGTCCTATTTATGACAGATATTAATCCAGGTGCCTGAACAGAAAATGTTAAGAAGAATAGAGAGAAAAAGGAGGCAAGAACACAGGGATGTTTTATTCTAATGAAGGAAGAAGGTAGTCAGCTAAGAATGCATTTTGCAGTCTGTTAAATAGTGTCTGCGGTGGCTTGAATGGGATGGACTCCATAGGTGTCCCTCATTTGAGTACTTGGTTCCCAACTGGTGACTTGTATTAGTTTGGGTTTCCATTGCTATGAACAGACGCCATGACCAAGGCAACTCTTATAAAGGACAACATTTAATTGGGGCTGGCTTAACAGGTTCAGAGATTCAGTCCATTATCATCGTGGCAGGAAGCACGCAGTGTCTAGGCAGAAGTGGTGCTGGAGGAGCTGAGAGTTCTACATCTTATTCCAAAGGCAAACAGGAGAAGAAGGGTCTCCTTCTCATGTGGCTAGAACAAGGGTCTCAAAGCCCATATACCCATAGTGATGCACTTCCTCCAACAAGGCCACACCTACTCCAACAAGGCCACACCTCCTAATAGTGCCACTGCTTGGGCCAAGCATATTCAAACCAGCACGAGGAAGTTATTGGAGGTGGACTTGAGGTTTCAAGACGTGAGTCATTTCCAACATGCTCTCTCTGCTTCATGCTTGTCACTTGGCTCAGCTCCTGTTCCATCCCAACGTTTTGTCTGCCTGCAGGCTCCCACTGCCCTTCTCCCACTGTGCCTGCAATAGGCTCTCATCCTTCTAAACCCTAAGCTCAAGGTTGCTGTGGTCTTAGTGCTTTATCACAGTCACAGAAAAGTAAATAAGGCAGTGTCAGACGGAGAGAGAAAGGGGTTAGAAGGGGTTGTCACTCTGGGGCTGGCCTCATGAGATCTTAACGGAAAGACACAGGAATGAGAACATTCATCAGTGAGGTGCCTGCTGGGAATGTTTCTGAGAAAAATGAGTAGACGGCATGGAACTCAGAGGTGCTTCTGAATGGAAAAACAGAAATGAGAGGGGTGGGGCATGGTTGCTACTGAGGGGCTGAGGAGGTTTATTATAGATAAGAGGGAGAGCATAGCCAGAGACACTGACAGAGCTATCTGGTAGAGTCCAGAGTGGACATAGACAGTCTGAACCTCACCATGTGAGGAGAGAGGGGGAGGGGGAAGCCAGGTGGCCTGGGCGAGACTGACCAAGGGACTGGAATAGCCAAAATGGCTGTTATATAGGGGCCAGAGGAGCCTTGAGGCGGGAAGCTGGGACGTTCAGGGTGGGAGATGGGGGTGTGCCAGCTAGGAGGGTCCAGTAGCAAGCAGAGACTAGGAGGTGCTAGAACCTGGTAGCCAGCATCTACTTTGATATGTTGATAGGCATCTCAGTTAGCTGTTTGTTCTGGGTTTGAGAACTAACAGCTTCCCCTGACAAACAGCAAGGAGCGGATGAGGTTAGAGACAAGGGATTGTCCTCCCAGGGTCTTAAAGCTTTAGACTTGACTTTCTTCTGACTTGAGATGAAGAGACAGTGGACATTCAGAGAGCAATGAAGGCCGCTCTATATTCATACCTTAAGTGGGGCTGCCTGGACCACAGGGCGTGAGAATGAAGACACAGAAGCTGGAAGACCCAGCTAGAAGAGGGCTCTAAAAATGTACGTGGATGTTTGAAGAGGCTCTCGCGTCCCGGAGCTGGATGTATTCTGCAGTGCAATCAACTACAAGACTGGAAGGCCCAAGTTTGGCCTGGGTGATCAGGTCAGTCTGGAATATGTAGGAAGCAAAAATGTTTAGCGTGAAAATAGGGGAATAAAGGAGACTTGAACTCTTTGACATATATCATGAAGGATTACTCCCAGAAACGGAAAAAAAAATGGATTAAAAAAAAAAAAACCTCCTACTTTGGGGCCACTGTGGTGTCCATTCTGAAAGCTAATGGTGCTTTCTTGCTTTCTTGGGCTTTTCTTTTCCTGACCCTCTCTTGCTTCCAATCTATCCTGCGCTTTCCTCTCCCTCTACCGGTAGATGGACTATATAGCTTCCTATGCTCCCCATTGCGTGCGAGCGAAGACACCCGGTGGCGGACCAGCGCGCAGAGGTTGTGGGGCTCCCCAAGCCTCCCCTGCTGAACGAGCCCATTTCCTGGTTCTGGGGCGAAGCGACCGATTGACAACCCGGCCCGGGACGGAGGACAACGGCGAGACCGTGGCCTGAGATCAGCCTTCCTCACACAACCTACTTCCTCTCTGAGGTTCCTCGCTTCCTGAACAAGGCGATCGGCGACCCGCCACGGTCCGGCGAGGACTCGGGAGTGGAGGACGCAGGGCCACGAGGAAACTTCAGATTGCCTGCGATCGGATGATGCGGGTCCCCGGGTACCAGATCTTTCTCCCGGACAGGGAGAGCAGGTCAACTGAGGGTGAGAGTGTAGGGGCGGAGCCAACTCGGAAGGCCACGCCCTTCCCCTTCCGAGCTCCACCCAGGGAGGAGCTACACCAACTTGAGCCTGTCCCTTTAAATGTCCCTGTAAGAGGCTAGGCGGCGGAATTCTGGACATGCGCATTGTGTCACACGGAGGCTCACTTTCGGAAGCGAGGTAGAGCTGGCAGAGTCTAGTGGGATGCCGGGTTACCCATGGGTCCAAGACTGGCGGACCGGGAAGGAAGGCATGGTGGCAGGTGCCGAGGAACTGGGGTGGGGTTGGGGTGGGGGTCGGGGTCCATCGGCAGCCTCGGCTAGCCCTGCGGAGCGGAGGAGGAGCTCCTGCCACCCTCGCCCCCACGTGCCCCGTCTGCCCGCCTTTGCAGTCCGCCTCTTTACTAGCTGCTTGACTGCCATGCCTTCGTGCTGCACTGTCTCCACGTCTAGTCTGGAAAGCCTTCACGTGATTTTTGTTTTCCTACAATCTCTAGGGTTCCTAGGACCCCTGTGGACTTGGTCAGAGCTGTCATTAGAAACACTTCCACGGGGCAGATGCCAACCTTTGACAGTGTGTTCTCTACCTTTCCTAGTCAGCATTACTTCAGCTGTGTTTTCCCTATCCCCACTACTCTGTGTCAGGGCTCCCTCCACACACACATAGTGCCCGTTTTGATTGTACTTGCACGTGGTATTTCTGCACCCCTTCTGTCTCTTGAACTATTTTCAAAGACAGATAGCAGTTTATTATACCGTTCCTGATTATCGTAGACAAAAGTTAAAGCTTCCTTCTTTCTCGTCGCTATTAAAGCTCTTACTGCGTTCTACTTGTATCTCTGTTCAACTAGTATCTACTGCAGACCTACTATGCGCTTTGGTGCTGTTCTGAATATGGGCTAGTCAGTATTGCATAAGGCAGAATTCCCGTTCATGTGGAAGAAGATGGACAGTAAATAATGGATACATTAGCTAGACATGTTATACAGAAAATTAAATCAGTTTTTTTCTTTTTTTCTTTTGTGGGTGAAAGAAAAGAAAACAGGTTCCTATAGCTTATAGACGAGTCCTAGAGATTAGATTATTGGTCGGTGAAAACCTCTGGGGATGTAGATGATCACTTACTTGTAAAGTCTGGGGAATACAAGAGTTAGGCAGTGAAGCTGCTTTCCCAGGGCTCGGTGTGGTGTGGAGATAGTTGACTGTATGGGGACTCTGGGATTCACTCCCTATGGAATTACCCTTGGGTCATTGCTCCAAGAAAACACCTTGAGGCTTTCTTTTCTCCGACGCCAGTGATTTGGTAGAAATTCCTTCTCATCAGCTGGAGAATTTTGTATCTTTCCTGTAGGAAATTTAGAAAAAGATGAAGGACTCAGGGCTGACTTATCCTAACTTGAAGTGTCCAGAGTTCATGTACCTATTTACTGTAGACATTCCTTATTCTTCCTCATGTTCAGTTTATAAAAACACTACCACAGTCTCTGAAGTTAGCTCCAGGAGATTTTGAGGCTCCGGGGATGACAATCATTGTAAAAAACAGTCCCATTTTCTTCTCTCTTCTTTGAAGGCCTAACGATATTATTTTTCAGATAAACTTGAAATTGACCCATTTTATGTCTTTTTAAACTTTTTTGTTTGTTTGTTTGTTTGTTGTATTTCTGGAACAGGGTTTCTCTGTATAGCCCTAGCTTCTGGCTGTCCCAGAACTTGTTCTGTAGACCAGGCTACCCTTGAACTCACAAGATCCTCCTGCCTCTGCCTCCTGAGTGCTGGGATTAAAGGTGTGTACACCACCTGGCAAATTTAAACATTTTGTTTCTTTTTCGAGACAAGATCTCTCCGTGTAGCCTTGGCTGTCCTGGGACTTGCTTTGTACACCAGGCTGGCCTTGAACTCACAAAGATGCACCTGCTTGTCCTTCCCCAAGGGCTGGGACTAAAAGTGTGCGCCACCACAGCCTGGCAAATTTAAACATTTTTAATAGGTTATTTATTCCATCATATACATTTTGTGTATTTGTATGCATGGGCATCACGGGTGTGCCTGGGAGCTGGTGGGTGGCAGAGGTCAGAAAGGGACAGTAGATGCCCAGGACCTGGAGTTAGGGATAGCTGTGAGCTGCCATGTGGGCACTGGGGAACTGAACTAGTGTCCTCTGCTGAAGCAGCGTTTCTCCAGCCCCAAACTGACCTGTGTTTTTAGGGAACATAGACTTGAGAGGGAGAGAACGGAGTGGATCTTGAAGACCACTTTGATTCTTCTTATCTGTAAGTGTTTCTAGTAGCTGAGTACCCTGTCTCTCTTGTAGGCACCGTGAAGAATGGAAGAGGACACGGATGATGGCATCGGGTTTAACTCCCTGTGTTTCATCAATGATCACGTTGGCTTTCAGGGCAGTATAAAAACCTCAGCCAGTGACTTCATTGTTATAGAGATTGATGAACAGGGACAATTAGTCAGTAAGGCCACCGATGAATCTCTTTATGAAATTAGTAAAATTCAATCTGAGCCGAGTAATTCTGTCAAAAAGCCAAAGCTAAATATTCAGAATGTATCCTTAGAACATGAAAATAATGAAGAAACTGCTGACTTGCCTGGGTGCTCGGATGGTGACCAGATCCAGCCTGGGTGCTCGGATGGTGACCGGAGCCATCAGTCTGACTCAGAAAAAGAAAACAGTGTCAACGGTGTGACTTCTAAATGTGAAGAAGAAAGTGTTGATATATTAAGTTCACTTTTAGATGAAAAAACTCACACATCTCTGGATCAGTTTGCCTGTGACATCAAAGGGATGTGGAATTCACAAACTGAATTAATTGAACCATCTCCTGAATTGTCCCTAGGCAAGATCCTTGACAAAAACCAAAGGGCTGTTTTGCACAGTGCTGTTAGGCAGAAATTTCCCTTTTTGATAACCAGAGGAAACAACAGCGAAGTGGTTGTAAAACCAAACCTTGAGTTTAAAGAACTCTGCCATCTGGTGTCTGAAGAAGAAGCACTTGGCTTTTTCAAATATTTGGACGCAAAGAAAGAAAATTCCAAGTTTACCTTTAACCCGGATCCAAACAAAGATCACAGGAAGGCCGTGCACCATTTTCTCAACAAGAAGTTCGGAAACCTGGTGGAAACCAAGTCTTTTCCTGGGCAGAACTACAGCGGTGGGAGCTCAAACACAGCCATAACCGTGAGATTCCGGGAAAAAAGCACGTGGGAAGAGATCGCATCCGGAATGCGAGAGAAGAAAAGCTGTGTGTACAGGTAATTTAGTAACTCGTCACTTTCTTGTGTACAATATGTAAAAGGTGAATAATTTGAATAATTGGACCTGGTCATAGAGCTATTGTAAAGAATATATGGACAGATTGTTTGGGGCAAGATGATGCCTTGCATATTATGCTCAATATGAAAACCAACTAGTTAAGTATGCATAAAAAGACGTTTACACTGAACGGTCGGTCACAGATGCGTAAAGTGAAGCAATTGTTTTGCGCTCGATCGGTTTTGAGAGTAATGATTTTTCTGTTTCCAGAATAATGTCAACCATAATTAAGTGTTTGGAGTAAGATGGGTTTATTGTCTGCTTGCGAAGGGAAGAGATAACTGCAATGCAAGATAGAGCCTGCATTCTCGGCCCATCAGGCAGCCGTGCTCACATTCCAGCAAGCCTTGTAACCTCTCAAAGCATTGTAACCCATTTTCTGAACCCTGTTTCAGTTTCAGAATCAGAAGGGTTAGAGTGGAGTTTCCTCAGTTTCCCCAGGAAGCATTTCCGGCCGATTTGGCATGGAGAATGTATCTTGGAAATTCCTGCTTTAAGGGCTATAAGGTCTTCCCAGGCTGAATGGATCCGATGAAAAGTCAGAGGACAGGTCTGGGGTTCATTGGTCTGTATATCTTACTTGAAGGATAGAACGTGTTTCCAATGAGCATGTCTTATACGTTCATCTAGCAGACATTTAACAGTCGGCACACATGCATGCGGTACAGGGAGAGGAACGTGCGTGCCTCACAGGACTCTGGTGTGAGTGAGACCTTTGAACTTGAAGGGATGTGGGCTCTGGTTCACAAAGACATAGGTGAAATGTCAGAGCGGGGTTAAAGACCCTATGCATGCAAGGCAAGCCTTCTAACCCTGAGCCGTTCCCCTCGCTTCTGCTTTCCTTGGGACGTGACCTCACTTACCAGAGGCTCATCTCTCACTCCAGCTTAAGTGCTAGAACCTCGGGCATCGTTAAACGCTTTGGACCAGGGAGATCTTTCATAGGTTTAAAGCTTAGCATCCGCAAATGTGAGCGTGGGGAAAAAAAAGATACTATGAGCGAGTTGATCTATTTTGAAGGAAAAGTAGAAATAGGTTTACGTATAGGAAGAGAATTGCTGGTGTAAGGTGATTTGCTGATTTATAGGAAGAATTGCTGGCTTACAGGAAGGGATTGCATGATTTAACTAACTCTAAGGTTTATTTGTTTCTCTGTCATATATTACATTTGACTGAAGTCTCCCCTCCTTCCTCTCCCCCTAGTCTCTGACCCCTTTCTTTTCCAGATCCACCCCCCCCACCTCCCCTCAGAAAAGGGCAGGCCTCCCAGGGAC
Source organism: Mastomys natalensis (assembly GCA_021653895.1). NCBI lineage: Eukaryota > Metazoa > Chordata > Mammalia > Rodentia > Muridae > Mastomys > Mastomys natalensis. The sequence goes on from JAJTUV010001699.1 coordinate 137,568, forward strand.
ATCTACCAAACAAGGCCTAATAAGCTGCAATAAGACCAGGCACATCAAGACTGGACAAAGCAACCCAATAGGAGGAAAAGGGTCCATAAGTAGGCAAAAGAGTCAGGGACAGGCCCCTCTCCCACTGTTGGATTCCTACAAGAACACCAAGCTACTCAGCCATAACACATATGCAGTGGACCTAGGTCAGACCCCTACAGTCGGCCTGATCTCTAGGAGATCCCTGTCCCTATGAGTCCCAGTCAGTCCATTCTGTGGCTGTGTTCTCATGTTGTGTCCCTGACTCCTCTGATTCCTCCAGTCCTTCCTCCCACCCTTCCGCATGACTCCCAAGCTCCACCTAAGGTTTTGGGCCGGTTTGGGACTCTTGCATCTGGTCCACATCAGTTGCGATGAAGTCATCGATTGGTCACCTTTGATTCTGCTTTGCTCATTTCTTCAGGCTTTACTAACTTTTATACGACTTGAAATAAATAGTATCAGTGATTTAGGATAATGAGTTAAAATCTGAGAATTTTTTTTTATGCATTAATTAGTTTTACTGAAGCTAGAATTAATGGTTCACTAAGAGACCAATATGATGATGATATTGGTGTCCAAAAGCAAAACGAACAATTTTGCTTAGGTGACCTTTTATAAGAATCAAAATATCACATATAAAAATACCTCTGCCTTCATGTGTTCATACACATATCTATGTACTTATGTAATAAATTTACTAACCTTTAACTCAGCAATTCTCAACCTCTGCCTTAGGACCACTCTGACAAACCTGTATCTAAAAATATTTACATTATGACTCGTAACTACAGCGAAATTAAATTATAAAGTAGCATTGAAAATAATCTTATGGTGTAGGGCTTACCACAACATGAGGAATCGCGTTCATGGTTCACAGCATTAGGTAGGTTGAGAACCCTGCTTTAAATGTTTACGAAAATCCAGTAAAATGTGTATTATATAAAATTTGCCATTTTATTCATTCCTGAGGTTTTTGGTTGTGAGCCTAGCTCTAATGACTGATCCGTCTCTCCGGCCCACCATTGGCTTACCACCCACTGCCGCCATTCATCTCCTGAATCTTACCACCTTCCTATTCTGACATCAGCGTCAAATGAATAGGCATGCCTTCCTTTCAGATCCCCGCAACCACCATTTTGCTTTGTATTTATGATTATTAATCTATTAATATAAGCACTCATGTAATGATTTGTAAAGTAAGTACAGCGCTTGCTATGGAGCATTCAACCTGGGAACCTGAGGCAGAACTGCTATTATTATATTCGGAAGATTGAACAGAAACGCAACAAATCAGGAGTCTTACGTGTTGGAATTTAGGATATATGAATGAAAATGGACTGTAACCTTTAGGGCTTTTCTATGTCCACCCCAGTTCCTGAATAATGACACGGAGGATTATTTATTTATGAATTAATGCCATACAACTTCCTCTGTGTTTCGGTGGCGAATCTCCCACAGCAGCCTCTTTCCCAGAATTCCTATCTCTTCCCGGAAGTTCCGCCCATTCTTTCCTGCCTTGCTATAGGCCGTTCAGCTCTTTATTGACAGGTGAGGCTTTTACACTCCGCAAGAGGTTTTCCCAACAATGGTCTATGTGGAGACTGGAAGGTAGGCCTGTAAGTCCAGGGAAAGAATGTGAATTTTTAATTCACACCTTTAATGAGCCAACAAATGCTTTAAAGCACACTTTTACCATTAATAATTACGTTTATTTTCCTTACCTGTTAGTTTGTGAAGAATGTAATTATGAACAATCCCATCTTTTCTGTAATCTAAAATTATTGTGTTTCAGCTTTTACCCTACAAAAGGAAAATCTGGAGATGTTCGAAGCAATTGGTTTTCTAGCCATCAAACTTGGTGTTATTCCTTCGGATTTCAGTTACGCGGGCCTTAAAGACAAGAGAGCAATCACCTATCAATCAATGGTGGTTAGAAAAGTGACCCCGGAGAGGTAATGCGGTATTGTTTTCTGGTAAAGTGTAGGGTTAACACTCAAAATAATATTGGGACCACCTTATCTTTACTGTCAGAGTTAATTAACTGGTCATACACTAAACAGCACACTCTACATTAATCAAATAATTGTCTTCCATGCACGTACATGTGCACATATATGAAGTTTGGGGCTGGCAAGATGGCTCAGGGGTTAAAAACACTTCCTCTTCTTCCAGATAACCCAAGTTCAGTTCCTGGCTTTCATGTAGGGAGGCTCACACCAGCCTGCAGTTCAGCTCCAAGGGATCCAGTGTCCTTCTGTGTCCTATCCTGGCCCCTCACACACATCATGCATTCACACAAACACGCATAAATAAAAGAAAAAAAAATCTTACAAAAATTAGGAAATTTTAGGATAGATACTGACAAGTGGTAGATTTGATTATAAAGTGTCTGAATTGTTTATAAATACTGATACTTTGTTCAAATATGCACGCCCATTCAGGAAAGTGTAATTGAAGGCATAAAAAATTTATAAATTTTTTTTTCCTTTAGGTATTATAGTGCTTTTTATCATAAGCACCTACATTTAAAATATATTCTCATTAAACAGAATGCATTGGACTCAAATTTCACTTCTCAGTGCAATAAAGTTTTATCAGTAATCTTGCTGTTTTAAAAGAAATATGTGTTCTTCCTTGAGATTCAGAAAGCAGAGAGGGAGCAGCTAGCTCACAAATGCCCACACTGTTCAAAATAACTACAGTAAACACTTAATCTGTTGTTCACAAGATACCTTTCAGAGTGTACACATCACAGACATGAAAAGCATATTACCTCTGTAGTTTATATTTCTATAATAAAGTAATATGAGTGTCAATCCTGAGAGATTTTCAACATAATTTTTGTAAAAGACTTAACCAGGTCTGTCCCTGTTTTTAAAAGCAGGGATTCTGTCCAGTTTTTCTCTGTAAACCAAACTGTGGTTAATATTCTTGTACTTTAGTCCGCAACCTTTGGATACTTCCCTTAAACTTCTAAAAGCCGAGTCGGAATCCATCCTAATTGGATGTGTTCTCTGTATTTTACTACTTGGCTATAAGCTATTCAAGTATGTGCCATTTGCACAGAGATGCTTTAAGTCCTGTACATGAATAGAAGTAGTGATAATTTTGGTTTGGGGTCTAAATTATAGGGATTCAGATATCATACTAACAGTCTTAACAAGACAAAGGCTAAGTTTTAACACCCAAAGGCAATAAATATTATGATTAGTTCCTAGGAAGAGAAGCAAGATTATTTTGATTTGGTCCATGAGTGTAGAATTTCAATGAATCTTCAAGTAATAGCATACAGCAGATCTAGAATTCAAGAAATGTACTGAGAGGGACAATACGCACTCTACCAAATCGCATAGGCAGTATTAATAAGCACTATAAATAAAGTATATATAAAGAAAAATTGATACTTGCTGTTTTTTTCTTTTTATATGATTCTAAAATACGTTTTTTTAAAAGTTTGAGTAAGGATATGTTCAAAACTGAATCTCTGATGCTGGATTTGTTGGAGGGACAGACCCTGAGAAGGAGATGGACAAATTGGGATAGGAAGGTCAGGACCATTGGGGACATCTACAGCTTGAATGAAGGAGAAGGCAGAAGGCTTTTCCCAAAAAACACTTACATGGTTATTTATTGTGCACGGGTGTTTTGCCCACATACATGTCTGCATCACTTGGGAACTTGGTGCCAGTGGAGGCCAGAAGAGGGCGCTGGATCCCCCTGGAACTGGAGTTACGGATGGTTGTGAGCTGCCATATAGGTACTGGGAATCAAACTATGTCCTCTGGAAGAGCGGCCAGTGTTCTTAACCACTGAGCCGTCTCTCCAGCCACCTTTGTACTTACATTTTGATAGGAGTTGCCTGTTGAGTTCCATTTTAAAGCTTGTATTAAATACGGAATTTGTAAACTAAGATTTAACTTGATTGTATGATTTATCACTTCTAGGTTGAAAAATATTGGAGAGGAAATTAAGAAGAAGAGAATGGATGTGTTTAATATTCGGTCTGTAGGCGATTCTCTCAGACTTGGTCAGCTCAAAGGAAATCACTTTGAAATTATCATCAGAAATCTAAGAAATCAACTAAATGATTCTGCAAACCTGAGAGAGAGGATTTTGGAGGCAATAGAAAATGTTAAGGTGAGAAAACCCAATTTTGAAATTGTATTAAGGAAAATCTCTATAATCCTCACTGAGACAAAAGAATGAGGTTTTTTTTTTTTTTCACTGTGTGTGCGTATATAATTGATTTTTAAAATGATAAATAGGTGCCGGTATATTTTGTTTTTTTTTTTTATATGTTCTATATTAAAAGAGACAGCTTTGCCCATCCCCAACAGAGGGGGACCAGTCTCTGAAACAGGTTTTCTCTGGTGTCTTCCCTCAAGAGTGTGTGGTAGTGTACACGGGTTTACCCTGTGGCCTCTGTTTCTTTCATTGTTGTTACATATGTTTGTACAGACTGAGAGAATGCATGTATACAACCCGCCCAGCCCGTGTACAACATTTAAGGTTTTTTTTTTAATTATTATTAATCATTTTATTTGTTTACACTTCAAGTGTTATCCCCCTTCCCCATCTCCCCACCATGAACGTGTGTAGAAGGGGCCATAGGTATGTATGCGTACAGGCATGAGGACGGCTGTATTCCACTCGCTCATTTATAGAAGTGAGTGCTGAGCCAGATTTGGCCTGTGGACTCTAGCTGTTTTGCTCATATCTGATCCAGACAAGCAATTCTCAACCTGGGGAACTTTTAAAACATTCTGACAGTTAGTCTCCAATTCTAAATCAACTTAAAAAAGAAAAGAATCAGTTAGGCTTACAGCTTTGATGCTTTAAAGTAACTCCTATTTTAAAACGATTCTATCCCACAGTTGAGATATACTGATTTTGATTCCTGATCCCATCTGGACTTTTAACACAACCCTATGCCTCAGTGACAGGAAGACAGAGAGGCCTGTGTGTGTTAGCAGCTTCCGACTAAAGTTCTTAAATTACGCACTTTGACTTGGATATAACACTCCTTAGTTTGTGTAATCTGAGTGCTGTTTTTCATGACAGACCTACCTGGAAATTCTACTTTTTTTCTTTCTGAAAACTGTTACTAAAATGATCTCTCCTTAAACACAGAGGGGTTCTTCGAACACCGACTGATAGCATTTATTTATTTATTTATTTGTTTGTTTGTTTTTTTCGAGACAGGGTTTTCTCTGTGTAGCCCTGGCTGTCCTGGAACTCACTCTGTAGACCAGGCTGGCCTTGAATTCAGAAATCCGCCTGCCTCTGCCTCCCAAGTGCTGGGATTAAAGGCGTGCGCCACCACCGCCTGGCGACTGATAGCATTTATAACAAGGTCTGCTTTGGTATATATGAAAATACGCTGCGAATCGAGACGTTCGCAGTAGAAATGATCTTAGCTTCAGACAGCTTTCTCTTTTACTTTATTTATTCAGTATTACTGTGTCTGTGTGCACGTGCGCAGGCACAGACGACAGCTTTTAGGAATCAGTTCTTTCCTTCCACTGTGGCTTCCGGGGACCACAATCAGGTCATCAGGTCTGCGTGGTGAAGTCCTAGCCCACCATACCATTTTGCCAGCTAATAGACCTTTTAAAAAAATATCTTAATGAGAAAAGTTGAGTGGCTTGAAAACAAGGATTTCTTGAAGGGTTCTTTAGAGAGCTGTAGCTCTGCTTATAAACTTTTGGCTATAGTTAATAATTGTTCCAATTATCCTAAGGTTTACCACACTGTTTATACAAGTTGGAAATAACTTTTAAAAAGTGAAGGTTTAATATAGGGAACACTCACCTTATCTGCAGTTGGTTTTTACAAGTGAAAACTGCTCCTTCATGTTGTACTGATAAAAAATTATCATAACGTCCTTTATTGACAAACCTTGAATTGGTACTCAGTCACGATTATCAGCTGAGCGAATGGTTACTCCTCTCATAAAGTGGATGGAGCACTCTTAATTTTCAGGAAACTCGCTGATGCCCATTTATGCATATCTATCCATCTATCTATCTATCTATCTATCTATTCATCTATCTATCATCTATCTATCTATCTATCTATCTATTCATCTATCTATCTATCAATCTATTCATCTATCTATCTATTTATCTATTCATCTATCTATTCATCTATCTATCTATCATCTATCTATCTATCTATCTGTCTATCTGTCTATCTCTATCTCCGCCCCCCTCGTATGTTTCAAACAGACCAACGTCTTCCTATTTCTTCTGAGTGGCATGACATTTTTGAAGAATGCGTCCAGAGGTGACATCTTCATTCCTCTCCAGGAAATATCAGAGAAAGAAACCAAGGTGGAAGGAAATGTGTTATGAATAATATAAAGGAACCCAGCCCGTGGGCTAGGAGAAGAACTCCATACATTGTTCCTGCCATCTCCCAACAGCAGAGGAATCCCAAAGCAAGAAAGAGCTTGAGAGGGGGATGAGATTCGGGTTTAGTGAGCAGTTTGTCCCAGTATACATCATCTCTCTTGGCTTAGTACGTCAGGTTCTGTATGCCAGGAACTCCTCAGTAATGTAAATAGAAGGGTATTTTAAAACCTTATCCATTTATCATTAAATTGCTTTTCCGAGACAGGATCTCACAGCCCAGGCAGGCCTTGACTCTCAGCACCTCTCTCTGGTGTATAACTGTTTGAAATCTCTGGGACCACTTCACTCGTCTCTGTCTGTATTATTGGTAATTACTGAATTTCTCAAATGGGAAGAGAAAGAATTTGATTATACTGTATTTATGAAGCTCTAATTTCTTATCTTGTGTTATATTCATAGAATAAAGGTTTTGTGAATTACTACGGACCACAGAGATTTGGGAAAGGAAAGAAAATCCAAACGGACCAAATTGGCTTGGCTCTACTGAAGAATGAAATGGTAAGAATTTTCAAAAATATCATCTTAACTCTGGTTACTTGTATTTATTAAGTATGCTCACTGCATGCCTACTGCACGTATGTGCATGCACATACGCTCACACATGCATTATGTATCATGCCTTGTATCACTGAAGATTTATTAGGCAGCTACCATATTCTTGGATTCACATTACACCAGACCTGATACATGTGGGGAGGACTGTGGCAGGCATAGGTACCAAGGGCATCATGAGGGGCAACTTGGGGGCTTGTTCCTGTAGCTGCCACACCACATATTCTTTCTTGGCTTACGGCACTACCTCGCTAATCTTTACATTCTGTGAGTCAACTTAAATGGCCTCTGATTTTGTGATCTGGGACTTCTGATCTTGTTATATTTTGTTTTGATTATCTGTTTGAGATTGCTCAGTCTTTTCTACCCATCAGACCCCACACAGTCCTCAGCATGTCATGGAGGCTCAGTATTTGCTTGGATGTTATCTTAGTTGGCTTCTTACCGCTGTGACAGTACACCATGACCAACAGCAGCCTGGGGAGGAAAGGGTTTGTTTGGCTTTCAAACATCATCCATCACCAGGGGGAAACTAAGGCAGGAACTCAAGGCAGGAAGCTGGAAGCAGGAACTGAAGCAGGGGCTGTGGGGGAATGCTGCTTCCTGGCTTGCTCCCCAGGCTTGCTCCTCTTGTTTTAAGACCCACTTGCCCAAGAGTGGCACCATTTTACAGCGAGACAGGCCCCTCCCACGTTATTCGTTAAATCAAGAAGATGTTCTACAGACTTGTCCACAGGCCAATCTGATGAGGACATTCCCTCTTCCCATGGCTCCCTCTTCCCAGGAGACCTGGGCATGTGTCAGGTTGACAGACAACCAACAGGCACCGGATGCATTAGTGTTTTATGAACATTTGTTCGGATCAATGCTGTAGAAGATGGAATGGAAACTGGGAAATGGATGAGTCACTTTAAGCTCCTTTATACTATGCTCTAGGTTCTTAGGAAGAAGTCCTAGTGTACATACAGCGATAGAGTAACAGGAACTGAGTAGATGCCTTTTCTAAATTAAATTAAAAAAAGAGACGTCATATACATGCATGGTTTAAAATAAATTAATAAAATGTTAAATAAAAAAATATTTTATAAAGATTTATTTTGTGTGCATGACTACACTGTCTTTAGACACACCAGAAGAGGGCATCGGATCCCATTACAGATGGCTGTGAGCCACCATGTGGTTGCTAGGAATTGAACTCAGGACCTCTGGAAGAGCAGTCAGTGCTCTTAACCATTGAGCTATCTCTCCAGCCCTAAATAAAACATCTAAGTGGACACTTTCTGCCAGTGTGGAGGACGGCTTGCCAAAATCAGTTCCCTTCCATGTGTGTCCTGGGACTGAACTCAGGTCATCAGACTTGGTGGCACACGCCTCTATACACCAAATCATCTTGCCAGCCATAACTTGTTTTGTAAGAGCCAAAATGTCAAAGACTTTGAGGATATAAGCGAAACCAGTGGCTTTGGTATTCTTGCTTCCTTTCCTGTTTTCATCCCATGTTGTCCAAGTCCGAGTGTTTATGTTACGCCTTTATGATCATGTTCTTATTTCAGCTGAATAAAGAATGACAGAAATGGGAGCTGTACTTGAATACATAAAATTAAAAAAAAAAAAAAGGAAAGAAAAGAGTTTTAGAAATGTAATTGCAGAAGTGCTTGGGGAGGGGGCTTTTCCAGTGTAGTATTTTGGTTGTTACTTTGTATCAAAGGATATCTCTACATGTGAAACGAAGTGTTCTAAGCCAAAGGAGGAAATTGCAACATTTTCAGTCCTCTAAGGATGCCCAAGAATTTGCCTTTTTTTTGTTTTTTTGTTTTTTGTTTTTTAAGTAATTGCTCATTTTTTTTTTAAAAAAACATCTTTACTTGGTTAATTTTCCAGGTGAAGGCCATAAAATTATTTCTTACACCAGAAGACACGGATGATCCTGTCAATAAAGCAAAGAAGTACTTTCTCCAAACTGGTATGTACTGATCTGTAGTAGTTCAGGCACACACAAACGCCATGCCCGGGCCTCTCCTCAAAATTGCGCACTCTAAGAAATAGCAGAGACAGATAAGAAGACAGGGGGGGGTGAGGAAACGGGAGAGGGTAGAGAGAGACACAGAGACACAGAAAGACACACACACACACACACACACACACACAGAGAGAGAGAGTAGAGAGAGAGGAAGAGATGGCAGAGAGGGACCTGGGTGGCTGGAGGCCTTTTTATGTGAGGCACACACCTGATGCACCTGGTGGCAGCAGGTGATGACATAGCAGCTGCTAGGTCCCCGGGAGCAGGCCAGTGGGATAGCCCACTGCTAACAGGAGGCCCACTTCACACTGCCTCGGATGGTGGTAGGGCCCCAGCAAGTATCAAAGCCCTTGACTGAGTCTGTGATCTCGAGTTTCTTAACGATTTTTTCTGAGGGGCCGTCATGTATTCCTGACTCCACTTTGAACCCGACAGTCTGGTGTGTATATACAGAGTTGTTCACAGGTGCACATAAGCGATACAGTCCAGAGCTTTAGCACACCCAAGAAGTACCCAGGAGGTTTATCAAACACCAGTTACAAGGCCCTCTGTGAATAAGTGTGTACGGAGCTCAGCACTGTACATTTTAAAAAGCATCCCATTAGCTAGGCCACAGATTGCTGCTGTTGATTCCGCTGATGTTCTATTGGATGTCCATAACTCTTCTTTAGAAACTCCCAGACCCCTGCAGCTTGCCAGCTGATTAGATCCTTGATAGGTTCTTTTTGTTTAGCAGTCTTCTGAATTAGATTAACTCTGTTCTAAAGAAAGGCGGTCTGGTCAGCCATTCCTATTGCTGGGTTCATTTATTCTTTCTTATTTTTCAAGGAAAATAAAAGCTAAAAAAAAAAAAAAAAAAAGCAAGCCCTTTCAAGTATAATTGGGTTTGACCGGTAACACTCAGTGTCTCCACAAAGGATTGCCTTTCATTTAGACTGCTTGAAAAGGCATCCCGCAAACAGCTCTGCAGTGGAAGTACCTATGAGCTGATTTGTTCTTCATTTCAGAGGATGCTAAAGGCACGCTTTCACTGATGCCGGAGTTCCGGGTTCGAGAGCGGGCGCTGCTGGAGTCGCTGCATCGCTTCGGCATGACGGAGGAAGGCTGCGTCCAGGCCTGGTTCTCCTTCCCGCATTCCATGCGCATATTCTACATCCACGCATACAGTAGCAGGGTTTGGAACGAGGCAGCGTCTTACAGACTGGCAGCCTATGGACCCAAGGTGGTGGCGGGGGACCTGATCTGCTTGGATGAAGTTACGGACGAGCATTTCCCAAGCAGTAAAGTGAGTACCTGCCATGGAGGTGACTCACCACACCAGAGACAGTAGTTCCATAGTAGTTCCGTTTGCTCATCTCCCACTTGACTTTTCTGACGGCTGAGAATCAACACGTATTACTAAGTGAAGAAACAGTCAGTGGTACAGAGTGAAAGATGGTAAAACTTCCCCTAAAGAGCACACTTTCCAAAACAGACTACACACACATCTGTATGTGTAGTGCACAGGGCAATCCTCTTAAAAACAAGAATGAACCGCCCAGAGCTGGCTCACCCACACAGCCCAATTAGGTGCGCTCTCTCCCTCGCCTCCTTGGCCAGCATGTGTATGTGTTCTCTGTGTCTCTCTCTGCTTTCCCTTAAAGAAAGTTCCGTAATGATGCTACAAGGCTATGGCATGATATAAAACTTGCTTTTCCTATTTATTCCCCGTCCAGCTGGCATTTTTATCTCTGTGAGTTTGAACTAATTAGTGAAGCCAAATCCCATATGTCTCGTGAGAAAGTTCAAATAATAGTGTAAAGCCAAAAGAAAAAAAAAAAAAAACTTTTCTCTGACATTATCTCAGGTCAGTTTCAAAACGTGGTTAAAAACAGGAATGAGGCCCCAGCAGTACTTCATTCTGTATACCGTAAAGTCATTAGGTTTTAGGGAAGTAAAGGATATCAGATATTCAGTCCTTTAACTCCCATTCTATAGAAATGAGACCCAAAGCTCGGATGGGAAAGGAAAAATTCAGAATTGCCAATGTAGTGTGCCTAAAAAGACTCAGGAGTCTAAGAGGGTCTGGAGGAGCCAGCATGTAGATCTAGGAGTCAGCTAATAGAGATACGTTGTGGCACAGCACTTTGAAACTAGAGGAAAGGTCGACTCTGAGCTTTGCCTAAAGAAAGCTTCACCTGGATTCATGCTGGACTCCATCTATACAAATAGTTTCAGGTAATAGAAATCTCCCCCAGACTAATTAAAAGAGAACCCAGCATGAATTTATTGGCCCTTTGTCTGAAAGCCATGATTTATTCAGACACCACCGAGGCTCCAATACGGACCTCTGCAAGAGTGGCAGGTGCCCCTCACAGCTCCCATCTCTCCAGCCCAGAACTGTGTATTCTGTGATGCTGTGAGCAAAGTTTTTCAAGTGTAATATATCACACACCTCCTTCCTTCCCTTCCTGTCTCTATTGCCTACAACCGTTCTCTGAAACAAATATTGGCAAACAGCGTGATGAAGTCTCTATGGTCACCCTGATGCTTCTGCTTGCTTGGTCCTAGAACACTGCAGGCAAGACAAACTGTAGATCAAAGGTTTTGTGGCTGCGTTGATGTCCCGGTCCCTCCATTTGAGCTCTTGCCTTACAGAAGATAGCAGGTTCAGGCTCTGTCTCCCATTACTAGCTGTCTTTGCTAGGGTCACCCTGGGGTGGTTGAAGGGAGGGGCTGGCTCTTCAGAAGTTCAGTTCCGCATAATTCGTTGGTGAGGAAGGAAAGTCACAGCTATAGCTCGCCCGCTTTGGTAGTGTGTGGTCCACACAGAAAGAATTGGTCTGTTTTTATGGAGTGGGCTTGTCTGGAGACCAGTGATTATAAAGAGGTCGTGTTTGAGCATAGGTGTGTTCAGTGTGTGAATCAGAGTCGGGGAACGCTGAGGTAGCTTGAGCATTTGGGAACCACTCATTTCGACTGTATTTTATAAAACTAGGTTCATCTGGTGACCAAAGAAGAGGAATCGGACAACACATATGCACTGCACCAGGTAAACAAGTTACCATCACTTACTTAGATTTAAATAAGCGTTGTCTGAGAGAGACAAATCTGACCCTCCCTTCTTAGGTATCTTTTAAATGAAGTAATGTTATTATCCTAATAATTTATGCTTTAATAAATTTATGCTTATAACAGAATTATTATGCTATCGTTTAGATCCTAATAATTTAATTTATGCTTGCTTTTGATAAACATATATAGTCATGCGAATACAGAAATTTAATAAGAGCAGTTCATGTCTCCCTCAGATCTTCCCAAAGTTCATGTCTCCCTCCATTGTTTCCCAGTGTCTGACCATCAATCCTATTTCCAGGGTTGCACTAATCCTATCTCACAAGAGTCACCGATGTACTTTTTTATCTTATCTTACCGTGCTCTGCCCTTGGGAAAAAATGTCACGTGAATAGTGTCGCACAGTATCTACGTGGCCTTTGTTGAACCGTCCTGTATCCCGGCTTCTAAGTCTGTAGGCTGTGACCCCACGGAGGAACGTGGGGACGGTGAAAGGTTCTGCAGCAGCACGAGGTTTCTGAGTACATACGGACAGAAAGCTAGCCGAGAACCAAGTGCATAACGCACCCAGGGTATCAGTAGAAGCATTCGCCGGTGTCGAGTCATGTGACCTCACTGCAGACCAGGTTCTGCATCATAACACATGCGCTTTGCACTGTGAGCCCCGCATGCGCAGCTGTGCAGATGGTGATGATGACGACGACGATGATGGTGAGGATGGTGATGGTGGTGATGACGGTGATAATGGTGTTGCCTGAAACGCCTCAGCTCAGATTCCAGACGATTACATACTAGCCGTAGTAGGTTTTATTGCACATACAAAAATTTTCTGTTTTTAAAAAAACAAATGTCCTACTTCTGGAAAACAGAGACGTAATATTTTTCTACCGTCATCCACCAGCGTGTAAATATCAAGTTATGCTTGGGTTGTATTGCATTAGGATACCTGATTTTTAAAAAATTGTTATTTTGGTTGCTGACTTTTAAGAACAATTGTTAGCTGCAACGGTTTCTGAAATGGCTCCAAGTATACTTCTGCCGTTTTGTGCTCTGTGTCTGTGAAACAATACTCTTAGCAGTGAGGATAACTGAATCCAGATACCTACCGACTCTGGAAAACCCTGAAGCTGCTTTTTGTCCCAGTTTCAAATATTCAGCCAACAGTTAATGCCTCAGATGAAAATAAACAGCACGTAATCTTATTAGCATGCAAATTTGATTTAATATTTTAATAATAATTAAATTGTCTTTAATAAAGATAGAATTATACATATAACAAAGAATCATCCTGAAATACATCTTGTATGATTTATTATCAGCCAGTTTCTGGCTTTTATACCAATTTCATAGAGTTACATGCCTAGGGTCGTGTACAAATTTATTGGATAAAAGGGTTACAAGTGAATCATGTTTCAGACGCCTGCCGTAGCCCAGGCTAGATTCTAACTCATACATACCCTGCTTCAGTCTTATGCATGCTGACCTAAACCCTAAGTGCCTGGCTTCTTTGAGATTCGTTTATACATTTGATGCCTTTTTGTCCGTTTTTCTAAATACTTTTTAGCAGTGAAGCATATTGTCCAGCAGTTAGCAAAGGAGCAACCCTTACGGAGCCTTACGGGCCTTACTCACGGGCATGCGCTGATAAAAATACTCGCTCACGGGCATGCGCTGATAAAAATAAAAACACTCGCGGTCACCTGTTTACTTTTTAATAAAAGGAATCTAAGCTTGCCATGCAAGATAGCGGGGTTAGCAGTAGAGACTATCCTGCGTGTCACCAGAGACTCCACTTGTAGGATTCCGTGTCCTCAGAGAGTCGGTCTTTACTGAGTCCGTAAACGAACCTTTATTTCTGAATTATGGTTTGCCAGGGATACCTGATGTAAGCTGATTACCACAGCTCTCCCAACTCTTTGGTTTTAGCTAGCTCTTTTCTTTATCAGATAACATTATAGCTAGCCTAGGTAATACCCAAAACATGTCTCAAGGCAGTTGTCCTACTTATAGCATGACACTGTTTGGTTTTTTACAAAGCTGGGTCCCAGTCATACGGGTGAGATGTGGTCGCACGTCTTTCCGAAGGCTAATCCACAGGCTGTGGTTTCTCCCTGTCCTCCAGGTGGTTCTGCCGTGCTTGGATACAGCATTCAGTACCCAGAGAACAAAGTAGGGCAGTGGTACCAAGGAGTCCTCGCAGGGACGGACTGCAGGCCTGTAGGTTCAGGGTGCCCGCCCTGAAGCTGAATGTACCCGGATGCTACAGCACATCGTGAAACACCCCACAACGTGTCACACGACTGGTCCATCCTGACGCCGCTGAGATTCAAGCGGAAGGGCCCCACGCCGATGCTACAGCCTCATCACTGTCCTTGTCCTTCGACCTCGACGCTTCCTGTTACGCTACGGTTTGTCTGCGGGAAATGATGAAGGGCGACATTTAAACCCACACCCTGATGTAGCCGCGTGCCCGCATTCGGAAGCAAGGGTGGCTGTGGTTCCTAGGATTCCACCTTGAGCTTCGCGGTTGCTGTTCGTCAGTTTTCATGGTATCCTGAGAGGCTGGGTGTGGTGTATTAACGGAAGCATCAGTGTCTAAGTTTAAAACTGTGTGACTCTGGTCTTTAAGGTCATGCATGCTTCAGGGACTTTTGCTCCAGTCATGAAAGTTCCAGGTCTTTGGAGCACGCCTCTGAGCACTGGCTGCTGTGCATCACGCTTAAGAGAGAGGCAGAGAGAACACTGTCCACACTGCTTAGAAAGGTAAAGCCAGGTGACAGTGAAACCATGGTGGCGGGACAGAGAAGCTTTTCTCCATCTCTGCCATCTTTTCCGGCGAGAAGTGGCTGGTGTTACACCGTGCAAGGGCAGTATCTGTTCTCATAATGTATTTATGAGATCATCTTTGAGGAAGACTGAAGATTTTAATTAAATTTTTTATACTAATTTTTTACCTGTTCCCATAACTTTTTGTTATGTTTTCTTTCACCTAAAACTCAGATTTTAGACTGCTGTCTGTATTCCACATTCTATTTCTGACACATACCAATGACATTGGATATCGTATTGATTCTTTTTGAAAATAAAGACATTTCTAATTTCCTGAGTTACCACAGAATTGTCTCTATGTTTTATGCTTTGAAAAGAAAACCTGTTGTCCATTTGAAAATCTTAAGTTTGCTTTAATTGTCCCGCACCATGGTCATCTTTAACTGCATTATATCATTTAAGTTTGGATAGAGAGAGGTGAATTATTTATCGGGAAGACCTATTCTGATGTTTATCTCATTGCCAGTAACATATAGTGATGAAATTTGAAAATCCATATGGAATATTGCAGACCAGCAATGATGTTTTTTTTGTATGGCTATGCTAAATTCTACCTATTTAGAGAGTTATTAGAACCAGGAAATAAAATCCAAAAGGAGCAAAAGTTTCCTATGGAATGCAAAATGTGGTTTTTGTTGCATGTTGTTCTGTATCAGTGGAACTCAACCTTTGGGTCATGATCCCTTTGTGGGTCAAATATCAGATCTCCTGCATTTCAGATGTTTATGTCATGATTCATTACAATAGCAAAGTTACGAAGTAGCAACAAAGTAACTTTATGGTTGGGGGGGTCACCGCAGCCCGAGGAACTGTATTAAAGGGTCACAGAGTTCGGAAGACTGAGAACCACTGCTCTGTATATTATAGAGCGAATAGGAAGTCAGTTCAAAGTCCACCGGTAAATAACATGAGGAAGATGTGTTGAGTCAGATTGTTAGCAAACATGTCATCACTAAAGTTGCTGATGGAAATTTCGTAGCATTCGAAAATGTTTTACAGGAGCAACACGGGTATCTTACACATGCCATGCTCGCCACGGAGAAGCGTATTTTAATGGAACTCAGTTCCAGGGGCATTGCATATGTTAAGCAAACATGATCTCTGAGCTATATTTGTAGCTCTTTAAGCATCCTTTAAAGTTAAAAAACTTATAATAAAGAATGTTTTAAAAAAATACTCACAGCCACTGGGGACCAGCTGCCCCAGCTCAAGCCTTGGCTTTACTGTTTATTCAAGATTCTGTGCTTCCTGCTAAAGAGTCACAGAGGGGACATTAACACAGAGAGTACTACTGCAGGTCTAATGTGAGACTATCATCTAGTAATGTAAGTACAATGTGTTGAAGAGGGGCCTGGCACTCTACAGCTGTTACATGTCTGCAGGGGCAACCTGGAAGAGAAGAAAAGAAAATGACATTCTTCTGAGATGAGGAGTATTCAGTTAAAAAATTATTATATATATGTGTGTGTGATATAATGACTATATATATATAGTTTGGGTGTGTAATATAATAACTATATATACATATATATAATTATATATATATAATTTTGTATGTGTAATGTAATGACTAAATGTATATGTTATAGCCATAAATATGATAGGCTATTACATGATATGTCATATGATATTACATATCATCTTAGTTACCTTTCTGTTCCTGCAATGAAGAACCTTAACAAAAGCAATTTAAAGGTGAAAGGGTTTATTCTGGCTCACAGGTCCAAGGTACAATCTGCCATGGCAAAGAAGTCATGGCAACAGGATCCCTGAGGGCACTGGTGACACCACAGTCAGGAAGTAGGGAACAGTGGATACTTGTCACTTATGTTCTCCTTTTTATACAGTTCAGGATCCAAGCGCTGGGAATGACACCGCCTGTTGTGGGTGTGGTTTCCTGCCCCAAACACTCTAAACAGGATAATCCCTTACATGAGTGTGATTGTCTTCCAGGTGATTCTAATCTCTTCAAGTTGACAATCGAGATCACCCATCACAGATGCTTCAGCAATCTCAAAATACAAATGAAGTTGGATATTATGGGTACCATTCGTTTTTAAAACTGCCTTCACAATTTTAGAGATGATTGAAAATAAAATGATTCTCTATTAAGCTGTAAAACTGATGTGGGTCTGGTGGTTGTCTGAGAGACGGCTGTTCGGCAGCTTGCTGTAGTTGCGTGGCGGTTCGGCCCAGTTGGCGCCATTATGTGGGAAAAATCCGGCGGGCCCGCAGTGGAGTCCCGGACCCACGTGGCAGCAGGCCCCAGGCCCAGGCAGCAGCGGCCTGGGACCTGCTGGTGGAGGCTGCCCGGAGGCTTCCAGGAAGCCTGTTTCACATACCGGAGGAAGGTCCCAGGTTCCAGTGGCTGGAGGCTTCAGCGGCGGCAGGCCTGGCAGGCCCCAATGATACGAGAAGTCCTTGGTTCCAAAAGGGTTTATTGTCATGGCGGATGGTAGATGGATCTGGATGTACCCCTCCAAACTCAGGGCAGACCTGAGTTAAGTAGGGAGGGAGAAAGGGGGAGGTTCTGAGGGCATGCTTAATTGGCTCCACCCTCTGACCTTCATTAGTATGTAAATCTCTAGGGCCTGAGGCCTGTAGTTACACCCTCTACCTGTGCACTTTGGGAGGGGCTGTAATGGCCTACATGACTGAACAATGTACGTCCATGGAGATTAGACTGCTTTTCAGGACTCTGCGTTCTGGGGGCGTGGCCGAACTCCTGCCGTTTCTCCCTTGGAGTCTCGGGGTTCCAGGCCCATGCCCAGCCAAGAACCAGGATACCCTTACGCAGTCCCACATCTCCTCCCCTTTACTTTTTTAAAAAAGGGGGGTCACTATGTCATCTGTGGTAAAAATTTTGCATGAGGAAGTTAAAAGAAAGTACTATTTAGGCCAGAGGGGTTAGCACAATTAAGTCACAGGGTAAGGGGAGTTGAGGGTGGGGGTTGGGAAGGCAAAGGATCACTGAATCAATTGAATACACGTGATACAGTTTGAGGGTAATAACATCTGACTAATCTAGATAGACATTAAGTTTTCCTCACTAACATGTAACTTTAGCTATTTGACTTTGGCAAAAGAGTTCATCTGTGGCTGGAAGGTTTGGATCTGTCTTCTGTAGGATTTAGCTTTGGAGTCTTCAGTTAAGCAGTGTAGCTGGAAGAAGACAGCTTGGCCTCCTAGGCAGGTTCCAGGAGGTGGTTTTGTGTCTGGATCTCAGCGTGTCTCTGGAGTCTGCAGTCTGACGAGATGGCTGAGGAGAAGGCAGCTTAGCATCTCAGGCAGGTTCCAGAAGATGGCGTCTCCACTGGACTTGTGGGAGCACCTATAGGATAATCAAAACAGGAAAGCAGTACCCCGGCATGGGGATTTCTGCAAAGGCTGAATATTAAGCATTAAGTCACTTGGGAACAAGCACATCATGGTCTGTCGTTAAGATCCTGGAAAGGCAAAGGTGTTTGAGGAAATTTGTCTTAGAAGGCACTTGTAAGTAAGAAAAAGCGAAAAAGTTTTGGGTTGAAAAGCACAAACACTGTTGTTTTAGGTCTTCCTGTTGGGAAGAAAAGGCATTAATGGCGGGTTTAGAAGCAGTGGGGGGAGGGGCCTGCTCTGCCATGTGGCAGCTGGGTGCTCTAGCAGAGAGGCCAGGGTATTCCCCATTTGTTTTTCTTAGAAGTAAAAGGCCAACCTTGAAGAAAAACTTAGAGGCTTGATAGGAGAGTCAGAAAGAGTGAGGTTTTGTGTAACTACTGAGTTATGGAGGGAGACACGTGGAAGCTGGCGTGTATGTAGCTGGAGAAGCTGGGAGTTGGTGCGCAGTTTCTCCATGCTCAGCCTGGAGTTTTAGCTGCGAGAAAGAAACTGAAAGGAACACAGGGGCAAAGGGACTTCAGGCAAGCCAGCTGGGCTGTAGCTGGCCGCAAATGACCTAGGAGGTGAAGGGGGAAGGGGAGCAACCAGGGTGCCGGCCCTGTTGCTTCAGGCAGCCAGAACTGGCCGCAAATGACTGAGGAGTCAGGGAAGTCTATGTTAGGCTAGCAGGCAGCCTGTGAAAGACTGACCCCCTGAGGGAAAATCACTGGGGACTAGAGTTTAGAGCCAGTGTTCATGAGAAGCTAGCAGGCAGAGCATGAAAGGCTGACCCCTGGGGGAGGGGCAGAGAACAGAGATTAGAGTGTCGCCGCCATCTTGGTGAGTTGGAGAACACGTGGAGGGAAGGGAGGGAGAGAGAGGAGACAGTGAGAGACCTGCCTAGTCTTGTGAACTAGGCTGGAGTTACTCACGGTTTCGTGGAGAGGTTCTTGGCAGGCACCAGTGGGGGGTACTCTTGGAGCTGGCTTTGCCCACATCCTCTACCACCTGTAGGGAATGATGTAGGCCCGCGCATGGGCAGTCATGGGCATGAGTCTCTGTCGTGTTGTGGGTCCATGTGTCTGCCATGACGCAGTAGGCTGGGATGGTAGTTCAGCATGGCAGGAGCTCATGGGATCTTGGCTGAGTTTATTCCATGTAACACCAGGGAAAAGGAGGGCCGCGGAAGGTTTGGCTGTGTTTGTCTCACACTGCACCAAGTAGACATGGCTGGGCTCGTACTTGGGCGGGGAACAAACTCAGTCTGGTTCCATGGGGGTGCAGAGCTCTTGGATTTGGGGGTCCTTTTGCCCGGATTCGGCTAGGGACCGACTGGTCTCAAGCCCTGGGCTCTCAAACCACTGAGAGGCCTCGGAAGGACTGAGACTGGGGGCATGTGGGCGCACGATCGGCCTACCCACAGCCGAGAGAAAAGGGGGGGAATTGGGGATCCCTTTGCCCGGATGTGGCTAGAGATCGACTGGTCTCAAGCCCTGGGCTCTGAGGCCGCGGAAGGACTGAGACTCGGGGCATGTGGGTGCATGACCAGCCAACCCACAGCCGAGAGAAACAAGAAGGGGAGGGAAGAAAGAGGCCCTGGCAGCACCCCGAGAAAGAGATTTGGTTACAGTACTTCTTAGCAGACTTGGCGGCCTGGTTAGCTTGCTTGAAGATGTGGGTCCTGGTGGTTGTCTGAGAGACGGCTGTTCGGCTAGCTTGTCTGTAGTTGCGTGGCGGTTCGGGGCCCCACGTTGGGCGCCATTATGTGGGAAAAAATCCGGCGGGCCCGCAGTGGAGTCCCGGACCCACGTGGCAGCAGGCCCCAGGCCCAGGCAGCAGCGGCCTGGGACCTGCGTGGTGGAGGCTGCCCGGAGGCTTCCAGGAAGCCTGTTTCACATACCGGAGGAAGGTCCCAGGTTCCAGTGGCTGGAGGCTTCAGCGGCGGCAGGCCTGGCAGGCCCCAATGATACGAGGAAGTCCTTGGTTCCAAAAGGGTTTATTGTCATGGCGGATGGTAGATGGATCTGGATGTACCCCTCCAAACTCAGGGCAGACCTGAGTTAAGTAGGGAGGGAGAAAGGGGGAGGTTCTGAGGGCATGCTTAATTGGCTCCACCCTCTGACCTTCATTAGTATGTAAATCTCTAGGGCCTGAGGCCTGTAGTTACACCCTCTACCTGTGCACTTTGGGAGGGGCTGTAATGGCCTACATGACTGAACAATGTACGTCCATGGAGATTAGACTGCTTTTCAGGACTCTGCGTTCTGGGGGCGTGGCCGAACTCCTGCCGTTTCTCCCTTGGAGTCTCGGGGTTCCAGGCCCATGCCCAGCCAAGAACCAGGATACCCTTACGCAGTCCCACAGGAGGGGAGGGATATTTTATTTTCCTCAGAAAAGTTATATTTTATGAGTTAAAAAGAGGATGCGGGGAGGATTGGGGAACATGATCTGGTATTGGGTGGGGGAAAAGGACTGAAGCCCTGAGTGGAAACAGGCAACCTCCAGAGGAGGGACCTATCATGGCTGCCCTCCAAAAGGCCCAACAAGTAGCTGAAAGAGTCAGAGGCAGATATTTGCACCCAACCAATCAACAGAAGCTACTGACCCCTGTGGTTGAATTAGGGAAAAACTGGAAGAAGCTGAGGAGGAGGGTGAGCCTGTAGGAGGACCAGCAGGCTTAACCTGGATTCCCGAGATCTCTCAACACTGGATCACCAACCAGGCAGCATACACCAGCTGATATGAGGCCCCCAACACCGATACAGCAGAGGACTGCCGGGTTTGGTTCAGTCAGAGAAGATGCACCTAACCCTCAAGAGACTGGAGGCCCCAGGGTTGTTTAAAGGTCTGGTGGGGTGGGGGCCGGTGGGGACATCCTCATGGGAACAAGGAGGTGAGGAGGAGGTCCGGGATGTGTAACAGTTGGAGGGTGGACTGAGAGGGAAATAAAATCTGGAGCGTAAAAAACAAAACAAAAAAAAACAAACAAAAAAAACAAAACAAAACCCCAAAACAAAAATGCGCTGTCATTAATATTCTTTTCTTGGCCTGTAGGTGGCACTGTAAGCTTAGATTTCTCATACAGTAACCGGAGCCCGAGAAAAGCTTAACTTAGTTATCCATCATTACTATAACATTATTTAGCTGCTACTCATACCGAAAGTCGTTCCATGTAACAGCATTTGATATGGTAATTTTTGTAATTCAAGGACCTTACGACGTCTTGAGAACCAACTGATGACGTCTCCACGTTTTACAGGTTTGTTTGTTTGTTTGTTTTCGTAAACTTTCATCTTTAATGAAATGACTTTGGAAGTAACATGTATTTCCATGACACCAGTACTATAGTCTTCGGAGTCACAGCAAGATACACAGAATTAAATCCGTAATTACTATGAAAGGCAACATTTCAGGCAGTAATTTCTGTTACATGGCAAACAAGATCAAGAACGCAACCATCAAAGAAAAGAGACCCATAGCTTCAGACAAGGCAAATCTCAGGATAGCATATGAGAACAGCTGCAGCTTCAGTGAAGGGTTTCTGGCATAGCCAATGATAAGACTGCTAAAGACAGTTCCAATACCAGCACCAGAAACAGCAACTCCTTCTGTTGCAGCACCTGCACCAGTGAATTTGGCAGCAGTATCCATGTCTCTGCTGATGGCGCGGGTCTGAAGCTCCCTCTGGATCAGCTGACACATACCGTTCTGGGCCCCATTAAATACTGTAGAGCTCTCTCCAGTCCTAGTCTCTGGTCGAGATAACACTGATGCAGATATATGTCTACATATGCATCTCTGGATCCAGCTCGGATCAGAGCAGGGGTGCAGGCAAGCTTGGCGCAGGAGAACATCTTTCTTCCTGGCGGAGCTGCGAGGATATAGGTGACAGGTAACATGGGCTCCTCTTCGGCTTCCTCTCTTGGAGGCAACAGTGACCTCAGAGGTCAAAGCCGTGGGGCTCGGTATTTTACAGGTTTTATGGGGCAGTTCCTAGCTCCATAAGCATATGCTTTGCTCTAATTTTAATTACTAAGGTTATATTTGAGACTAATCGCGTGTAAGGACCAGGAAAATGAATAGTTTTAAACTTTGAGGTGTTTTGTCATATTATCACCATGAGGGGGTGTGAACACCCCCTCCCCCCCTTGCTCACACTAAGCAAGTGCTCTCTCTGCCTGCTGAGCTGAGAGCAGCCCACTTCTGTTCTTTTTATCAAGATCTTGTTTTTGGTTGTTTTTGTTTTAGTTGGTTGGTTTGTTTTTTAAGTTGTAACAGTTGAAATCTCACTAACTTTAGACCCAGTTAACATTTTTTTAGCATTATACAAGTATCTCTCAAATTAATCCATACTCCCCACCCCCACCCCCAACCCCATTGGGAGTGTAATGTTTTCTGCTTTCTTTCCGAAGTTTGGAAGCATATCTGAGCGATCTGTCTCAGGTCAGACAAGATACAGTATAGAGCTGAACTTGATCCTGCTTCCTAGGTGTCTTAGATAAGGTTACTGTTGCTGTGATGAAGCACCAGGACCAAAAATAAGTTGGGGAGGAAAAGATTTATTTCACTCAGAGTTCATCATCAAAAACCTTGAGGACAGGAACTCACACAGGGCAGGAACCTGGAGGCAGGAGCTGATGCAGAGGCCATGGAGGGGTGCTGCTTACTGGCTTGTTCCTCATGGCTTGCTCAGTCTGATTTCTTATAGAACCCAGGACCCAGGACCCAGGACCCAGGGATGACATCGCCCACAGTATACTGGGCCCTCTCTCATTGATCACTAATTGAGACAATGCCTTACAGTTGGATCTCATGGAGGCGTTTCCTCAATTGAGGCTCCCTTCTTTTGATGACTTTAGCTACTTTCAAGTTGACATAAAACATACTGGCTTTCACCAGTATGTGCCTTCTGAGAACAAGTTCTGGGGTAATAATTTCTGTGTCTCCTAACTTAATATTGTCTTCTGCTGCTGTGCAGGCACATGGGGGATGTCTTGAGGGAGAAATAATACTCTTTCTGAGATGCCCAACTAATTAGGAGATCCCAATAATTCTGAAGTTGTTCACATCCTAGACTAGATACTGAGTTGATACCTGAGGTGATTCTAAATGTCACAGGAAAAGCTTAGTAACAAAATTTAGTTCTTATTCAGAGCTAGCCTCTCTAGTTCTTCTACCAGGCGTTCTGCTTAAAGAAGTGAGCCCACGGATCCTTTTTATATGCATGACTGGCATTTGCTGGTTCACTTTTTATTATTATTTGTACTGGCTGGTTTTGTGTGTCAACCTGACACAAGCTGGAGTTATCACAGAGAAAGGAGCCTCCCTTGAGGAAATGCCTCCATGAGATCCAGCTGTAAGGCATTTTCTCAATTAATGATCAACGGTGGGAGGGCCCATTGTGGGTAGTGCCATCCCCGGGCTAGTAGTCTTGGGTTCTATAAGAAAGCAAGCTGAGCAAGCCAGGGGAAGCAAGCCAGTAAGTAATATCCCTCCATGGCCTCTGCATCAGCTCCTGCTTCCTGACCTGCTTGAGTTCCAGTCCTGACTTCCTTTGGTGATGAACAGCAATGAGGAAGTGTAAGCTGAATAAACCCTTTCCTCCCCAATTTGCTTCTTGGTCATGATGTGCAGGAATGCAAACCCTTACTAAGACCATTTATTATTATTGTTATTATTATTATTTCCTCTCATAAAATACATCCAAACCATTTCCCCTCTCTCTACTTCTTCCCCTCTCCCTCTGTTTCTCTTCAGAAAAAAGCAGGCCTCCCAGGGATATCAACTGAACACAGCATAACAAGCTATACTAGGACTAGGCACAAACACTCATATCAGGGCTGGGCAAGGCAAAGCTAGTGGGAGGAAAAGGGCTCCAAGAGCAAGCAAAAGGGTCAGAGACAGTCCCACTTCCACTATTAGGAACCTCACAAAACCACCAAGGCTAACAACCATAACATATGCAGAGGACCTAGCACTGTCCCACACAGGCTCCAACATCTCTCCTTCAGTGTCTATGAGCCCTGCTTAATTGATTCTGTGGTCTGTGTTCTCCTGGTGTCCTGGACTGCTCTGGCTCGTACAATCCTTCCTCTGCTCTGCCACAGCATTTTCCCTGAGCTCCAAGGGAAGGGACCTGAAGTCAGGCTCACTTTTTCAACAGAAGCTACAGGCCACCTGCTTAGTTACAGCACCAGCAGTGAGACCATCAGCAGGCTACAGAATGGAATGAGAGTGCTTCCTTTAAAATCTGTGAAAAACACAAATTCAAGATGTTATTATGGTACAAAAGAGGCATTAATGGTACATATATCAGGTCTTGAAGTTTTACCAATATAAGGTCTTCATAGAAAATCTTAAAAGACAATCAAAGAAGTGTCATACCGAGAAAATTCTCAGAAAATTCCAGCCAGTGTTCTTAAAGTTGATACCACCTCACTGTGTTTTCTGAAATCGTTTTTTGTTTTTTTTTCCAGTAGACCAGTTGCTTTTCATTGAGATGTGAGTTGATTCTGTCTCAATATATGTTGTTGTATAATATTTAATAACTCTATTAGTTCTTATTATGACCTGGCTAGCCCCTGAATAATCAAGTCAGAGTCTTTTTGATTTATTTAACCAGCATTAGCACAATTACTGGGCAATTACCCTTAAACTATTTTTCTGTGCTAGACTGGCTCTTTCCCAGTTTCACTCCACAACTTACTTGCCCCAGTTATTTCTTCTCCATTGCTCTGTCCTCAGGATCCACTTCTCTTGGTCACATGCTCCCCGTCCATTCCATCTAATGGAGGTCTTTGGCTCTCTCTTCTCTCTGTGTCTCTGTGTCTCTGTCTGTCTCTGTCTCTGTCTCTCACTGCCTTGCAGTCCCCCTACCTAGCCCTCCCCACCAAGGCCTGGTAACTGAAACAACACCTATTTCTAGTCTCCTCAGGCTATAACCAATTGCCACTTTTATTTAACAAGTAAGAAAATAAAAAATGAGCGAAGTTTATACAATGTCATTTGGTGTACGTGAGAAAGTGCTTGTCTGGACTGTAACCAAATCTTGGGAGCCAGTATTTAGCATTTGAATACATAGCAGCACCAGGCCAAACCTCGCTAAATACAAACTATAATTTAAACTTCTAGGGCCTGGGAAGAGAGTTTAGTGAATGAAGAAAGCCCTTCTCACATAAGCCCACAGGTTGCAGCATCTACATACAAGCCAGACAGGCGTGGTGGCTCTGCTGTAACCCCATTCTTGGAGCAGGCTGGCTACACTAGCTGAATCAACATTTTCTGGGTTAGTGAGACTCTGCCTCAGGACAGTAAATGGAATGCAATTGAGGAAGATGCCTGTGATGCTTTGGATATGCTTGGCCCACAGTGTGGCCCTGTTGGAGTAGGTGTGACCCTGTTGGAGTAGGTGTGTCACTGTGGGTGTGGGCTTTAAGACCCTCATCTTAGCTGCCTGGAAGTCAGTCTTCCTCTAGCAGCCTTCAGATGAAAATGTAGAACTCTGAGCTCCTCCTGCACCATGCCTGCCTGGATGCTGCCATGTTCCTGCCTTGATGATAATGGACTGAACCTCTGAACCTGTAAGCCAACCCTAATTAAATGTTGTCCTTATAAGAGTTGTCTGTTCACAGCAGTAAAACCCTAACTAAGGCAACACCCAACACCAACCCCTAGCCTCCATGTACATATACACCCGCACATGCAAACTTGAGTATACATTCGCATATTCCATATATACATGCCTCCGACGGGGGAAAGTTTTAAGTGGAAAGGAGTTTTTAAATATCCGGCTTCAAAAGTCTGTCCAAGTTAGGATCAGTAAGAATTATTTGGATTAGCGAGGCAGTGGTGGCGCAGACCTTTAATCCCAACACTTGGGAGGCAGAGGCAGGTGGATTTCTGAGTTCAAGGCCAGCCTGGTCTACAGAGTGAGTTCCAGGACAGCCAGGGCTACACAGAGAAACCCTGTCTCAAAAAACCAAAAAACCAAAAAAAAAAAAAATAAAAAAAATAAAAAAATAAAAAAAGAAAGAAAGAAAGAAGAGTTTTGAAAGGTCTTCTTAAAAATGTGCTTGAGGTAGTCAAGGTAAGGCGACTTCTAAGAGTGAGCCAGTTTAAAGAACAGGAAGTAGCCTTAATGGATTTGATCTCCTGTAATTCTGGTCTGAGCGGTCAGGAATACCTCTAAGTAAAGAAAATGACTCTAATCTTCTTAGGCAATTCGTTTTCTCACTTTGAGGCAGGAGCTAATTTACTCTGCATGTGAGAATGGGCCTTCTCTTCCTGAGAAATGTCTCAGTTCCGAGGAAAGGGTAAAAGTAGCCATGGAATTGAAAAATTTAGATATTAGAAAATGTGAAATACAAAATAAGCGATAAATTTTTGTAATAAACATCTAAGTCAACTACTAATATAGAAATAAAAATCCCAGTTATAGGGTGAGAATTTGACCACGAACTCAAAGCAAGAGCTCTTGGGCTTAAAAGAGAAGGGATCAAACAGCCCTCTCCCCAGCTGAGGCCGACCAGGCAACAGGGCAGGACAGTGAGTGGATGGGTGTAGAGAACAATTCTTTACCAAGTCACCCGATTCTCAGAAGCCTTTGTGGTGTTTTCCTAGACTGGATAAGTCAGGATTCTGCAGTTCTCAGTACAATAGGACTTTAATTTTAGCTTTGTTTGTCCCTCGAGATGTCTCCCCCATCCCTAGATTGTAAATGACTCGTGGTTTTCTCTTTGTTTGGTTGTTGTTGATGTTTCCTCCTGAAATGCAAAGAGGAACACTTTTTAAAAAATCAATAAATAAAAATCTTCATGCTTCTCTGTAGTTATAATACATTGGATTTTTGCACACGATTTTCACAAAAAACAAATTCTAATTGCATTAAGGGAGCGACATTTTTATGCTGAAAAAAAAAAAAAAAAAAAGATGCCATTTTTACCCGTAGGAACCAGTGGCAGATCTCTCTGCTAATGGCACCGAGTTCAAGGATCAATCTCCAACAGGTTGACCTGAGTTCATTAAAAAAGAATTATTTTGCGGGGGCAGCACATGGCGTGGGTGTGGAGGTCAGAGGCTAGCCCGAGGCGGTTGTTAGTTCTCCAGAAAATACCGTATGGTCTCGCTTGTACGTGGAGCTTCAAAGGTTTAGATTATGGAAGCAGAGAGTAAGCGATGGTCACCAGAGGCTTGCTGACAACAGACTAGGACAATGTCGGTCAAAATGCAAAACTTCAGTTAGACTCAGAGAATTAGTCTAAAATATCTGTTTTAAAACAAATACGGTGACTGTAGCTAACAACAGTCTGGACCTGGAAATTGTAATAGGTTTTTTTCTTCACTACAGACCAAAGATTCGTTAACCAGGTGACTGGCTTGGTTTAACTGTTCCACAATGTGTGTGTGTTTTTAAAACATGCTATACACCATAAATATGTAATTTGTAAATTAACAAAAATAATGAAATGAAAAAAACCGATGAAAACAAGTTTATAAATAAACATAATTTTAAATGTTTTATTAACATATATTGAATATACATAAAACTGTGTTTCGGTATGACACTTCCCATGCGTGAAAACAGTGTATTGACACAAAACCCATCATTACTTTGTCTTATTTCCTCCTATTCTTACTGATTCATTTTCTTCCTTTTCCCCTTTCTGAGACAGAGAGAGAGAGAGAGAGACAGAGAGAGAGAGAGAGAGACAGAGAGAGAGAGAGAGAAGGAGGGAGGAAGGGAAGGAGGGAGGGAGAGAGAGAGAGAGAAAAAAAAAAAGAGAAAGAGAGAGAGAGAGATTCAGTATCATGAGCACCATGCTAGTAGCTACATGACTGAAGAGAATCTTTCTCTCTCTCACATTAGTTACCTAGATAGATCTTCAGGGAGGGATGGGCCCCAAAAGCTCCTCCCTTTTCCATGACAGGATACTGATGGGCCCAGTCTGGTGCAAGCAGTCACATCTGTTGTGAATTGAGGGGTGTGATCACTTTGTCACACCTGTAAGAATTTAATTTTCCTATTTATGTAAGTAGGTTAATGTTCTAACTTGAAATGATACATTGTAACAGGCCCACAGACCTTGGCATAACTGAAGCCATGTCAGAGGCACCATTGCATGTTAAAACCGTCACATAGGCCCCACACCTGCTAAAATGAACACAGAGACTTAATCTATAGTTTTTGGCTTCTGTAGTTCTGCTTCTTGCTAACTACAGTGTCACAACTGGGATGGTGATTTTTGTGCCTAAAGACAAAGGGCTGTAAGGCTCGGGACAGCATGATTTGGGTAAGTTCCCAAGCAGCTGCCAGCTAGCAATGCTATCCTTTTGGCTTTTGTGGTGTCTACATGGTGGTCCCTGCTGGGCTTCCCTCACAACAATGATCATTCACTTCAGTGTTGTGTGCGGATGCCACGATGTTTGTGTGACACTCAAGGGACACTCAAGGAAATGAGTTTGTGTGGGAAATAGGGGCGCCACAGCAGGAGGCCCCGGGCCTACGCAGCAGCAGCAGCCCAGGACCAGCCCAGTGGAGTCTCACATCCAGGAGAAAGGTCTAAGGTTCCAGAGGCTGGAGGCTTCGGGGGACCCACATGATACGAGGAAGTCCTTGGTTCCAAAAGGGTTTATTATCATGGTGGATGGTGGATGGTGGATGGTGGATGGATCTGGATGTACCCCCCCAAACTCAGGGCATACCTGAGTTAAGTAGGGAGGGAGAAAGGGGGGGAGGTTCTGGGGGCAGTTTAATTGGCTCCACCCTCTGGCCTTCATTAGTATGTAAATCTCTAGGGCCTGAGGCCTGTAGTCATACCCTCTACCTGTGCACTTTGGGAGGGGCTGTAACGGCCTACATGACTGAACAATGTAGGTCCATGGAGATTAGACTGCTTGTCAGGACCCTGGGTTCTGGGGACGTGGCCGAACTCCTGCCGTTTCTCTCTTGGAGTCTCAGGGTTCTAGGCCCATGCCCAGCCAAGAACCAGGATACCCTTACGCAGTCCCACAAGTTTGCCTTCCAACATGTGGGTCCCTGGGAAGGAACTCAGCTGTCACTTGGGTGGTACGCGCCTTTACTGGCCCAGCTGTCTTGTGGCCTGAATGACATTGTAATTTTGAATGAATGAATCAGTGTAAGACGTTTCTCAGTTAATGACCAAAATAGTAAGTACCACTAACCACTATTCATTCCTCATTAGGTTTATGGGATCTTGAGAAGAAATTTCTGGGGTCAATTTTACAGAGTAGAATGCACTGCTGTATGTGTGCTGTTTGTGTGTTAAACACTATGAGCAAGGAACTGGGGTACACAGTCATTTATCCTATAACTAGGGTCCGGGATGAAGCAGAACTCCTTGGACCTTGAACTATAACTACCGTTAGCTGTCTTCATTCCCTTAAGACACCAGATTCCACCCCAGTGCTACTAAAAGTATCCTGCATTGTGTTAAGGAATTAGAGGCCTCAGCCCAACTGAAAACGCCTTGCTCATTATATACATGAAGTTGTTTATTACACACGGCCAGAGAGAGTGGAAGAGTGTATGAAGACAAAGCATCTCAGTGCCTTAGACTATGCTGCACTTTCAGGATATATTAAAAACGTACATTGGAGCTGGAGAGATAGCTCAGCGGTTAAGAGCACTGACTACTCTCCTAAAGGTCCTGAGTTCAATTCCCAGCAACCAGATAGTGGCTCACAACCATCTGTAATGGGATATGATGTCTTCTTATGGCCTGCAGGCACACAGCTAGACAGAATACCGTGTACATAATATACAAATAGATTAAAAAAAAAACACATGTAAAACTTATATAAAACTATACATTTATCTCCTCTCTCATCCTAGCTATGGCTCTGGAGGAACTGAGAGCTCTACCTCTGTGTTTGAAGGCCACTAGGAGAACACCGGCTTTAGGCAGCTAGAATGAGGGTCTTAAAACCCACGCCTATACTGACACACTTCCTCCAACAAGGCCACACCCACTCTAACAAGGCCACACCTCCTAATTGTGCCACTCCCTGGACTGAGCATATTCAAACTGCCACAGGCATATTCACACTCTGCCCCACTGCTGGAACACATCGGCTATCTACTGCTCTGATGATCCTATTCTTGGGTCTTCAGATTGTGGCTGGAATTTATGTCACCAGCTGTCGGGATTTCACCTGCATTGGTCACTCTTCTGGGTCTCTGGATCACACAGGTAGATTTCTCAGCCTCCTTAACTGTGTGAGTCCAAACCATAAAATAGCCTCTTTCTGCAAAATGGCCCATTCATTCTGTCCTAACTTTTTGGAGAATCCTGACTGATACCTCAATAGTCAGTGGAGCACAGTCAGTGTATCAGTGGGTCAGAAGGCCCAGAAACACCGAGATGCATTCAAAGATTGAATAAACTAAAAAGACACCATCTCAAGGCAAATGGGGGAAAGTACAAATTCAAAGAAAAGTGGTGGGGTAATTTGTTACTATTTGGAAAAATAAAGTTGTATCCATGCCACATACAGTATAGGATAAGTATCAGGCAAAGATTTAAATGTGAAAACACAGGTATATTTAAGGGATGAAGACACGGAGGAGTTAATTCCCATGTAATACTGGTGTGGAAAAGGCCTTGTTTTGAATCCTCAAAAGCAAATATACATATGTTAACATACTAGAAATATAATCTGGATGATAAAACTCCTGTGTGATTCTGCCAAAATGTAAACCATAAATGGTGTGAGACGTAAAAAGCACCCTGGGAAACAATATATGAAAATTGTGTTACAGACAAAACCAGTTAACTTCCTCAAATATATGGAGAACCTATAAGTTGGTGAGGTAGAAATCAACGAGATACAAGGAAAAAGTCATAAAGTGTGAAGCATGTTTAAGCATATGGATGAACAATTTATAGAAAACAATATGTAAGTGGGTTGGAGGAATAAAAGAAAATGCTAAATGTTACTGGTACAGAGGTCATAAATGTCAAAACAGTTCTCTCAATTAGTCCACACAAATTTCAAGAGCATTGTTAGACTCTGTTGGTAGGTCTATGGGGCTGGGGGTGGGGAGGAATGGATGTCCCTCATACACTGCTTGCAAGATGATACATAGTTCCAATTATCAAAGTCATTTAGCAATGTCCGTAAAATACAGACACATTTACTTCTCGGTAGGAGCTTTGCTTCTGGAAATGTATCCTGCAGAAATATTTGCACCCGTGAGAGATGAGAAATGAGAAATGATACATACTTATTCTTAACTGCAAAGACACTAGAAGCAGCAAAAAAAAAAAAAAAAAAAAAAAAAAAAAAAAAAAAAAGAAAGAAGGAAATATTTATCTATATAAAGTAGTTTGAACTATGACACACATAATATGGAATGCTGTGTTGTCAGAACTATGAAGAAATTGTGTTCTACTAAAGAAAATACAGCATAGTGACCAAAAAGACAGGAGATGCCCAACAGTATACATTATTTTTGTTCATTTACTTACTTTTTAAGTTTGCATACATTATATTAAACATAATATGCATATTTTATATATAAATAAAAATAAATATATTAATTTAAATATGGCTTTTTCAAGTCAAGTGTGTCTTATTAGATTTCCCTCCCCCACCTCCCCCACCTTTTTTCTTTGGAACATTCCCAGTGTCTTTGCCTCTTTCCTGCTATACATGTCATTTTGCCTTCCATTTTCCCAACCTCAGCACCTATCTTTTCTCTCTCACATTTCTACTCACATTTATGCATCTGTGTACAGGAGTGTGCACACACACTCACACACAGATGAAAATTTCATTTAGAGAGAAAACAGTAAGAATATGCATTCCATTTGTATCCACATCACATACATGCAATAAAATTGAAAAGCCACACAAGAAATTGGTAATAATAATTATTACAATCATAATTAATATTACCTGAACATACAGCACAATATAATACATTAATATAATATTTATAATTAATATTAACTATTTTAAGATTAATAATATTATTGTGCTGGCTGGTTTTGTGTGTCAACTTGACACAAGGTGGAGTTACCACAGAGAAAGGAACCTCCCTTGAGGAAATGCCTCCATGAGATCCAGCTGTAGGGCATTTTCTCAATTACTGTTCAAGGGGGGAGGGCTCATTGTGGGTGGTGCCATCCCTGGGCTGGTAGTCTTGGGTTCTATAAGAAAGGAAGCTGAGCAAGCCAGGGGAAGCAATCGAGTAAGTGACATCCTCCATGGCCTCTGCATTAGCTCCTGTTTCCTGCTTGAGTTCCAGTCCTGACTTCCTTTGGTGATGAACAGCAATGTGGAAGTGTAAGCTGAATAAATCCTTTCCTCCCCAACTTGCTTCTTGGTCATGATGTTTTGTGCAGGAATAGAAACTCTAAGACAATTATCAATTATTGTTAATTGTTATCAAAGAATAATAGCCTATGTGGACTGGAACTGGAAACTGGGGATTAGTAGGCAAAAGCAGGTAGGGAATCTTCTGCACATTACATGTAAATGTTGATGTTTTTGAGAAAAGATGAGTGAGAATAAGAAGGAAGGAGGGGGAGCAAATAGAAAACCAAGAATGAATAAGGAGTGTTTTCTAGTGTCCATAGGTCACCACATTCATATAGAATTGATTTGAAAACATTGTGTAATTGAGCTGCAGATGTTATATCATCGACACGTGGACATACAGAATGTGCTCTCAAATGGAACAGTGTATCTATGCTCCTTGTGGTGGTTTGAGTGAGAATGGTCCCATAGGCTCATATGTTTCAAAGCTTGGTCCCAGTAGAGTGGAACTGTTTGGGAAGGATCAGGAAGTGTGGCCTTGTTGAAGTGTGTCACTGGGAGTGGGCTTTGAGGTCTCAAAGGTCTATGCTATTCCCTGTTAGCTCTCTCTGCCTCATGCATGTGGGTCTATTTGTGACCTTGAATGCCACGCTGCTTGCCTGCTGCCATATTGACCACCATGATAGCATGGACTTTAACCCTCTGCAATCATGGCCCCCAAATTAAACCCTTTATTTTATAAGTTGCCTTGGTCATGGTGATTCACCAAAGCAATGGAAAAGCAACTAAGACACACTTTGTCTAGCAACATAAGATACTTTGAGCGAAGGATATCCCGGAAGTGGTAATAAGGTATAAGCTGTAAAAATTTAACGATTCCTTCTGATCCAGGAAACGTCAAGTTTTCTAGAGATTTCATTCTTAAATGTTTCTCAAAGTTCCTGCACATTCAGAGTTCATATCTGCGTGTCTGTTTGTGAAAGACTTTAAATTCTAACAAAACATTTCCAGGTAGGAAAAAAGACACAATTTAAAGCGCCCATGTGAACCAGAAAGGCCACCACAAAAACGTTTGTTATGAGAAGATATTCATAGTAGATGTCTTCTCTTCAACTCATGTCTGCCTACAGAACTTTCAGGGAATTCCTGCAAATTACTAAGGTGGAAATGTTCAAGTCACAGGAAGGAATGCTAGTCCAATAGAGTCATATACTCTATGTATATGTGTATTGTATATGTATACATATGTATTGTATACAGTATACAGTACACATAGTCATATACATATCCAAATAGTATCCAATGTGCTAGATAAGGAAGTATTTCCATCCAAAACATCAGTGTCTTTTTCTCTCTTATTGGGTGGTGGTTTCAGTTCCTAAATAAAGTTGTTCTTTAGTCCCTTGAACATCAAAGGAGTTATGAGAGACAAACAATTCAAAAGAGAAAATATTCGTTTTGACGGCAGAATGGAACATTCCACATCTAGGTGACTTCAAAGACGATCGGTGAACCTGAGGGCGGAAAGTCAGAAAGAATTACCCCTGAAAACAAATATTTGAACATATGAGTTGTTCTGTAGTTAATCTAATTTAGTAAATCTATGCATGTGAGCCCAAACTACAATTTCCCTTTGTTTCTCATCCAGCTATTACTTTGGAAATAGTTTTCTTTAATAACCAAGCTATATGTTTTTTCTGAGAAATATTTATAGCATCTGGTTTAAGTAGTTGTGTATGATAATTTCCAACACAATCATTATCCATTCCTGAGCATTTGTCTTACCTGCAACTTCATCTTTCTTTCAGTGATTATTAATGTGTTTCTCATCATACTGAGATCCTTTGCAAGCAGGGACACGGTTGGTTGGCTAGTTATTTTTAGCACAGCACCAAAAGTGAAAAAAAAAAAAAAAAACGAGGATAAAATACAGCTATACTAATGTTATTGCTTAAGAACTACTATAACTGAATTTATTCCATCTAGATAAAAGAATTACTGAAGGTAGACATATGCTGAGGTCATTGACTGACTCACTCATTCAGTAAATATCTATTTACACTGCAGATATTGTTCTAAAACATAGAAACAGGCTAAGGGGTGTAGATAGATGGAGAGGCTGTTCATGTGCCCAAGAATGAGTTAACCATCTGGTAGTAGCCATTTAGGAATGTAGCCACCCTTAATATCTGATATTCTATGAATAACTTTAATTATATGACCATAATGGTTACTATACCTAGGGTTCATACTGTACATTTTCTTATTCTATTCTCTGTCACACAAAGAAGCAGTCATAAAACAATCATGCTTTATACTCTGCTTAATGATTATTTATTGAATGCCCACTATGGGGCGGCAATTTTTCTTGCAACTCAAGGCACAGAAATTGATGTGACAAAGAAAGAGCATTTATGGAGGTGGCAAACAAGAAATGAGTGAAAATCAAACCCCCAATTAACACTGGGTCTGGAGAGAGAGCTCAGTTGCAAGGCAAGCATTACAACCTGCGTTCAATCCAACAAAAAAAAAAAAGCCAGCATGTGGAGTGTGTTTGTAATCTCAGAGCTGGCGAAGGAGAGACAGGTGCATCCATGGGTCTCATTGGCTAGCCAGCCTAGCCTGCTCAACAAGTCCCAGGCCAGTGAGAGACCCTGTCTTTATATACAAGGTGGATAACGCCTGAGGAAAGACATCTACGATTAACTTCTGGAAAATGTAAGTATATGGAAATGCGGAACTATAGAGAGAAAATCCAGGGAAGGTGGTGAATTAGAAGTAGCCATTGGAAAAATCATGGTGGTCCCCTGAAGGAGCATTGGTTCCAAGGCAACAGGTAAGATGTGACCTTCACATAGACAAGTGTGATAAGGAGGGTGGATGGTGCCCGGGAAAGAGACTGTATGGAATAGTATTCATAAAAACCATTTCTTATTTACAGTCAATGGAGAGTTCATGAAACTTCAATCAAATTTAGAGATAAAGTCTGCTCCGTTCTAAGCATAAAACAAGCAAAGGGTACTTGTGTTTGATTCAAAGGTAGAATCAACTAAGTCCATTGAGAAAGTGAAAATAATTATTTTACAAACAGCTGGACAGTTCCTTCAGACAAACACATCACCTTCGAGACACCGAACGTGGAAGGAAGGGACAGTAATGTAGAGATTCGGAGAATATCAGTCAAGAAGATATCTTGTCAAAATCTGAAAAAACAACAAAAACAAAACAAAAATGAAAACAAACAAACAAAAACCACATCTCCCTCCCCCCCCAAAAAAAACCCAAACCCCAAACCAAACCAAATCAAACCAAACCAAAAAAACCAAATCAGAGCTTTGAGTTTTAAAAGATGACTATTGGATGTTAAAACATCCTAGATCTTAAAGGAGAACCAGAAAATGGCTATGCTGGGTATTTAGTTTTTAACCTGGTAAAGAACGGGTGATTGCCTAATTAAGTGTAGAAGTAACTATAGTAGAGTGTATCCATGGGTGAGGGCACTCATAGTTTCTCTATGACTGGCAGAGGCTGACACAAGGCTGTGTCACAAATGGATATGCACAGTCACCCAGACCATTGAACCATCTTCCAGCATTCTTGTCCCTTAGAAGGAACAAGTAATAGCAAAAATCATCTTGCTCTCTGCTTGAGTGAACAGGACACAGCAAGCTTCTCTTCCTGGTTTAAGCCAAGGATTTTGGAGTATTCAGAGGAAAGACAAAGCCCAAAAGGATGTGTGGAAATCACTACTGAAATGATAGATCAGAGTGTTAGCAGTGAAGTGTGTGTGTGTATGTTTGTATGTCTGTGTGTGTTTGTATATCTGTGTGTCTGTGTCTGTGTTGCTATGTCTTCCACAAGTTTATATAGCAATCTGTAAGTATTCAAAAAGCAACCAGTCTCAAAACTGTTTATTTTTGGAAAGAGTATGGGGAGGCATTTGTCCTCAATTTACCTTCATGCTTTCTACAGTTCCATCTTCAACTCTGGGTCATTTCCTTGGGTCAAAACCTGCATTAAGTTGTCTACAACTTTGAAGCACTCGGGAAACAATGGCAAAGTTATCTTTACAAAGGGGCATCTGATTTTCACGACAAATTTGGAAATAAAGTATTGGATCGTGGATGAGCTTTCTCTATCCTTGGATTACGTACACTGCAATAGAATGAACTCCCGTTATCAGAGTCACCTTAAAGGAATGAAGAGGCCAGTAGGGATGCCAGAACACACACAAACAGTTGTATGAAATAAGGAAACAGATGTGAGACACGATATTGAAAGAAGTTACAAAAAGAAAGAAAACAAATATTGTATTGTATAATCTCTTTTTACAGGACATTAGAAAATGCTAAACTGAAATTTGACCTGGCACTGTGAGCTCAAAATACCTGAGGAGATTTTTTTATTGTTTAGCATTAAGTCTGGCAACAATTTAATCTGCTTCTAGGGAGCATAGGTTTGAAGCTCACCCTGACTTTCTGCATCTCCAGGCACCCCTCTTTCCTCTCTTGTCTCAGCAGTGTCCACTGGGAAGACTGCCTGTGCTCTACCAGGAGCAACAGATGCTATGCAGGGTAGCATCTGGACAGCTTGTGGATAACTATCACCCAAATGGTCCTCCATTAAAGCATTTCTTGTAAAGATACAGACAGTCGCTGGCAAGAGTAATGGATTTCATTATCAAACCGTGATTAACATTCATTATCAGCATAGCTATCTATTTTCCTGGCATGACCTATTCCCCATGGTACATATTTATGGAAAGTTGGGTAAGCCGCTGGCTTAGTTTATGTATTGTTCAGGATTCTTCACCTACAGGCAACAGCAACCAAAGCTGGGTAACTTCAGTCAAGGCAAATATTGTATTACATCTGGTATTTGTAGTATAGGGAACTGTGACACCAGAGACTTTCAGCATGGCCACCACCTCTGGGCAAGGAACAAGGCGTTTCCCTATGTATCTCTATGCTACTTCACTCAAGAGCCAGTGCCCCAGAAGGTCAAATATTTTGCTATATTTAATCCTTCCTCTTCTGATAAAACTGGGGATGGTCATAGGAAATGTTTACCAAGAAGTTCAGTTGGGAAGATTGTCTTTGTATTGTTCATTTGTTGATTTCTGTGCAGAGAGTTAAGAGCAGATCTGACTTTGGTATTATTGTTCATATGGTTACACCATATTTTGTAACCACTCCCTCTCCCATCTTCTGTTTGGTTTTAATAAAAAGCAGATGACCTATAGGACAATCAGGAAAGGAAGGTGGGACTTCGGGGTGGAGAGACGAGAACTCTGAGAGAGAGTTAGGTTCAGAGGTGAGGGGTGGAGGAGGGGATAGGGGACACCAGAATCCAGCTTAACACGGAGGAAGAAGCAGGCCCCAGTACTAGAGACTGAGAGGTTACAAGCCACGTGGCAGGCATAGAATAATATGTTATAAAAGATAATTGGGAACTAGAGTGACCAAAGGCTTAAAGTTATTTTAAATAGATGTAAGTCTATGTGTGATTATTCAGAGTTAGGGTGGGCATAGAAAGTTCATTGGTTTATAAGGCTCCAAGAAACTTTTGCTTTCTACAGTGGCAGAAATAAACATGTCCATCATTCAACACTACACACAAGAATAGAAGTTAATAGGAAAAGAACAGCTTCACATTGATATTAGTAAAGTGGAAAAAAGTCTGAGGAGAGAATGGAAAAAATAGCAGCAACAGCAACAGCAGCAACAGTAACTACAACAGAAGGAACAACAGCAGGAACAACAACAGCAGCAGCAACAACAACAACAGTATCAGCTACAACAGTAACAACAGCAGCAACAACAACAGCAACTACAAGAACAGGAACAACAACAACAGCAGCAACGACAGACAGCAACAAAGACAACATCAGTAGCAACAACAATAGCAGCACCACCAACAGCAGCAGCACCAATAGTAACAAAAACAATAACAGTATCAGCCACAACAGTAACAACAGCAGCAACAACAACAGCAGAAGCAGCAACAAGAGTATCAGCAACAACAGCATCAGCAACAACAGTAACTACAACAGAAGGAACCACAGCAGGAACAACAACAACAGCAACAGCAACGACAGACAGCAACAAAGACAACAACAACTGTAGCAACAACAGCAATAACAACAGCAGAAGCAGCAACAGCAACAAAAACAACAGCAACAACAGCAACAGTATCAGCAACAACAGTAACAACAGCAGCAACAACAACAGCAACAACAGCAGCAACAAAGATAGCTATAACAATAGCAGCAACAGTATCAGCAACAACAGTAACAACAACAGCAGCAGGAACAACAGCAGCAACAATAACAGATGGCTATAACAGAGAGTTGCTATGGAGGGTTCTTGAAGGAAGCAAGTTGAATTCCCCAAAGTACTCGCTTAGGAAGAAATTATACCTGGAGATGTGTTCATTCAACAATTAGAACATAAGCAATTAGGCAATTCAGCCCATGTGTGCACACTCATACAATACAGACGAACATAAAACTTAAACCACCAGAAGCCAACATTCAGTTAAGAATGGCAACATAAAAAGTAGTGTTTATCTGGGGCTAGTAAAGTCATGGATCTTGAAGGAGTACCTACGATGGTTGCATTACTAAATCAATACAACCCCCAACTACATTCTGAATATTTATCCTTATACCCACAGATAATTGTAGTTTCATCCTTCCATGAGGAAACTTCCCCTTGAAACAGAGACCATTACAGAAAACCACAATTAATCAAACTGCAGAATTTCGGAGCTCAGTCCCGACTGATGCCTCTACAGCACAACTCCTACACCTAAGGCTCAGGGCTCACCGCAAAATGTGAGCTGGCAAAATGGTAAGAGCCAGAGGAACAGTGACTTTTCTGTGAGGTTGTGTCTCCTAGAAATTACAGGGAAACTACACACATAAAGTCTAACCACCACAGCTGCTTAAACAAGACCTGAACAATGATGGGACCACTAGATACGCTAACA
The DNA here is from genome assembly GCA_021653895.1 of Mastomys natalensis. Lineage (NCBI taxonomy): Eukaryota > Metazoa > Chordata > Mammalia > Rodentia > Muridae > Mastomys > Mastomys natalensis. Next base: position 177,084 of record JAJTUV010001699.1, read on the forward strand.
CGGAAGGAGGAAAGCTCATGGGGCCTCAACTCTAAACAAAGAACCATAGGCAACAAAGGTATGCTGAGAGGAGGAGTCTTCCAGGAAAGAACACACCAACTGGTTATCCAATACCAAAGGGTGAGCCCCAAATACCTATACATACAAGGAACCTGTTATGGACTGAAAAGATTGTACTTACATACTTAGGATTTTTGCGCGCGCGCACAGACACACACACACACACACACACACAAAGAAAAAGATGCCATACATTTGAAAGAAAACAAAGGTACGCAGGAGGGGCTGGAGGAAGGAAGGGGAGGGGATGATGTAGTCATATCATAATCTCAAAAGATGGTAAAAAATCTAATCTGAAAATTTATTAATAAAGCTTGTTTTTAAAAATTGTGTTTCAGAAACAACTAGTGGCTAATCCAAACCCAAAGGAAGAACATGCTACTCACTAAGAGTACGGGATCTGCTATCTTGGTTTTGTAACGGCATGAGGTACTGAGCTCAGGTAATTCGTGTAACTCTGTGTGCCATGAATGTTGTTGAGTCCTATAGACCAGCCCAAAGTGTGAGTCCATGTTGCAGGAATGTATAATAATCCTTTGAAAATAGTATTAACATTTTCTTTTCTACAACTTAAAAAGGTTAGCTTACATCTTTGTGGCTGTTGTGAACAGAATTTCATCACTGTTTTTTTTTTTTTTTTCTGTGTGTCACTGATATAGAGAAAAAGAAGATATTTGTGTATGGGTTTGTATCCTGTACCTTTGTTGAATGTGTTCATCAGTTCTGGGAATTTTCTGGTGGAATTTGTAGGATTTGCCTAGATGTAGAATTGTAGGATTTTTTAAAACAAGGATACTTCAACTTCTTTCTTTCTTATTCCTTTTATTTTCCTCTTTTAGCTTAGAACTATAGATAAGTTATCAAGGAAAAAGAGAGAAATGGACAGACACATGGGTATTGTTTCTGATCATAGTGGAAATATTTTGAGCTTTAAAATTGTGATATGATGTTGGCTATTGATTTGTTATATTGTATGAGATATGATCTTTCCATCCACAGCCCCTTCATGACTTTTGCCAAGATGGGATGTTGAATTTTGCTGAAGGCCCTTTCTTTATCGATTCAAATAATCACATGATTTCTATCTTTGAGTCTGTATATTCAGTATATTATGTTTATTGATTTGCATATGTAGATTTGCATATGTAGATTCACATTTGTAGAATCATCCCTGCATCCCTGGAGTGAAGCCAACTTGATGAATGCTACTTTGGATGTGCTATTTAATTTGGTTTGCAAGTATTTTGTTGAGAATTTTTATGGCTATGTTCATCAGAATGATTGGTCTGCAATTTTCTTCTTCCTTTTTTATTCTTCCTTCTTTTCTTCCTTCCTTCCTTCCTTCCTTCCTTCCTTTCTTTCTTTCTTTCTTTCTTTCTTCTTTCTTTGATGTTTCTGGTTTGGGTTTCACAGTAACACAGGCTACATAAAATGCATTTGGAAGAATTCCTTCCTTTTCTATTGTATGGAATAATTTGAAAGGCATTGGTGGTCATTCTTTTTTAAAGGCTTGGAAAAATTCTGCAGTGAATCCATCTGAGCCTGGACTTTAATAAATTGTCATGGCTAGTTATAGACTTATTTAAATTATTGTCTTATCTTCATTTAACACTTAATGTATGTATCTACAAACTCACTTATTTCTTTTATATTTTCCAATTTATTTAGTGGACTGTAACTTTTTTTTTTTTTTTTAAAGAATGGCCATTATGGTATTTTAAATTTCATTGGTACTATGGCAATGCCTTCCTTTAAATCTCTAACCATATTTTTAATTTTGGTTTTCTCTTTTTCTCCCTTGGTTAGTTTGCCTAAGGCTTTTAAATCTTGTTTATCTTTTCTTTCCCTTTCCCTTTTCTTTTTTTTTTCAAGACAGGGTTCCTCTGTATAGCTCTGGCTGTCCTGGAACTCACTCTGTAAACCAGGCTGGTCTCGAACTCAGAAATCTGCCTGTCTCTGCCTTCCAAGTGCTGGGATTAAAGGCATGTGCTACCACAGCCTGGCTTGTTTATCTTTTCAATGAATGAACTCTTTATTTCATTAATTTTCTGTAGTTTTGTTTCTAGTTTATTAATTTCTACTCTGATATCAATTATTTCTTAATATCTACTGCTTTCTAGGTTTGGCTTGTTCTTGTTTCTACAAGTTTCCAAGACTCATGATTAGGTTATTGATTTGAGACATTTCTGCATTTTTAATGTAGACTTTGACATCTATGGTCTTCCCTCATAGGACGATTTTCAGGGTATCCCATGGGCTTTGGGATGCTTTCATCTTCATTTTCATTAAATTCTATAAACTTTTATTTCCTTCTTGTTTTCTTAGCTGCTCATGAAATTTTAATCTTCACAAGTTTGTTGATTTCCTAGAATTTACTTTATTTGTAGTTTGCTGTTTATTTGTAGCTTTATTCTGTTGCAGTCAGATAGGATGAAAGTAGTTATTTCAGTTTTCAAATAGCTGTTGAGACTTGTTTTATGGCTTAATCTGTGGTCCACGTTAGAGAAAGTTACGTAGGCTTCTGAGAAGAATGTATATTTTTGCAGTGTTTGGGTGGAGTGGTTCTGTAGATGTCTGCTGAGTCCAATTTGATCTAAGATGTCATTTAACTCTGATCTCTCTCTCTCTCTTTCTCTCAGTCAGGATGACCTGTAAGTTGATGAGGTTGCAAATACAAGCACTGAATCCATATTGGGGCTAGTCTATAACTACTAGCTATAAATCTAGAGGTATTTGTTTTATGAAACTGGGTGCACCTGTGCTCAGTGTGCATTTGTTTGGGATTGTAACAGCCTTTGATGGGTTGTTGCCTTAATTAGAATGCAGTGACTGACCCTCTCTCTGTCTTTGTTAGGGCTTTACTGCTATGAACAGACATCATGATTAAGGCAACTCTTTTAAGGACAACATTTGATTGGGGCTGGCTTACAGGTTCAGAGGTTCAGTTCATTATCATCAAGGCAGGACCATGACAGCATCCAGGCAGGCATGGTACAGGAGGAGCAGAGAGTTCTGCATCTTCATCTGAAGGCTGCTAGCAGAATACTGGCTTCCTGGTAGCTAGGATGAGGGTCTTAAAGCCCACACAAGTCAGATGGTCTTAACGATTAGTTGTGGATGGAGAAGAAACTACCAGGTCCCTACCAGTGACTGCTGTCTTTTTTTTATTTATTTTTTATTTTTTATTTTTTATTTTTTTAGGTAATAGATTTCAGAAGAAAAAAAAAGCATAGCACTCATCTGCGTGCCTAGTGAACTCAGCAGGCTCTAATGGATAACTCCAATTCCCATGGTCACACAGGCTGCCTTGGTTAAATTCTGTAGGACACAAATCAAAATGCAGAGTCATGAACATGGGAAAGAGAGTTGTGAGGAAGAAGGGGAGTGGTAGGGAGGGATGGGAAGGGAAAGATGGGGAGGGAGGGATGGGTGGGGAGGGAAATGAGAGAAGGTATATGGGGACAGGACAGTGTCCACACTGTACATGCATAAAATTGTCGGAGAACAAAATTTCTCACTCATGAAAATTTTAAACAGGAAAAAAAAAAAAACTACTCTAAAACGACAACAGCAAAACCTCTAAAATAAACGTTAATCTTTATTTTACAATAATAATAAACATTATATATGTGGTACATTACCATAGTCATTAGATTTAATCCTGATTCTATCCAGTTTATGTTATTCCCACTTTATTGTATGACATTATTTATTTATTTATTTATTTATTTATTTTTATTTATTCATTTATTTATTTTTGCCAAAAAAACAAGATCTTGGCAGAAGATATTACTGTTGGCCACGGAGAAAATGCTTGAGCCCGAGTCCTTTTCCCTTCAATTCACAGGCCACATCTTAAATTAGGTGACCAATGCTCTTTGAGATCTTTTTGAGTTGGACATTTTGATTTAGTAACTATTAACGTCTTTGGATTTCTGTTTCTCTGCAGACTCCCCTCTTCTTATCTGGAGAATTTTAAGAGTACAGGAGGATCAACTATGTATGAGTTGTCATTTGCCATTTCTAGTTAAACTCTTGAAATCAACCGGGAATTCTCCACCTGCCATGGAGTCTCCATCCACTGGTTCTGTGCTCTCTACCGCCCTCCTCTGACCACTCTTCTGTGATTGTGTGGCTAAGTTGCTCTGTCCGGTTCATGCTCACGTCCTTTGGCTCCCATATGTCATTGCATCTGTCCATCCTTACAAAATATGTTTCTTGTTGCATGAGTCTGCTTTTAATTCAAGTCTTCAATCGTCCTACACTGCCTGGAGTACTTGCAGCGTGTTCAAGGGCCCATTTGCAATTTTACCCCTTCCCCCTCCTCCCCTCCGTTTCTCTTTCTTTTCTGTCATTTGCCTGTTATGAATGTAGCTCTCCGATCGCTCTACAGCTTCACAGTGTGTGGGCAGAGGGGACCTTATTTCTGCTCCTTTTTGTCGATTAATTTTAAAATCTGGAATTTTATATTTTTGACGGTAGAATTCTAGAAAGTAGGTAATTTTGGATAAGGTGGTTTTTTGTTTTTGTTTTTTTTTTTTTTTTTTTCCGTATTATTGTTGTTGTTGTTCAAAATCTGGTCGGCTTCAAGCCTATTTCGATAAACAAACAGATTTTGATGTGAGTGTGGGCCAAGGGCCCAGTGTCTTCATGTGCTGTTGCAGGAACTGGGAGGTCTCCTGGCTCCCGTTTGATGATAGTTTGTCATCAGACTGTCTGTAATGACTCAAGATTACTCAGCTTCCAGGGTGAGGGAAGGTTCCCTCAGACATGCCAACTCCACTCTTATATTTGAAATCAATTGTCTTAGTTCAATTTTCTAGCAAGAATTTAGATTTACGCATTATCCTTTTGAAGACAAGGGAGGAGTCAACATTCTGCTTTATCTAAATTAGAATGTCGGATCTATATTTCCTAAATAATTTACCTACCCCTTATTTTAAAAATAATTTAAGGGGCTGACAAAATCGCTTAGAGGTTACAAGCACTTACTGCTTTTCCAGAGGACCAGAGGTGCTAATTCTTGGCACCTACATGGTGACCCATAACTCTAGTTACAGGAGTGTGACACCCTCTACTGACATCCCTATAGTATATATTATATATACACACACACATACATATATACACATGTATATGTATATATAGATATATACATGTGTATACACACACATAGGCATGCTCACATATACATATAAAAAAAGCATGGACATACAGATGTATCTTGGATACATTGATATCATTTCCTTTGGATATATATCCAGAGGGCGATAGCTATTCACATAGGTTTTTTTTTTTTTTTTGTCTTGAGGAAGCTTCAGTCTATTCTAAACAGAGGCTTCATCTTTTATATTCCCAACAACAGCGAATGGGAGTTCTTCTTTTTATATATACGTGAAGGTGTTGGTTTGGTCTTTTTGGTACTAGTTTTTTCCTAAATTAAAAATTTAAAAACATTTTATGTGTATATATTTTTCTGTATATATGTGTATTACATTACCCGCAGTACCCATAGTGACCACAAGAGGGCATAAGATGCAGCATGATTGGAGTTACAGAGGGTCACTAGCTGCCATGCTGGTGTGGGAATTGAACTTGGGTCCTCTGGAAGAGAGCAGCCAATGCTCTTAACTTGCCTAGTCATTTCTCCAGCCCCTAGTTTCTTCTTTTGAGAAATGTCTGCTCATATGTGCTTTTCTTATTTTCAAATTGGGCTGTTCTTTTTCTTTTGTTATCAAAAAATTTGAAGTTCCTTAAATAAGTGGGATGTCAGCCTCAGGTCACTTGAGTAGTTTGTCTCTGTCTTGTGGACTGTCTCTTGATGCTGCTGACTGTTTTCTATGCTGGGCAAAAGCTGCTTGATCTGATATATTCCCATCTGTTAATTTTTATGTTTCTTTTTGTTTCGAGTTGTCTTGAGGCCTCATCTGAAATACAAATACTGGCGTCTTCGAGGCTTTCTCCTGCATTTTCTAGTAGATCTGTGGTCTGAAAACGTACATCTGGGGCTTTGTCCATTTTGAGCTTGTTTTTGTATAGGGTGAAAGATAGGGATCTCACTTCAAGCTTCTGTGTTTAAATGCCAATGTTTTCAGCAATGTTTACTAAAGATGTTATCCTTGATGGAATGTATGTTTTTAACTGTCAGTGTATGAGATTTTCCTGGGCTCTCTCACCTACTTAACTGATGTATGCATTTATTTTTATGGCACAGCCTGTTCTGGCTATCTGTTGCATGCCTTAAGTTCTGAGATTGTGACGATTCCAGCTTTGCAACTTTTGCTCAACATTGCTTTATATACCTGTGGGCTTTTTCTCCTTGTGTGTGAAGTCCTTTTGCAAAATCTTTGCCTTTTTTGCTGTGTGTCTTGGCCGTATTATACTTTGGTTTCCTAGTTCCATTACACTATTTGTCTGATTTTGAATCTCATTCTGCTTTTTAAAATAATCACCCTTGGAATTACATATGAGGCATTCGTCAGCTTCATTCTTCGAGGGGATCTGCTGTTAGTTTCTTGTGTTCTTCTGGATCATCATGTTGTCTTCTTGTCTTCTTTTCTTGTGACTCTGGGTGGAGATCTTTGTATCTGATGGCTCAGCAGTCCTTACCCCTTTATCAGGTGGTGTTACTAATGAAAGTTTCTGTCTGTTTGTCTGTCTGTTTGTTTAGGCCGTTATAGTACACACCTCTAGCTTTGTTGGCTTTGGTTCCAGGAACTGTAGGAAGTCAACAGGACTGTGTAGGAATAGACTTGGCCCAGTGTGTGCTATGAGAGTTGAGGTCATGGATGCAGTGGCCATGTGAACCAAGGCACACTATAGCTGAGGTAGTTGTGGAATATACAAGTGTAGGTGTGAGGGGCTCACTGTGTGGTCACTCAGACAGCGGAACATCTTCATCTTCACAGAATCCTATTGTGACAACTTTGCAGTACTGTATTTTATAAAATCCTATCATTTTTAACTCAAAAAGTCTAATGTATCTAGAATTTGGACACTTGGGTAAAAATTACATTTCATTCTGAGACTCTTTCTTAGCCGAGGGTATCTGAAATTTGACATAATTTCTTGCTATGACACTAATTCTCTCTCAGGTCTTAATATATATATATATATTTTAAATCCCTCTACAGACTCACTGACTCTTTGCTAGTAGAAAATGCCATTTTGGTTTTCTATTGCTGTCCCCAAAGCAATAGAAACCTGTCTGGAACCTGAGCTGCCCGTGCACTTTGACTTGAGTTTGTTGCTCAGAACCTGTGGTCTTTTGTTCTCCGTCTCCTAGCGTGGCTTCAAGTCCTAGATCAGTGGTTCTCAACCTGTGGGTTGAGACTCCTATGGGAGAGATGAGCAATCCTACTAAAGGGGTTGCCTAAGACCATTAGAAAACACAGATATTTATGTTATACAGTAACAAAATTAAAGTTGTGAAATATCAATGAAAATAATTTGTGATTGGGGTCACCACAGCATGTGGAGCTATATTAAAGGGTTGCAGCCTCAGGAAGGTTGAAAAACATGGCTCTAGATAGATTACCTACCTGGTTTCTAATCAGGAGTCAAGTTGCTTGCCTCCCCAGGCTAGCTCATCACCAGTGAACCCTTTACTGACAGCCTTAATGCTTAGCCTTCTTCATTTAATGCCTAGTTCTGGCCCTGTAGCCTTAGACCTGTTGTATTTTACTGCAAACGCTAAGCAGTTGTGGCAGCCTCAGTATGCGGTTCCATCTCAGCATCACTCGGCAGATCCCGGAGATGCTGATGCACATTTAGCTGTAACCTGAGAGGCAGATATGACAGCGAAGCAATTGGTTATACTTAAGTATCAAGACAGGCTCCTGGCACGAACGTAAGCATAACAAACAACATGGAAAGGTTTGATGAATATTCATTAAATAAATAAATGGCAAGCCCATTGAGTCACACTCTTGTTTACATGCTTTGAATCTAATTTTTTTTTTTTTCATTTCTATCGGCCTTCTTCCCTCAGTGGTTACCATGGAACCAAATTATCTGACAGCTCGTGACCAAGCAGCTTTAGAACCCACACTTTATGGGACTTCCGGAGCGGAAGTTGATCTGCAGAAGAGCCGGATGAGCGTTTCTCACCAACTTGTCTTTGCTGTTTTCTTTCTGTCTGCAACAGTGGTAAATTCAGCAATGCTTCTTAAACGCCGCACGTAAATTTCAAGGCAATAACGTTATAAGTCTTGTAAGCAGAAAATGATCGTCCCTACTGAAACCCAGCATAGGACACACAGGCTAGTGAGGGGTGTGTGAGACTGTTGTCTGAAGAAATAATCTGCTCCAGTCAGGTCTCAGATACGGTGAAGCTTGGCTGCCATCAATGGAAACTCACGAGGATGGCCGTTAAATGGTAGAGCGATTTATTTTTTCCCAAGCAGAAGTCCAGAGAGGGAACGGGAACAGCCTTGCTAGTTTCTGCTGATCTTGTTCAATAACATCCCTGAGGTACTCAGGGCCCAAGTTCAAAACAACTATATTCAACCGATCAATCAGAAAGGCAAGTGGACCAAAAAACAGACAAGTAAGTGTTGTGCTGGTTGGTTTTATGTCAACTTGACACAAAAGAGAGGAAGAAGTCTCAATTGAGAAAATGCCTCCATAAGGTCCAGCTGTAAGGCATTCTCTTAATTAATGATTGATGGGGAGGGCCGAGCCCGTTGGGTGGTTCCATCCCTCGGCTGGTGGTTCTGGGTTCTATACAAAAGCAGACGAAGCAAAGCACAAGGAGCAAGCCAGTGAGTAGCACCCCTTCCTAGCCTCTGTATCAGCTCCTGCCTCCACGTTCCGGCCCTGATTCAGTTCCTATCCTGACGTTCTTTGGTGCTGATCAACAATGTGGAAATGTGAGTAGAATAACCCCCTTTCCTTTCCAACTTGCTTTTTGGTCATGATGTTTTACTACAGCAATAGAAACCCCAACTAAGACAGGTGGAAAGAAAGGTTTTGGGCTGGTGAGACAGTGCAGTCAGTAAAAGGGCTCTCTGATAAGCCTGATGACCTAAGTCCCTTGCCTGAACATAGGTAGGGAGAGAACCAACTCCTGTAAGTTGCCTTTTGACCTCTACACAAGCAGTTTGGCATGTACGCACACACACACTCATCTACACACACACACACTCATCCCCTTATCCCACCACTCTCTTACACACACACACACACATACACACACACACACTCAAGTAAGTTTTGTCCTAAAATTCACTTTTATCCTACATACAAAGGAGGCTAGGAAATGCTCCTATCCAACATCCATATTGAGTAGCTTTCTATGACTGAAATCAAATACTTGAGAAAACTACCTTATAAAGAGAAACGATTAGTCTTGGCTCATCATTTTACAGGTTGCAGTCATGACTGGGTAGGTCCTTTGTTTTTAGGCTTATGGTGAGGGGACTGTGTAGTTGGAAGTGTGTTGCTGAACACTTTGGTCCTTAGAGTTAGGAATCAGAAGAGGTAGAGAATTGAGGTCTCCTACAACCCTGTCTGAGGGCATCCCACAATGAGCTAAGGGCAATTCCTTGGGGTCCACCTCTAAAGATTCCTCTAGTTCCAGGTGACATCACCAAACATTTACCACAAGAGCCTCCGTATCTAAACCAGAGGAACGTCTATGAGTCTAACCAGCAGGCAAGATGTTCTTTAATTTTTGGATGAAGAGAAGAAGTATTACTGGAAGCGCTAAAGCATCGGTTCTCAACCTTCCCAATACAGTTCCTTATGTCGTGGTGACCCCCAAACATAAAATTATTTTCGTTGCTACTTCATAACTGTAATTTTGTTGTCCTTATAACCATAATGTAAGTATCTGAAATGCAGGGTATCTGACATGCAACTCCTATGAAAGGGTCGGTCAACCCACAAAGGGGTTATGACCCACAGGTTGAGAAGTATTGCTCTAAGCAATCTCCATATGATATGTCAAGTTACTTTGGGCCAAGGATGCTTGGAATTACAGTTTCTTTGGAGACAGAGGCCAGGACCCTAGGTCAGCCTTGAGTTCAATGATCCTCTTCAGGTTACCAAGAGCTGAGACTGCAAATATTTGCCACTGTTCCCAGCTGAAAGTGAACATTGTTTTATATTTCTTTGGGGAATCATTATCATTTTAAAATTGGAGGGTAGGGGCTGGAGCAATGGCTCAGGAGTTAAAAGGGTCCTGCTCTTGCCGAGGACCCAGGTTTAGTTTCTAGCCAAGTGTTGGCTCACAACCATGTGACACTCTAATTCCAGGGAATCTGATGCCCTGTCTCTGTGGGATCTGTGGGATCAGGTCTCATACCTAGAACATGTAACATATGATAAATAAATAAATCTAAGCAGAAATTTAAACATCTCATTGTATATGTTCATGTAAACATTTTACATTAGACCATATTCACTCACATGAAGAATGAGTGTTGAGATTCTTTACTCTACACCCCTTCCTCCTCATCTCTCACCTCCCCAACCCTGTTAGTCCCCTTAATTCCTCTTGACAGTTTCCCTCTATTTTTATGTCATATTCATACATGGTTATATGTATCTGTATAAAAACTAAGAATCACAAATGAGAGAAAATGTTACATTTTTTCTATCCAAAAGTAGCTTATGTTCCAGTCTTCAGTTGCATCCATTTTCCTGCACATGATCTAACGTCATTAGTCTTTATAGGTGGAACAAATTTGATTGTGTATACATACCACATTCTCTTTATCTATTATTCTGTTGATGGACAACGTAGTTTCATTAATTTAGCTGTTGCAAGCAGTGCTACAGATATGAAACATATCTGTGATGTGTTGAGTTGGAGTCCTTTGAGTAAAAAAGCCAAGAGTGGCATAGCTGGGTCATATGATAAATCGACAAAAATCAAAATATTTGATTAGTCACTTCGGAAATCTCAAGATGGTCATTATAATATTTTGATGTAATAATCATCACGTTTCCTTCTTATCACCTACCATGTGTCACTTTAGTTGAATCAATTAAGTATTATTTGAAAAATAATAAAAAAAAAGCATAGAAAAAATAAGTATGCTTTTTTTGAAAAAAGCATAGAAAAATAAGTAAATAAACAACAATAAAATATTAGCTTCTACGGTCCACTTGCCCACTTACCAAGCCAGGTACAATGGTTATGAATTCCTCAAAACGTCCCGAGGTTTAAATAGCTCTTTTTAAATAAGGTAGCATTTAATTGGTTTTGTATTTTTGTGTCACTGCCTACAGCGTGATGAAAAGAGCCCTCACTAATTGTTAATGCTGTGAGCACAGGATGTCTACACGGCAGAGGGCTAGAGTGGGGATGGCAAGTACCTGGGCTCTTGATTACAAATCAGGCAGATAGTCTATCTAGAAGGAAGAAGTCTCATGAAGGGGGGAGAAGAGTACATTTAGAAGGTTGCCCCACCTAGAGATCTATCCCGTCTGCAGACACCAAACCCCCATACTACTGCTGATGCCAAGAAGCGCTTGCTGACAGGAGCCTGAGAGGTTCTACCAGCACCTGCCCAATACAGATGCAGATACTCACATGTAGCAGGATATATTCCCACTACATTTGTATAAAGCTTGGCCACTGGGATGTATGAGAGGAAGGCCGAGTGAGGAGTCGGGAGGAGGGAAGAAGAAGGAAGAGGAGGAACTGGAGGAAGAGGAGCAGCCATGGAGAATTACGCATGGTCCAGAACAGCCCTGGGTAACAATTTATATCTTAAGATTAGATATTAGGAAACAACTCTAATTGTGTGGACATCTTGTTAATTGAGCATTTCCAAATATATAAATATTGGATAAACCTTAAGCATTAAGAGTCTCATTTCTACCGGGTACCACGGTCATAGCTGGATGGTTTGGGTTCAGCCAAGCATTGTGGACAGGGTGGTGGGTTGGCAGAGCCAGCTATCATGATGGCATCTCGTGGGTGCTAGGGCTGGTGTTTCAAGCTAGCCAGAGTCGCTGTCCAGAGCTGGAGCTGCGGGAAAATGGTGGCTGTCTGGTAACAGCCTGGACTGGGTGCCGCATTTTTAAATATTAACCACAACACTCATAACCAACCATCTGACTGAGCCTAGGGATCCCAGTGGAAAAGTTAGGGGAAGGACTGAAGGAGCTGAAGGGGATTGCAACCCTATACAAAGAACAATATCCACTAATTGGTCCACCCAGAGCTCCCAGGGACTAAACCATCAACCAGAGTATACATGGAGGGAGCCATGGCTCCAGATGCATAAGAAGCAGAGGGTGGCCTTATCTGACGTCAATTGGAGGGGAGGGAGGCTTGATGCTCCAGCGTAGGGGCATGCTAGAGGGTAAGGTGGGAGTGGGTGAGTGGGTGGAGGAGCACCCTCATAGAGGCAAAAGGGAGGAGGGAGGATGAGATGGGGGGTTTGTGTAGGGGTAACTTGGAAGGATAATATCATTTGGAATGTAAACGAATAAGGTGATTAATAAAAAAAGATGAAAAACAGGATAGATTCAAGTTGTGGGAGGTCAGAAACGAGTAATTTGAGAGAGAAGAGGTTCCCCTCGTAAGGATATGCCACATTTTGACAAGGTTATAAAAAATGGCCTTGTAGTCTCCTGGGGAAGGCCCCTGGGATTCGGAGCAGGCTTATGTACGTGCAAGGCGCTGGGGCTTTGAGCACCGTGGGAAGTGTCTGCCTCTGGCCCATGGTATTCATGTAGGGTTTGAAGATTTGTACAATGTTATGTAGTCCTCTCTTCAGACTTCCCATGCTGTCCTAGTTTGCCTTTTACTGCTGAAAAAAAAATGAGCAGATGAACAAAATTATGTCTATCAAGTGGCTTGTTACATCACCATGATAATAACAAAAGGAAATCACAACCATGCACACTTCCTGTAAGAAATTAAATAAGTTGTGGTAAAACAGTGAAATTGTATATAGCAACTAAAATCATTTGTGTGTGCACATGCCCATAAAATACTTTAGAACGGGGAATTAATTTGCTAATAGTGGCAGTAATAATCACATTCACAGAGTCTATACTTTTTGTTATAATAATGTGTGCATTCTAGAATGCTCTCCTCTGAGAGTTACAGCTGCCATCTTCATGAGAGATGTGAGAAGTGGCCAGAGAACTCTGGGATAGCATTGGCTCACTGTTGGTGCTCTATCCTAGAGGCAAGGGCAGGGAGGGTCACTAGGCAGAGTATGTCACTGGACTCCCAGCTGTGACTCTGGAAGCTCCCCTCTCACTTCCTAGCTATTTGTAATTCTGTCTTAATTGCACATGGCCTCATGGTCCAGGAGATGTTCTCGGATAAGGACCATGCCGGTCAACGGGAGATAGGGCTCTCCCTGCAGAACTGTGGGGAAGTTATCTTTATTCTGGGGTGAGACCTCTAGAAGTGCAGCTATTCCAGGGTCACCCGCTCTCTGGTGAGTCTCTTCACCCATACTTTTTGGGTACATTAAACTCATTCTTCCCCAAGTTGGACCTTGGTGGAATCTTACTTTGGTTTGCTGTTTGTGTCCTGTAAGGAGGAATAGACATTTGTTTACATCTCTTCAGGCAGAGAGAGAATACTTGCAATATATGGAATAAAAATAGTTTATTAGGACATATCTACATGGGCTGGAGAGATGGCTCAGTGGTTAAGAACACCAACTGCTTTTCCAGAGGTCCTGAGTTCAATTCCCAGCAAGAACATGGTGGCTCACAACCATCAGTGATGGGATCTGATTCCCTTTTCTGGTGTGTCTGAAGACAGCTCCAGTGTACTTATATACATAAAATAAAGACATATCTACACAGAAAATTGTCTGGGAAAATATACAACACGTTATTCTAAACAAGAATTGTCTTATTAGGGTAATACATAGTGTTCCCTTTGGCTTGTGTATTCCCTAGAGTAAACATGGGCATGCAACAGGAATTGTACAATGTGAAACAGATTTAGTTTTTCAGAAGCTGGAAGTCATGTGGGGATTTCTAATTAATGAGGTGGTTAATGTTGCATTATGTATAATTATACAAGAAAATCGATTGTCTTGGTGATTTATGCAGATATTTTGAAGACATTTCCTTAAGGAGAATCTTCAAAATTCTGAGTAAGAGCTATATGGTTGCAATGAAGAATAATTATCTCGGGATGACTGTTTTAAAAAATAATCAAACACAACTATTTGTTTTGTGTGTGTATGCATGTGGGCACACATATGGTAAATAGCACATGGGAGCCAGAGGCTAACCTGCAGGAGGCAGTTCTTTTTTTTTTCATCTTGGTTCTAGGGATCAAACTTAGGTCCTGAGGCTTAGCGGCAAGCTCCTCCACCCACCGAGCCATCTTACTGGCCCAGGACTGCTCTGAAATCACAGCAGTGATTGCAATGAATAGATTTCCTATGTTTGGTAAAAGATGTATATTAATCTTTTTCTGATCATTGTTATTCTTCTCTACTGATTTGATAGGAGTTTGATCTTGTTTTCTCACTCCTTGAGAAAGCTGTCTGCCTGAGCTTGCTCTGGTCTGTGGGTGTGTGTGTTGATGGTCTCCAGCTTCCCCAGGGTGCAGCTTGTCTGTACTCCATGGCTTTGGGTAGGCAAAATTTCCCTTTTCACTTATAACTTTGATTATTTTTCCTCCTTCATGTTTCCTCGAGCTTTGTGTTTCTCACAAGTACTCTGTTTTGTTTCTACAGGTTTGCATAATTCCCAAAGTCTGCCTTGTTACTGATTTCTGAGTGTTTTTGCATATAGGATAAAAAGAGATTTGATATAATTTCAATTTTGATGGAGTGTGCTCTGTGTACTTTTTCTTCTGTTGTCTGTTCTTTTGTTGTCAGACATGAAAACCAATGATTTTATCTGAGGTAGAACTTGGCAGCTATACTTCCTCTGGAATTTCATAGCTAGTGTTTACATTTACTTCTCTGAGGCACTTGGAGTTAAGCAGTGTGGGAGCTGATGACCTCTTTGGCATGCTGATATCTACTTGACCAGCATGGCTTTTTGAAAGGTAACTCTTTCCCTTATTGGCTTCATGCCCTTGCCACAACACAGCACGAGTATGATTTTATTGAGGGGCCATTTCCATTTCCTTGAGCTATGCATATGTTTGTACTAGTACCACATTGTTTGAACTCCAGTGGCTTTGTTGTAAGATTTAAAATAAAAAGTGATGGTGTGGGGTGACAACTCAGACAAGAGTGCTTGATGCTCTTTCAGAGGACTTGGGTTTGGTTCCCAGCACCATCCATACTGGGCAGCGTACAGCATCCAACATTTTCTTGTGGGTAGCTGTATAAACCTGTACACACACACACACACACACACGTCAAGGCAAACATAAGTAAATAAATAAAGTGAGATTCCCCCCACCTTTGTTCTTTATGAGGTTGTCTGGGTTGTTCCAGATCCCTGCTCTCCCATCTGAATATTAGAATCAGCTCCTTTAGTTCTTCAAAAGAATCGTGCGAAATTTTACTGAGGATTCCACTTAATTTGTAGGTCCCTTGCATCTTAGTACCTATTATATCATTCAATCTGTGAGAAAGGAAAAAAAAATGTCAGTTAAGTCTTCAATTTGTTACAACAATACACTCTTAAAAACTTAGAATTTATCAAAATACACCCCTCTCTCTTTTGTTCCTTTTTGGCATTTGCTATTTATTTGTATTGTCATAATCGGAATATTTTTTTTAAGGTTACAGTTTGAGATTTCTTTAGTTGAATAGGCTCTGTTGGTTTATTAAGTTTCTTGCCTCATATCTCAGATGCTCTGTGAACAAAGAGTCATCACATCTTCAAATGAGACACTTCTCCTTGAAAAGCCAACCAGTCTAGTCTGGTCCTACTCTCTTGCTTCATTAAATCCTCCTTGCCATCAGCTGCCATTTAATAGGCTTAAAAACTCAACCCCCTTTTCAACTTCAAACTCATTGAAAACAGTCACAAACACCTCAGGTTACTTTTAAGCAACCTTAGGTAGGGTTATTACACATTGGGAAATGCTGCTACAGCCATCTTGATTCATGACAAGAAATAGAAGATTAAAAAAAAAAAAACTGACTATGTGGTAGCCAGCTTATTCCTACAGACATGCACCAGAGAACAGGGTCACTGTCAGTAAAATCTATGTAAAAGCCAGTGCGGTTCCTGAACTCCCAAATGTGCTTTGTGAGAGTACATCACAGGGATCCTCTTCAAACAGGCTACTGTCACTCAACACCGTACAGATGACATCATGCAGCCATCTAAAAATCACAAATAAGAGGGCTGGGACAGTGCCCATTTAACTTGCCTCATGCAGCATAATCCTGTGTGCATTTGGGCACTTAATAAATGCAAGTGGATGATATAATGCATTTGTTAATCACCAATCATCCTGAAACTTAATGATGTGCCCAGAGCTGATGGGTCTACCCAAGAGTGTTCTTATTGAGTGTTGAATACCATTGAGGGGCTTCCACTTAAATACACACATCAACACACACACACACACACACACACACACACACACACACACATACACACACGGAAAAATTTTAGCTTTCAAACAAAGAGGAGAGGCTTTTGTCTTTGCTAATTAAATTTCTTTCAAATCTCAGAATACATGCATTCTACTTATTTTGTTTAGAGGAAAACGACATTTACACAATGACTTAACATCTAAAAAGAAAACATACAGTTTTGCACATTTTAATCAAGTCAGACCACAGGATACTTGGATAGAAGAAACAGTTAAGGGTAAGATAGTCACAAGGATTGTCTTGACATGACAGCTCCAAAACATAAGAGAAAAATACTCAAGGCAATCTCATTCCAGTATCCCACCACTCCTACCTCAAAGTCCTGACCCAGCACAGGTGGAGTTAACTATGTTCTCTGAGAATGGACGGGCTTTTAGTGTAGCTCTTGGGATGGCTGCCAAATGTAAAGCTGAAGGCATTACTGCACTCCGTCTAAAAACTGATAAAAGAACCCAACTCATGAACGTAAATTTCTTAGATGTCATATAAAAATCTCACCATAATCAAAAAAGTTGTGTGTGAGCTACTGAAGTGTTTAAAAAGCTTTCTAATCTAGTATAGAGTCAATCAAATGATAGACAGTCAGAATTGCTAGCAGAGGTCTGAAAAGTCTTCCTTGAATGAATGTTAGTGGGTTTTGGAAATTTTACTTTGGATTTTTGTTAAGGGAGAGATGAGTGTCCTCTCATGGAGTGCCGACACCTGCACTGCGCAATGACGTAATCATGACGTGCATCATGACGTATGCTCTCTTTCGTCACGTCCATGTCGATGATTTTGATCTGTTTTGATGATAATATTACTCAAACTGAAGAGTTGTAAACCTTATCAAAGAGACAGTAGGACATCTTTCAGATGGAATTCTGATCAGAAATTCCTGCCCAAAGGTAACAGAAAATGCTTGGATTAAATGTCCAGACTAAAAGTAGCATTATGATTTGTCTTCTTAGCACGTTCTTCCTCATTCAAGATGCTTAGACAGCTTAATGGAACATCTAAAGTCATGAAATGGTCGGTATTCCAAAAACCCTGAAACCAAACTTTTAAGGCCACACATTCTATTTGTTTGTGCTCTTAAAGACACAGGACGCTTTCCACTTTGCCATTTAAGTAATAAAAAACTGGAGAGAATGACCACACTTCAGGCCCAAGGTCTTTGCAGGGGGAAATCCCTCTCTCCAGCATTCGTAACTTTGCTTTCCTCCAGTCAAGCGTGTTGGAACAGTTTCTCTCCCCTCTTTGCTGTGCTTGGTCCTCGGTGCCTCCTGGCCCTCCTTCACCCTGCCTTCTGTCCTCATCTCTTCCATTTCCTGTGTTCTTCTCCTCTGGCCTGATGGTTGCACCTCTCGTCATATAGCTTTTAATTAAATCTTGTTTAGTAAAAAGAATAAGATTCTTTCATATTTATTTGCCTCATGTACATTTTTACACAAGTGGTAATCTGAAAAACAAAACAAAACAAAACCCAAACTTATCTTGATGCTTTAACATGGTTGGCAAGAACTGGTTGGTTGTGTGTGTCTATGGCTGAGCATTACTTAGTGCTGAGTATTCCTAAAGGTGGTACTCACAGGCCTGGGGTGGGAGAAGAAAATGTCTTCCATTCTATTCAACATCGCTAAAGGGAGAATGGGAATGGGCAGTGTGGCTTTGAAACAAAGGTACCTCCTCAGCCTTAGGAAAGTCCAGAATTCTCAATCTAAAGTCAGTCGTCACTTGCTTAAGGAAAAAAACTCTTTAAATCAATTTCTTTATATATATATGTGTGTGTGTGTGTGTGTGTGTATTTTAATTATTTAAACAGGGGTTATAAACACAATAAGGCAGGATGTGGGAATGGGATGGCACCGGAGCATAGGTGTTCAGGGGGAGTACAGATACCTTTCAGAATAGGGTATCAGCTGGGCGAAGGTTCAGGGGACAGGTCACTATGACTGCCTATGATTCACTTGTCCTTATCTAAGTTGGTACTGTCTGACGAGGCTACCTATTTACAAGATCTATGACTACTCAGGCTGGTAAATTTCCACAAAAGCTGCCTGTTTACAATAGCTTATAGCCATCTGTTTCAGTGTTTTTCCACAGAGACCCAAGACTTTGTGTTAGCATGTATGTATGTCAAGCCTATTGCTGATTTTAGGCCTATGGCTGATTTTAGGTCTTCAGTGTATAAGCAGGGCTGCCCCTGACATCTCCTCCCTTCTCTAAGTATAGAAGAGCCATGGTGATTCTAATCTTGCAAAGGCAGGGATAGAGGCTTGACCTCCAAAAATTGAAGGGGGCCTTGTAATGGCTCCAGTCCTCCTGTCATTGTCTAGTGAGGCATGAGGGCCATACCCATCCCAATGTCTTTTTCCTGGAGAGGGGATACTTTTGACATCAACCCTTATACAGTCAGGCTTGTCCCTCAGGGAACCCAGAGAGATATTTTTAACTTTTATTTATATTCCCTTGCAGTGCTTAGCCTCACAGCCTAAGCAAGAATTTAGATCGCCAGTCAGAGGGGGTTCTGGGTGGCCCCTCTCTGCTTGGTCTAGGGCAGAAGTTCCCTCTTTTAGGTTGGGTGGAGATGGGTTTTGGGAACACCCTGGATAAAGTAACAACCTCATCTTGAGTCTCGTGGTCCCCCATAGCTAACTTATGATAATGTATCTGAATAGGTTTTGCTACCAACTTACCTATCTGTTGTTTCACAAAGTTAGTCAGCCTATTTAAGGCCTAGGGGCCAAAATAAATCAGCAAAAATAACCCAATTAATGGTCCCAAGATGGGAGGAAGTAGGGTTGGCAACCATGTAGAGGTTGAAAACCAATTCTTGTACCAGCTCTCATCTTTCTCTTTCTCTCTCTGTCTTTTCTCAGGGCCTTCTCTGACCTTTTTCATTTAAATCAATTTCTACATCAGATGTTCTACCTGGGATACTGAGCAGTAAAGGAAAACTAGCCATGCAAATGCCCTGTCTTCCTCCCAGATTATCAGGGAGATTGTCTAAATAGCTTCCATTATCCTCTCCATATATGTGTGTATGTGTATTGAATGATGTCATGAGTAATATATTTTATTAGTTTCCTGTGGTTGCTGTAACAAATTATTAACAAACAAGATAACCTAATAAAAAAAAAAATCCACCCAGAACTTTATTCTCTTCCATGTTTGGAGGCGTCAACTCTGCATGCAGTTTTAATGGTCTGGAATACAGATGTCAGCAGGACGGGGCTGCCTCCAGAATCTCAAGATGTTGTGCTCACTGTCTCTTCCACTCCTGGAGGCTAGTAGTTCCATTCTTTGGCTAGTAGTTGCATAGCTCGAGTCTACAAGTCCATAGTCTTCAAGCTGCTCTGGGTTCATCATCAGATTGGCTTCTCTGTGAGTGTCTGTGTTAATTGTCCCTCTTCCCTTGAGATACAAACACAAATGTAGATCACAGGATCTCTTTGATAGAGGCAGAAAAGGCCTTTGACAAAGTTCAACATTCCTCCATAAAATCCTGGAAGGAACTAGGAATAGGATAAATATGTGTGTATGTGTGTGTTTGTGTGTGTGTGTGTGTATGTATATACAACTAATATATATTTACACATATATGTATATGTATACATACATGCAATATATATACATACATACAAACAAATAGACAACATTATACTCTATGACACTTTTGTAGACTCTTGTGGTTTCTTTGCTGTGTACCATGGCTGAGTCTGTGTTGGGCAAGTGTCTGAGGTTCACCACAGCTATCTTCACAGGGACTGTCTTCCTCGTTTGTGTATCAGGGACCTCTGCAGCCATTTTACCTTCTAAGACTACATTTCATGGGATGGCTGTGTTTAGCTGAGGATTGTTTCCTAGCAACACTGAGCATGTGTGAAGTAGCCATGCCACTGTGATCTATGTAGCCGCCCACTCTGCTTTTCTACTTCTAAGGCATCTTGAGTATTACGAGAGGCTGCTGAAAGGCTGCTCTGTGGGTGCCATGTACACCCCTGGAACTTCAGAGTTGTAAGGCTCAATAGCAATGCAACAGATTAAGCGATCTTAAAGTCTGGTCTCCATGCTGGGTTCAGAGCTACCAAACTGCTGGGTGATTTTTCAGTCTAGCTTTGTGCACTGAGGGTTGTAGCAGACCACACGGAAGCACCCTAATCTACGGATATTTCCTGACCTAGGCCCCTAAGTAGTTAGTTTATCCCAAGAGACTCTCTCTCTCTCTCTCTCTCTCTCTCTCTCTCTCTCTCTCTAGATGGTGCCTTACTACTACCCTCTGAATCATGCCATGCGACAGCATGAAAGTCTCTCCACTGCTGTCTGTCTGATGGAGGAACCACTGTCTACCACAGCCTGCAATGGCATTTGAGGGTTATAAGGGCTTTGGCGTCATTGGATTTGCTATTTGGAAACAGCTTGGAAGGCCCCTCCTCCCTCAGAAAACTACACGGCTTAGGCCATGTTTTCTTGCTTCTGTGTGTCTTTGTTTCTGCTGTCTCCAGCATCTTTCCCTTCGTTCATGGATTCTGAGAGATATTCCTCCATTCCTGCCTCCAGTATTAATAAAGTCTGTTTTTAGTTATTATGAATCTCTCCTCCACTGGCTTTCATAGAAGCATTCTCTCATCTTCCATCTTTCTCGGACATCTCAAAGAGCTAAAACTCCAAAAATAAAATCACATATCATCCAGTCAGTCGGAGGGAAAACTAATAAGCGTGTGTGCTTTCTGTTTCTGTTGCTGTGATAAAAACCAGGACTAAAAGCAACCGGGGAAGAAAGGGTTGACCTCATCATATGCTTCAGGTCATAGTCTATCACTGAGGGTAGTCAGGCCAGGAAATCAGGGTAGGAACCAAAGCAGAAACCACAGAGGAATCCTGCTTACTGGCTCATTCAGCTAGCTTTCTTCTACCAGACCCAGTTGTGTAGGGACAGCGCTGCCCACAGTGGGCTGTACCCTCCCACATAAATCGGAATTGGTTTCACTATCTGATCTTTAATAAAAGTGAGATACTGGCTTGCTCATCTGACTTGTTTACATAGTCCAGTTTGGTCTGAGGTTCCCCATTGCTGCTTCTTAGAATCCCTCTGCTGGGATTATAGCAAGCCACCATGTTGCTAGACATTTTACACAAGAGCTTGCAGGGCAAACACTTAACCCAGCAAGCCATCGTCTTTACTCATAAGAACACACCTTAAAAATAAGACAAACCCATGGATGTGTACAATGATTAGAGATTTGAAACCAATATAGGAGTATTCTCCATAGATGACAGTTTTTCTCAGAGATAAAGTCAGCTTTGTCTCTGTGAGGGTCACGGAAGCCCATTAAGAGAACTCCCATGTAACCGTTGACTACTGTTGAGGTTTGGCCACTCTTCTTGATCCTACCTTTATACCTTGGGACTTTGCCAACTTCTCTCTTTCAGTTTACTTTCGTCTTCTGTATAGCATCCCTGGGAAGTGGAAGATCCTCTGCTTCCTCCTTCTCTCCCACAGCTTGCTGTTATCATCAGAATACATTCATTTCTTCACTGCCTGCTTGGCATATGGACCATGTATATATTTTTCCTCTTGGACTATCTGGAAATCCAACTGTCTTCTTTTTCACAAAAGCCAGTGATGACAGCCTGGCCACTTGCCAAAGTCTTGCTTTTCATTCTTTTTTGGCCTGGTTGTTAACACTAAAGACTCTGATCACGTGTAGTTCATTAGGCAAATGTTATCAACTCAAAAAGACTTAAAGCTTCGAGATTTGTTTATTTATATTTTTTTCAGGGCAGCAGAAAATAGTCTGCTCACCGGTTAAAATTAAACAAAATGAATTGTCCTGACTGGTACATCTAGACAGTGATCATGGTAATGCTTGTAACAGAACCGAGCTAACAGCAAGGGCAGGGTGCGTTCATTTCATTGTGCCTTTCATGTTTAGGACAAAGTCAGTGGTGAATTAGACATTTTTATACAAGTCACAATCGATGAGCCCAAGACTTAAGAAGATTAAGTTGCTCATCTCATCTCAGGAAACATAGAGAACAGAGACGTAGTAACAGAGAGGAGCTCACATCCTTGACACTGGTCCTTGACTCTGAAGCCACAGAGGGAGGGGGAGATAGTCGGGCTTCATCTAGTCTCCGAATGTACCCCTATTTTTTTTTTTTTTTTTTTTTTTTTTTTTTTTTTTTGGTGAACAGAAAGATTATCTTTCTCTAGTCCAAATTATTGCTAAAATGCATCTACTTTCCTGTGGGATGTGGGTGGCTTCAGGTTTTATATCTGTCCTTATTAGAAGGGACTTATTACAATTACTTCAACCCAGCCACTTTGAAAGGGCCAGAGGACGCTGAGAACTTAGTCAAGTTTAATAGGAAACAGAGATTTGCCTCCAAGGGTGTTGTGCTCCGTTACTGGGAAGACAACGGAGGAGAGAGTGTTCGGGTTGAAAGGGAACCCAAAGTAAATTTAGACCACTCTACATGTTGGCAAGAGCCAGACAAAAAAAAATCTAGGATGAAAATAAGTCCAGGCCAGGGTGAGTCAATGATATCATGGTTTAATTTCTTTCCTGCCATATCCAATTCTTCTTTTTATTAATTCTGCTAGGTACTCGGAAAGTTTTGTTTTTTTTTTTGCCCGAAGCTACGGTTACATGCATGGCGGAACACTTCTGTTCATGCCGGTTAATAGGAAGATCTGTTGTGGTTAAGATTGACAGGGGTGAGCCGAGGTGCGTGGGAGGCAGAGGCAAGAGCCGCTCCTTGGCTTTGTTCTGTCGTTAATGGGGAACAGACATCAAAACACCTCCCGAAATGCTCATGCACCTCAATCAGATTACGTTCGGCATTACAGCATCCTTTACTCTGCCTTTATCCCTGGAGCATGAATGAGATTCTTTGAAGAAGCCACCAGCATTCACACAACACCCCTTTCTCTACGAAGACTCATCTGAACTGAAGTGCGCTCCAGCTGGTGCTCGCGCGTCTGTGGATTTTTTTTTTGACCATTATTTCAGTTTACCCGAATATCAGCCAGGCCTTTTATGTAGCAAGAGAGAATTCTTTATGACAATGGCTTTTACTTAATGTTGAAGTACAATAAAGGGGTTACACATTCCATTTTAATTTAATAACTCACATCCTTTAAAACATGAAAATTTACTTAAGAATTGGAGTTATGCCTTTTTTTCCTCGTTAACTGTGTTTTCCTACATAGAACCCTTCTTTGACCAATGACATTTACTTGATGAGAAGGTCATTTTAAGGATTAGAGATAACGTAAACAATATAATGTGATATGAGAAGCTGAGTATATGGTTCAGTGGGAAGAGGGGCTTGCCATACTGTATATATTGTGAACTTGAGTTCCAGTCTCTGGAACCTACATAAAAACCAGATGTTGTAGCATCTGTCACCCTAGAGCTGCTGTAGGGAGAGGAGACAAAAAGCAGAGAATCTGCAGGAGCCCTGGGCCAGCTAGCATGGCATTTACAGCAGAAAACAGCAAACAGACATTGACTCTGGGGTTCTGGCAAGACTCCACGTTGCCCTTAGACCTGAATGTGTACCCAAATTCATACACATAAATGGTCACACACACATGTTGTACATACCACACACACACACACACACACAACACACAAAGATACATTAAACATTTATGATTTTTACTAGATAATGTTTTCAAACTGTAGAAAGGTTTTAAAATGTTAAATTGGAGAGTAAGATGTTCTCTAATTATGTGGTGGGCCAGACTATGACTCAGTAAGCCCCAATTTGTGACATGAGCCAGTAACGGTCCATCAGAGAGACTATAATCTGTAGACAAATAGCCCAAATGATTTGTTTGGGTGAATTCACATATTTTTCCATTTTGTAAGTTTGCTTAACTTGACGGTAAATACTGCTTTCCGGGCATTTACTAGAATCATATATATATATATGTATGTATATATACATACACATATATATATATATATATATATATATATATATATAAAAGTTTATAGGTGGTTATTTGCATAGGACGTCTGCTGCTTAGTTTGAGGTATTTCGACTTTAAGATGTACAATTCTCATTGCTCTTCTAAACCAAAGGGAGTGATTGACAGATCCAAGGACTTCCAGGCAACAATTTAAAAACTATCTGATACTTAGAAAAGTCTTCGTGCTCTCTCCTGAGTCAGTTTCCTGGCCCATGTTCGGGGTGCTCCCTTTCCTTGCCGATGAGAGCCGGGTGCTCCTTTTCCTTGCCAACATGAGTGGGTGCTCCCTTTCCTTGCCGACTTGAGTGGGGTGCTCCCTTTCCTTGCCAACATGAGTGGGGTGCTCCCTTTCCTTGCCGACTTGAGCATTTATATGCAGTTTAAGTCAGTTCAAAGTGACTGCGGGTGGCGGGGAGGCTTCAGGCTATTAGGTGGAGAATACAATTAAGTTCTTGTTTTCTGTACAGAAAGGGCCAATTGTGGAGTGCATCTAGAAGAGTTTGGGTAATGTATGAGGTTGATATCCTCGGATTGGCTGGGTGGCCTTCGAAGGGGAAGAGAGAGTGTAATGTACGTCGTATTAACCTTTGTTTTTTTGTTTTAAGAAAAAAGGTATTTCATATATTACCAAAAGACGAGAGGCTGAAATTCTCATTTCTTTTCCAGAGATGTTTATTTTAAGATTGACAATATAAGTCACGATGCAATTAAAACAGCAGAAGACGCTCCAGACTATGGAAACAGGGTCAAGGTGATTTCATTTAATTCAGAGTCAGGCTAATTTATTAAATCATAACTTCCAATGTAAGTTTTTAGACTTTTTAAAGTTTTGACAGTAGAACAAAATGGGGGGACGACACTATTTAACAGTACAATGTAATGCTTTAACTTATAGATAGATGCACAGAATGCTAAGTAAAAATATTTATTTGTTACAATTGAATGTGGAATTGATTTAAAAATATAACCAAAGAATCCTAAGAGTATATTTCTTCAGTTAGGTTTGTTTGTTTGTTTGTTTCCTGCAAGGCTTTTAGCTTTTTTGGAATATCACTCAGCTGTAGTCTAGATCCTCCTTGAACTCTTGCAGGAAAGATATGAAATAGAACAAAAAGGGACCAGCCGCAGAAGCATGACAGTAGAAATCCAGAGCGGACCATCACCAAGGCTGCAAAGCATGATGGTAGAAATGCAGAGCAGATCATCACCAAGGCTGCAAAGCATGATGGTAAAAATCAAGAACAGATCATCGCCAAGGCTGCAAAGGTCCAAGAAGCTGAGCAAGTCAGTGGGCGGTAAAGGATGCAGACAAGTCCCGCACCACGAAGTTGAAAAAAAAAAAACTACACACGCATTGCATCTGGCGGCTTGGAATTCATTGGTGACCTTCCTCAAAGCGCGCTTTGAGTGGAATGGTGTGGTTGAGAAACAGATTGCTGAGACTGGAAGAGAAAATGCAAATTGGAAAATTAGAGACAAAAGAGCAGGTTATGTTTTTAAGTCTTGATGGGTAATAGGGAATGGGAGAGGAAATTACAGGGAGAAGGGAGAACACTGAGGAAGAAAGGCAATTGAGAATGTTTACCCAGAGAGGCTAAGCCATGGCAGGGGAGGCTAATAAGAAGGTGTGAGAGCAGTGATCTATAACGCTGGCCGCACCCATGGCATCTTCATGACTCAGTATCCAGTCACGCTCAGAAGCACCTGTTTGAATTCCGTTTAAAAAGAGTTTCATAACGCTACGAGGTTCTATTTCTCATCTTGACTCATGGGCCACAAGATGGTTCGGCATGGCATGTAAAATACTTCCTGTGAAGCTTTCGGATCTGACTTCCATCCCCAGAACCCACAGTAGAAGCAGACTCCTAACAGCTGTCCTCTGATGCTCGTATGAGCACCGTGGCATTCGGGAACTCGCACCCACTCACATTCGCCATAGATCCCAGAATCGCACACGCACGCGCCGCGCGCGCGCACACACAAATACAAATAAATAAAATGAGTTTACAATGTGTGCTCCTGCATTTGATGAGATAACACAGGCAAGAAAAGAGCTGTTATTTAATTCATCTTCATAATCTCTGAATTCTAATTCAAGGACTTGGAACACTTGTATGAGCATAAATCATAGGCATGTATAGCTTAAATATCTATTACTTTCTTGCGTTTTATATTTTCCTTTCTGATTTTTCCTTCCTCTACACTTAGGTAAGCCTTTTCATTCTACTTTTTTGTCTTTATTTTTTTCCAGAGGTCAGCAACTTTTTAATGAATAATTGTGGCCAAAGTACTGTTAGATATGCAAATATAAAACATACATTACAAAATAAAGAAACTAATTCCTTTTCTTTTTTTCCTCCTATGAATGCAATTTTGTGTATGTGTGTATGGTGTGGGACTAGGACTTGAACCTCAAACCTTACACATGCTAGGCAAATGCTCTACTTCTAAGCTGCATCCCCAGACACATAAGTACCTCTATTTAAAAAATAATAAGTTTTGGATACGTTAATGCATAAGAATATTGTTTTTACTCCCTCTCTTCCTCAAGTTCCTTCCTTGCATGGCTCTCTACCTCTTAAATTTATGACATCTTCCCTAATTATTATTGTTACACAGACACAGATACACACAGATACACACACACACAGACACACACAGACAGACAGACAGACACACACACACACACACACACACACACACCATGGTAAGAAGATAGAGGGTGAAGTCCGTAGCTTTTTACAGCAATAGGATATATGTCTCATTGAATCCATTTAGTGTTGCTTGTATGTATGTGTTTTGGGCTGACAATTTGGGGTTGAATAACCTAACAGGAGTTTGTCCCTCAAGAATACAAGTTCTCCCTTTCTTAGCAACCATTGGTATCACTTACAGTTCTTCATCTGGAGGTGGTGTCTTCCGAGATTTCCCCCATTCTCACTGGCATGTCACCATGGGACTGTGCATGGCCTTGTTCATGTAGCCACAGTGCTGGTAATTATTAAATTACCAATTTGAATTTCACATATAAAGTATCTCATTAACAATTGTATTCCAGCACTGCAATTATTTCATAAATAAAGGTAGTTTTATCAGCAAAATATGTGGAGTAGTGGTTTGTAGCCTTCTTAATGCTGAGATTCTTTAATACAGTTCTTCATGGTATGATGACCTGCCACCATAAATTTATTTTCGTTGCTACTTCATAACTATAATTTTGCTACTGTTATGACTCATAATATAAGTATCTGATGATATGCAGGATATCTCATACATGGCCTTTGTGAAAGGGCCTTTTGTCTCCAAAGGGGTCGTGACCCATACGTTGAGAACCCCTTATGCAGAAAGTCTCACTGGCAGACTAAGAATGCTTTCAGGAGGAGGAAGCATCACACATGCACATGCACATCCATGCTAAAAACAACAAAAATGATATAAATAAAATAAACAATAAATATAATATTAAATACCATCGAATTCTTACATTTAAAAGCTGCAAGCTTATTTCATGGCCCCTTTAACAATTATTATGCTTTAACAATTATTAGTTTGAAAGTTTATGTTTGGTGTACATGACACCATGGATATCGTCTGTCTAAGTTTTTCCCTATGTTACATTTTCATGGTTTAATATAGAAAATATGATTTCACTTAGAAGTACTGTATTCTGGGGGAAGATAAAGACCTGGGAGACTCCATCCTGGTTACTTTGGCTGCCTGTGACTGATTGCCCATGAACCCTGTAGGAGCGGAGCTCAGGAGACTAATGGATCATGATATGATGCCCATGGGTTTGTGAAAGGGCCTAGTGCAACTGCATCAAAAGAGACTTATCCTGAGAAGAAAGATTTTGTCAGACTGTAGAGGAGTGTGTGGAAACCTCGGTCTCGAAGAACTTCATGAAACAAGAAAGCGATGTAGACATCATTTTCAAGGAGTCTTTGACAAGGCACAGAAATGAAATTAACAGCCAAGAAACAATGAAGTGGAAACTTAAGGGTTCTCTGGAAAGTCAGTTGGATGGTGTTTCTATGGAGCAAACAAGTGAAGGAACATTTCATTAAAGTGGACACAGGTGTGAAAGGCTAAGGCAGATTCGGGAAGGAACGTTTCACTAAAGCAGACACAGGAGAGAGGATGTTCTGCTAAAGCAAGCACAAGAAAGGATACACGA
This sequence comes from Mastomys natalensis, assembly GCA_021653895.1. Taxonomy (NCBI): domain Eukaryota; kingdom Metazoa; phylum Chordata; class Mammalia; order Rodentia; family Muridae; genus Mastomys; species Mastomys natalensis. Next base: position 205,786 of record JAJTUV010001699.1, read on the forward strand.
TGAAGGATGCTTTGCTATCTACACGCATGTATCGGTCTGCCTTACATTGCGTAGTTGAGCTGCGTTTGTTGGGACACCATAGAGAGAAATGCACCAAAAGACTTCTGGTGGTGTGCTGCAGTTTGTTGCTACTTCCAAGGACTCGGGCTGATTGGATGCACGTGCTGAGGCAAGGCATGTGGAGGACACTGATGCTTGGAGGGTAGAAATAGGACTCCACAGAGTGACGGAGACAGAGCTTGGCTTGCTGGTACAGCTAGCTGTGCAACGCTTGTGGGTCTCACGTTTTCCCTAATCTTCCTTTCCCTGAGAGAGATACAGCCTGAGAACTTCTGGTGTTCCTCCTGGTCCCTCCTGCTGACTAGAGCCAAGGCTGAGGCCTAGTTGTCTCTGTTAGGTTGTGTCACTTCTGTTGCTAACCCAACTCTATCAAACTGGACTGCTGGCATATCCATGAAGTGTTTGAGAGTAGATCCAGCTGCCCCTGCCTGCTGACCTATGAACCGAACTGCTCATTTCTAGTCATTTCTAGACAACACAGATGGGAGTTGCTCCAAAAAACCTTTCTAAACAGGTCCATTTCCCTTGTATCCTCCCCCCCCACTACCTCTGGTGTGTGGTGGGTTACAAGGAAGGCTAAAGCATTTAAGAACCATAGTTAAAAATAGGATTTGAAAAAAAAATTAAAGTTACAAAGGAGTACAAAATAACTAAACCCCAAATGAATGAACGAGCCAGCCACACAGGGCTCAGAAGATCTTAGAACAATGGGCAGCATGAACAAGCTGGAACTTTATGTGGGTCTGAGAAGCAGGAGAATTTAGAAAGTCAGAAGGAGAGTGAGGTTTTATAAGGAGTGTGAGCTAAGTCCTGGGGGGAGAGGGGCTGATCATAGGTTCCGCCCACCCCAGAGCTGGCAGTACCAGCTTTTGTGGAACATGTTCTTAGAGATGAGGAAAGCACTATTGACTTTGTAAGGAACGGCAGAATGAGAGAGATCCGGAAGGCCAGGCCACAGTGAGTGTGTGAACTGTGCCAGATGACACATGGCAGTTCTTTGAGGAGAAAAGAGACTGAATTTCAGTTTTCAAGAAAATACATATTGAGTGTTCTCTTTGTCAGAGACTATGCAGGGTACCACAAGGAGTCACTACATCAGATCAGATCTGTGCTGTGACACATTTAATGGTTTGGTTCTCTTAGGAAAAGGAGGCTTTGTTTATAGTGTCTGTTGACTTCAGGGGCAGAAACACACCCAGAATGGACAGTTTCAAGCTATCCACATAAAATTCCCAACATGGAATTTGGGAAGCGAGAGGCACGCAGCTCCCTTCTCCTGCTGGAGGGAGCTGACTCCAGAGCACCACTGGAGACGTGATGCAGTTGGAAGAGCCCAGCAGTGATGCCCCTGAGGGCAGGCTGGCAGAGGAAGTAGGTACCAGGCTGAGGTCCTTTGCTCTATGCAGTTGTGGTAAAGAGCCAGGCTGGAGTGGTATGAATGGGGAGAAGGGTGCATAGTGAAAACATGCCAAAGGATGGGATAGTGTGGAATCAGGGCAAACACCTATGCGTGAGGAAAGAAAAGCCGACTGCCTTGTGACTGTCAAACACTGTCATAGCTGGGTGTGCTATTAGAAACAGACTGGTATGCAGCTGTCCCAACTCTTCTCTCCTGCAAGCTTCCATATCCCCTCATCCCAGGCTCTGGGACTAATCCAGGTCTATGCTAAGCAAGCGTTTAAGAGTTCTATGTGATGCGGCCAGCGGTGGCGCACTGCTGTAGTCGCTGTGCTCAGGAGTCCGAGGCGTCCATCTTTCCCGAGTTCGAGTCCAGCCTCTGCTGTGAATCCGTCCGTGAGGGAAGAGTTCTATGTGATGTAGCTGTGTCATAAAATGAACTGGATCCTGGGTTTGGGAGCTGGAGTCTTGGGTTCAAGTCCCAACTCTATCATTTGCTAGCAGGAAGGAACAGGACACACGCTGTGAGTTTCCCCTTCTACAAGTTAGGGTTGTGACATAGCACACGAGTGATCGTATTCCATATTCATATGTAGCATCCCGTTAATTCCTCAGCACCACATTCTGCAGATGAGGATCTGGGCATTGCCCACGTCCTCTATCTCTCATGGGGAGATAGAAGTCAGGGACCATGACGGCTTGCCCAGAATTCATAGTTAAAGACAGAAAGAAACTCAGATGTCTCTGACATCAACATTAGGTATTATTTTTATATTTTGGATCCCCACCATCACATACCAGGGATTTTATGTATTTTATTTAATACAGTTAAATTTGAGTTACTATCCTCATCTAAATGAACCGAGGCTTAGAATTTAGGTCAGTTGTCCGTACGTAGTTAGAGGTCTATTAGTACCCAAGAGCCACATTTTCTGCAGCACACAGTTTGTCTCTTGGAGGGAGTAGTGCTTTAAACATCATCAACAGAAGTAAAATAATTTGGGAAACAAAAAAATGAACTCTACACCCTATGTCTGAACATTGTCATTAACAAATGAGTGTCTTTCATCTCACTTAGAATTGATCACTTACAAATATTATAGGAATACAATTAGGCAGGCAGATTCCAGCTGATGGTATTTAATAAATCTATGGTTGTACTGCTCTCAACGTCACTGTATAATATCACATTTACTCTGACAAGTTGGCTCGGTGGATGGAGGTGCCTGGCTGGTGACCCACGTTTGATCATTGGAAGAGAGAGAGAAAGAAGGAGAGAGAGAGAGAGAGAGAGAGAGAGAGAGAGAGAGAGAGAGAGGACTGAGTACACGAGGTTGTTCTTTAACATCCACACATACAACATGCCATGTGCCTCCCCCCACATATACAATCTTTTAGAAAGATCACATTTGGTTAATTTATTTTAACTGAAAGCATGACTACACAATGAGAAGTGGAATTAAAGTTAATATTACATCAACAATGCCATGCAATTTAAGGATATATATATATATATATATTACATATATATATATATAATTTATATATATAAATATAATATATATATATTTATATAATTGTATATATATATATATTATATATATATATATATATATGAATTATAGAACATATATTAAAGCCCAGAACTTTTAGTTGTGTAAAGTTATTTCTGTGATTCTGGGAATCATTGTCTTGAGCACCATCTAAAGAACTTTTAAAAATCGACTTCCAAATGAAGGAATGAGTTTAAATGGTGTAATTAGTAGATTGTTAATTTCAATTTCCTTCAAAGGAAGGATCCCAGAGGATGCCAGAGGAAAATGTTATCTGAATGAAAGCCATTCAGACCCCTAGGATATGAGAACAAACATATTTTAGAATATTAGGTTTAGTTGCCCAATTTTCATGTTTTTCTATAATTCCAACCAAGTATAAACCCAAGAAGTATATGCAATTTTAGGATTTTATAATTGTTAGGTTGTGTGCAAAATTATAAGTGATTCAAAATAAATGGGTAAGATAAACACATTTCCTTTGGGATATTGGGGGCGAAATTGTTCTACGGTTTTGGCCAAATTTGTAGTGGGTGCTCTCAGTGTTTGGCCTTATGTTTTTATACAAATGCTTCTTTTTCAGAAATTCATTTTGACATTGGAATAGCTTTATTTGATCCACTTGGCTGGATTTGGTGAAACTTCTAATAGTTAAATGGACATACGTTAATGCAACGGTTTCACTCCTTAGCTACCCTGTCTACGATGCTGCTTCTTAGCTACTCTGTCTACGATGCTGCAGGGTGTGTTTCAATATATCCCTGCAGTTGTCTGTGCACTGGATCAGAAGGCAGAATATCACAGAAAACTAAGAAGAATCCTGCCCTCTTGAAATCAGTTACATTGCAAATACTCATTAAGCAAGGCAGGGCACACTGAGTTGCTCAAAGAATGTTCACATTCTGCCATCGGAGCAGGGTAAGAGATGTCACGAGATGAGAAAAGCTTCACAGGGGAGAACGTTTGAAAGAATGCCTAATGCATGTCTTGAAGCCCTCCCATGTGAAGACCTCTGCCTGCCCTTGAAAGGGTGCCAAGGAAACCCAGACAGACAGAGTAGCCGATACGTGTGGACCATGGCCTCTGCATAGCGCGATCCCCGTCTTCACCTTGTCTGTCTTTTCTCCTGACCGTTATTTGCATGTACACACGTAAATGTTCTTCATGCATTCCTTCTGATTTTTTGTTTAGTAAACAATCTTCTGAGTTATGTGACATAATATACTAACACAATATCTCTTCTTAAAGAGTTGTTCAAATATAAAAACAAGAGATTACGAAGATCGGATAGAATTCTATCCATTAAACATGATCTAATGGCTCTGCTATCCATAATTCCTGGACAAATGAGATTGTTTAAATCTAAGCCAGATAGTCATCAGATCTTAAATCCAACTTTTAAATTGTTATTTTAACTTATATTCCAAACGATTTCCATAAGCAATATTTTTCTTTAGAATTTAAACAAAACAGCCTGTAAAAGTCTGTGAAAATTTCTTTTAAAAATGTCATTGAGAGTTGTGTGCAATGTTTTGATTATCTTCACCCCAACACTCTTCCTAGATACCCCCTTCACCAACTTTAGGTCTTGTTTATTTTTCCTTAAACCCTTCAAGATCAGTTTGTGATGCCAAATGTGTCTGTGTGTGTCTGTGTGTCTGTGTGTGTGTGTGTCTGTGTGAGTGTGTCTGTGTGTGTGTGTGTGTGTGTGTGTGTATGTGTGGTCTCCTGGCGGAGAATTGTCAATTCACCAAGAGCTGCGCTCATAGAGAAAGCTTTCTCTTCTTCCAGCAGTTAACAACTGCCAATAGCTCATGACTAGGGGTGGGATTAGTTCCCAGCTCCTGCCTCCATGTTGTAAGTTGGCCTGGCTTGGACTCTGCGCGGATTTTGGTTTTGTGCCCATCCTTGAAGACAGTGCTGAACTACCCCACCCACCCTTTACCATTTATTGTGGCTTGACTCCATTTGAGCCACCCACCCACCACATTCAATGCGAGGGAAGCTCATCGAGCCGTTGTGTTTTTACTTAAACCTACAGCACATTAGGCATGACTAGGTCTTGCAAGAACGCATTTGAAGAAACATTTTTCTCATAGCACACGTGTCTGTCAACATCGTAAACTTGCTACTTAAGAAGTGGGGGCGGGGAAGAGAATTAGGTTTTACAGCTCATCACAAGACTCAGCTGATTGATAAAGAATGGAATGAGAGTTACTTTCCACAGGCAAACTTTTATAACGAGATCAATTTTGTGATTTTCCTTTTTGCCTTAAATTTTGCTATGACTGACAGATGAGAAGAATATTCTCTAGGATCCCCATGTTCAACATTGAAGGAGCTTCCGGAGTTCAGGAAAACCCCTGGTATGAGTCCCAGATACATAACTAGCCCATCCCTAATACCGTCTTTGTTTTTATTCTCCAAGTCGACATAAAAGGGAACTTTGGGGACTGGTGCTTTCAAGTGAACCTAAATGGTGGTGATGTGGGTTGCAAGTTGTTTTCATTCATATTCAAGAAGGCTCTAGGGCTGGAGAGATGGCTCATCTTTTACCAGCACTGGCTGCTCTCCAGAGGACCTGGGCTCAATTCCCAGCACCCATATGGTGGCTCTAACTTCAGTTCCAGGACATCTCATACCTGTTCTGGCCTCTGTAGGGACCAGGTATGCATGTGGAGCAGGCAAATACTCACACACATAAAACAAAACAAGCTTTTAAAAAGCATGTGTTCTAAGGCAGCCACCCAAAGATCTTGAGTGTTAATGAAGAAGGGAAACTAGTTAGAAGTTGGCTAATCAGTAGTTTTCTTGAGCAGACTGGCTAAAGAGAGAAACTGATGGAAGCAGATAGAGATGTGAGCCATGAAAGACTCCCACGTGTGTCTATTATGCTTGGTGCTGCTGTCTTCTGTGTGGTAGATGCTGAAGAGTGAAGGCAAAGAACAAGACAGAGCTGATTTTCCATTTCAGGGAACCATTTTGGGGTTTAGGAGGAGCCTGAATTTCACTGAATACCATCCTGAGGTCATAGACAGTCAACACTGAGAAGTGAATGTGCTATCTTCAAAGAGGGGCGGCGCAGGGAATCAGGAAGGGTCTAAAAAGAAGGCGGGGGATCTAGGTATATTTCATCTCCTTTGGTTCTGAAAGTTGCTAGATGGGCATCTTTCTAGCAAAGGATCTATTACTACAGGTTTACTGACCAAGGCTTTCCAGTTTTCTTAATTGCGAACTTGTCAAGCTCAGCCAAGTCTAAGGACAGACATTGTTCACGGTAGCCAGGGGAGGCAGATTGTCTGGCTTTGCACAGACCTTTAACTTGCTAATTATGCATCTTGGGAAGCTTTGGTTTCTCCATCTGTTATTTAAGGATGATACAATGTTATATCATTCTGTGGGGTGGAAACAAACATTATTGTCACAGATCAGCCTGGAACCCGGGGTGTGTTTCCTTCCAACGGGGGACACTGTTGTGCCCTATTCATGACTTCAGACACAGCTTGTCACCTAATCATTTCCTATTATACTGAGCCACGAATGTGTGACCCAAAACCTGAGGCTACTGACAATCTTCCCGGCTCTTCTAGGCAGTTGAATCTCCTGTCTAGACACCCAACCATTGGCTCAGGTCCTGATTCTAACCAAATCCTTGCCATATCCTTGCTTTAGATCAATGGTTCTAAAATATCAGAACACTTATGCACTGTTTGGAGGAGCTTCTAAAAATACATCTCTTCACATTTTTACCCACAGAAATTCAGTTTCAACATGCCTGGGGTAAAACCACGAGATGTGACCTATAGAACATGCTTTTATGAATGCCGGCATAGGGAAGGGCTATCACACTCTGCTGATGGAACTCCTTCATCCTAAAGTATCCCTTAGAACACTGACAATGGTCTATATTACCAAAGATGTATTGAGCATCTACTGTATGGTAGCTACTTTTATAAGTAGTATAAGCATATCATTGTAAGTAAGATACTATTTCCAATGTAATAGACTAATAAGCAAATAGCACATAGAACAGTTCTGCTTTCTGAAATGTCTTTGTTCTCCTGTTGCCTAGTGCATCCGTGTGCACCAGGTTTCCTGCCCCAACCTCCTCGACATGTTCACGCACTTAGGCGTTCTCTCCACGCAGTGGTATTTGAAAGGCACCCATTTGCCTTTTCTCCACACTAGACTGAGAGACAAGATCTTGGGTTCTGACTCTTTTTTCTTTCTTTTTTTTTTTTTTTTCGTTTTTTTTTTTTTTTTTCGGGACAGGGTTTCTCTGTATAGCTCGGGCTGTCCTGGAACTCACTTGGTAGACCAGGCTGGCCTCGAACTCAGAAATCCGCCTGCCTCTGCCTCCCAAGTGCTGGGATTAAAGGCGTGCGCCACCACAGCCCAGCGGGTTCTGACTCTTAAGGCTGAACTCGAGTTAACCAACAAGCCTGCATCTAGCACCACTTTTTAGATTACTCCCCAACAAACCTGCCCCTGGCCTTCGTTTCCAGGTTACTCACGCTCTAACAAGCCTGCCCCTGGCACGTCACTTCCTAACAACCACCAATCAGGAGGAAAGCAGAAGTTAAGTTTATGGTCTGGCTCCCAGCACCAGCCAATTATTTTAAAGGGCAACAAAATTCCATAAGAGACACCCCCCATCAGATGTGTGCCAGGCTAGAAAACCCCCTGCTTGTTTGCCTACCCCTATAAATGCTTGCTTGAAACTGGCTCGGGGCTTCACCCTTCAGTCCTGCTGCATCAGGATTGGTGTGAGCCCAAGCTCGAGCTTGAATAAAAAGACCCTTGTGCGACTGCATCGTCTGCATTGGGGCGGCTCCTTGGTGGTCTTTTGGGGTTCGCGAACGGGCACAACAAACTGCTTCTCAGCACTCAGGCGAATTGTGTGCTGTTTGCCTATTTACGTTTGTATTAGAAGCATCAAGCACTTATGAGTTACAGGTGGTTCGGATGACCATGAGACAGGATAAGTTCTAGGAGAGCAAGGGAAACCAGAAGTGCATAATGAATAATCCAGTGACAACTGCTCTTAGAAAGCCGGGAGATCTGAGGAGTGAACAAAAGTAAGCCATGGGAATGTGTGGTGCGAGCATCAAGAGTGTGTTGCTAAGTGGCTCGGTGGGTGGGATTGTTTGGTTGCCGCAACCATGGAGCTAATAACTGAATGCATTGTTGTAAGAATACTACTTGGGGAGAGTACAGAATACACAGCAAGACAGATGTAAAGAGAGCCACGGCCATATTTCTGAGATGGAACTGCCTTTTATTTTAATATAACATATTGAATCAGGAAGCTCTCAATGCAGTGTGGTTTTAAACGAATGGTGGTCTTTACAGACATTCTTATTTCCTTCTTCAATATAAAAACGTGCTCAATAATTTGATCACTGTCTTACGTGTTAAAAGACAGTCCACATCTCAAGAGTGTCAGAATGTAAGATTTATTGTGGTTTGCTGAAGCTTACCTCCTTTATAAATCTTGAAAGACCACATGTAAAACTGACCAGGTATTTCTCTTCTATCTTTTCTAGCAGGTTCTGACAAAATAACACTTCATATCAAGAATTACAAACATAGAATCCACGGCTGGTGAGAAAAAGCATCGGTGATCCATTTCTGCCTTAAGCTTACAATCCAGAGGAAGCTAAGGAAGGGATTTGATCTATGTTGATGACTTCTTCCTTTTCATCCTCCTAATCTGTTATCTATTAACCATCCCTGCAAGGGAGAAACATCGAAGTCAATCCCTGGTTCTTCCTTCCAGCCCTATGCTCCTAGACTTATCTCAGACTCAAAATTTATTTACAAATGACATGGTCATAGAGCTAAGTTCTTCTCTGAGTAGATATAGCTTAAAATATCCCATGTATTCTAGCCTACCTGGGCTCAGATACCATGGGTCTGGCTCATCACATCTTCTGTCAAATCTCCCTCCTGGCTCTCTCCCCAAACCCTTTTCCTCTCTCAGATATCCCATCTCTATTTCCTGCCGAAGCCATAGGTCATACACATTTTAATAGACAGGTGATGTATCCATCCAATACAGAAGATATTCTCTCTTGTGAGGAAGGGGATGGTCAGTGAAGGACAGAGATGTGGCGAGGAGGAAGTCGTGTATAGATATCACTGATAAACAGTCTCTGCTATTCTTACCAGTGAGCAGTTTGGAGTTGTTGCTTTGTGAGGGGACTCAGCATGAGCTAAGACTGCCAAGTACCTGCTATGTTTTCTGGGGAACTGAAGACCTAGCTTTTCCTTCTTGGCGCCCGCTGGTTAGTGGTAGAGAGTTATGCGAAGTCTTTTGCCAAGATATAACACATGACTTTGAGCTGAATTAACCTCAATGATGCAATTTATATGATCAGTGTTCTAATATAATCTTAAATTCATTTGTTTCATTTAAAACTTTTAAAAATGAAGATTTGGAGCCATGAGTTCTCCTAAAGTGTTCTGAAGTTTATTCTGAGCAAAATACATTTTTGTTTAAATGGCAAATTGTTGGTCTCATAGGAGAGACCCATGGAACAGCTTCTTTTAGATGAGGCAAACCTAATGGTGCTGGCCTCTCTTGGAGAGAACACTTGTCCAACTCCTGCAGGCCCCTGCATGTCTTAGTGCTGTTCTGCCCACCAGCAGCTGACAATAGCATTCTGCAGCAGGTCCCCAGGTGGCAGTGTTTTCAGTCCCTTCATGAAGCAGAACAAAGTCGGATGACATGTCCCTCTCCAAGGTACTAATAGTTCTTCCCTGGGACCATGCTCTGTGGTGCCTGCAGCCCTTCTTGTTATTTTGCAATTTCTGGGGCAGTCAGCTTGGTCGGCACCCAAGTAAGACAACCTCTCACAAGGTTCACTAAGACATAAAAAAGTTTGTTATTATATCCTTCTAAAGGGAAATGGCATTTCTAGCTTATACCTCAGGTAGGTAATGCTGGATATTGCCTTTAGAATAAACGAGTTCAACCTCTTTTTGTTTATTGGTTATTTTATTTACATAAAGATGTTTATCCTTCATCCAGAAAGATGAGGTCTGTGAGTCCTATGTTTTCCCCACTATGAGAGACATTGACATGACTCTCCACAGAACAACATTACAAACCTACGATTTTTCCTGGGCCACACTATTATATCCTTGCTATCCATGTAAAGATGGACTTGCAGCCGTTGGAGGAAATATGAAGCAGTTAGCCTACCATTCGTAAAGGAGTCTGTAAACTTCAATAGGTGAGTGAACATTTAATGATCAAGTACTGAATAGTTTCCAGAATAATTGTCACTCGTCGACATTAACATTTTCAGAATTAAGATGATAACAGCATTAAAAAAAACCACTCATAAATCTTGGACAACCTGTCCCCCAGACACTTTCCAGGCCTGGTGTTTTCATGACCTTGTAACGTGAGGTAAACTCCCCACAATAGAAATAGGAGGTTAAGAAGGTGCATGGTTTCCCTTAGTTCCTCTTAGTTCGTATTCCATAGCACAATATTATGTAATAGAACTGAAGACCATCTAACACAGACAGCCTGTTTCACTTCTGTACACTAAACTCTTGACAGAAGTTTTAAAATTGCGTTGTGCTCAATGAGCTCCCATTATGCCTCGAGGCTTTGATCTATGGGATTCCTTATCTGCTGCAGTCTACATAAAATGAATGAAAACGCTCCCTTTCATCTCTGTGAGCCTTGCCCCGTGGATCGATTGCTTGGCCTTACTCCCTTTTAAACTGTGATTGTCCCGTCCACTGCTTCCTGGTGAGGATTCTTTTCTCCTTGGTGAACCCAGCCCCTTTATCCGTGTCTAAATAGAGCCCAGCAGATGTCAGTTCACATTTGTCAAGGGCAAACCACATAATCTTTTTAGCATGGGATATTTTACACGTCATCTTGGGGCTCTCTTTTTACCATTTTTAATTAATCTCCAAAATTGCTTAGTGAATGAACACATGATCAAGAAACATTTGGGAAACCTTTAGGGGAAGACACGAATTCTTTCCTCCATCTCATTTCCATAATGGGGAACATTTAACAAGTGAACGGTGGCAGACTATTGTCTGAGTGAGCTCTATAATTTTAGAATTCAGGGCACCTAGATTTTAAACTTAGTTGCTTAGGTTAAGAGATTTAAATCAAGTTTTGACTTTCAGGATGCTTAGGAAGGTGAACATCACTGTAAGACGGTATTTCTATGAGGCAAAACTCATTCCTACTGTAAGATATTATCTTGGTAGCAGTAAAGAAGTTGAAAAATAATTACTCTTTCCTTTGGGTAATAGTTTCAGTTTTCTAATAGTCAATATTTAATCAAAATCCTTATTAAAACATATGATTAATATCTCACTCTTTCCTGTGAGAGTACGTAATTTATTCTAATCACACGAGCAATTTAAAAATATGTATTTCTCAAAAAGCCACGGAGTTGAAATGAGTCCTGTAATTGAGAGTTTAAAATGGGTTCTACTTTAAAAAACCATAGTAATGTGCTCCAAATATGATATTATTAAAACATTAGTACTACTTTTTTTAAAAAAGATCTTCATCAGATAAGCATCTTATCCATTATGACCTGGGCGTAATAAACATTGATGGCTCCTCTAATCACTGTGAATGTAGTGTGTTTCTCTGTGAGTTCTCTCTGTGGCAACTGCTATGGGAAACTTACAAGAAGCCTTCGGTGAAATGACTTCGAGCGTTTGGAAGACCGACTGATGAGCACACTGATGGTAATAGTAACAACTTAGAGAGCCAGCTCACATCGGAGTGCACACCATTGAAAACAGCGTAACAACTGAATCCCTAGAAAATTCTACTCGGTTGTTTGCTCTTAGTTGACGCTGTTATTGTTACTTCTTTAAGTAATTAAACGCAGTTCGTACGAAGCTTTAGCTGAGTGTAAAACTTCCTGACCAAGTTATTAATCTCTAAACACAAAGAATGGAAAGCAAATGTTGGCAACTCATAAAGTAATCAGGCAGAACTCATAGTTCTGGAGCAAGCAAGGGTAGGTTTAATATACTAACTCTATAAAAGTTATTTAATTTAATTTAAGGGGTTAAACTTAGTTTGGTTAGTTTAGTTAGAAAGGAACTCTTTGTTTTGCTTCATTGCAACTGAAGAATCTTTAAGACTGTGTATTATTAGCAGATTCCTGGGTGTCAGAGCATAAGGCCAGTGGGAAAGGGAGGCAAATGGAAGGTATCTACCAAGTGATTTGACTGCTAAGATTTACTGAGCGGAGAATTCCCTGAGTTCTTTTCTGAAGTGCTACAGAGGCAGAGAAAAGGCTTTTCTAGGATTTATGGATTTTTCTATGAACATATTGTCCATCTCTTTATAAGGGTTTTTCTTTTTGTGTATAATGGTCTGGTCAGCTGCTGTTAATTTAGACAAAGTTTCTTATTTATTGTTCTTGATATATTATCCAAATATTTTCTTTTCGGAGGATTTTTTTTTTGTAGATTTATTTATTTTTTGTTTTGTGTGTCTGTGCACCACATGCATATCTGGTGCCTATAAAGATCAAAGGGAAAGTCCCTTGAACTGGAGTCTCAGACCACAGAGAGCTGGGTTCTGGGAATCCAACCCAGGTCCTCGGCGAGACCAACATGTGTTCTTAACTGCCATCCCTCTCTCCAGCTCCATCATCCAAGTGTTCTCAAAAATTACTAACATTGAACGTGGAGAGAAAATAAGTAACCTGTGTTGTGAAATATTTAAATTATTTGGGTTGTTCATCTGATTATTTCCTGTGTTTTACTAATCTTCCCCCCTTCCCCACTGATCCACGAGCTGGATTAGCATTTCCATATATTTCTACATAGTTCAGTTCTTACCTTCTGTTCAAATATTACACACTAGGAAACAACATGTAGTAGAACTTCATGGGAGGGCATGGACTGCGGCCCACTGGCAGAAGAATGGAGTTCAATGTGGAAGGTCTTCACGGAGGCTCACCTGGATGCTGGTTAATAGGAGATCTAAAAGGTCCCAAACCAGTCCTGAAAGTCCCATGGGGCCTCATGGACTCTAGGCTCAGGACTGTCTTTAAGGAATGTAAGAATATGTCTCAGTTTTCTTTAAGGACCAAGGAAGGGTTATTGGGTGGTCAGTGGCCATTGCATGCCTTCTCTGGACTCGACTCCCCATGACAAGGCACCGAGAGCTCGGGTGAACCTGGGGAAGGGATAATGAATCCACAACTCGCCTTCTGATTCATATTTGATAGTATTATCATTTAATATTATCAGCGCTTCATGATAACCTTATGTGTACATTGTGTACACATATGGAGTGACATGTTTTGATATCCATTTGTGGATTCAACATGTAAGTAACATGTACAGTTTTCATTTAGGAGTAATATCACCGTTGATAAAAGCATCAAATTGCTCTAGTGAGATGGCTTAGTGCCTAAAAGCACTGGAGTGAGATGGCTTGTGCCTAAAAGCACTGGTTGCCAAGACAGACACCATGAGTTTGGTCCCCATGACCTACATGGTAGAAGAAGAGAACCAATTTTCTCAAATTGTCCTTTTCCCTCCACATGCTCTCTCTCTCCCTCTCTTTCTCTCTCTCTCTCCCTCTCTCTCTCTCACACAATGTATGCATGCACACACAAACACAGCATTAATAAATAAATGTAAGAAAACAAGTCAAACTAGCCTATTACTAGGATCAAATAATTTTGCTGTAAAATGGGTATAAATTTTTTATTATGTGTGTATGAAAGAGGAGAAAGAGAAAAAGGCAGAGAGAGAGAGAGAGAGAGAAACTATGTGCAGGCTGTATAGTTATACATTCATAGAATCAAGCAATTTTACAACCTGAGAATTCATGCTGTATCGTATATCTTCATTATAGCAAAGGCAAAGAGATGCAAAGTTTGTGTCTCCATCGTCTCTGCGGAATCTGTCAGTTCAGGAGAAGTTCACTGACTGAAAAGATGTGCTCAGAAATGAACTGGCAGGCCTCGATAACATGAATGGCACACATACAGTTCAGTATCCAAGCGTATATGCACATACATACATTAGCGTTATGGAAACCTGGTGTGCCCATTTCACCTTCACGTTTGAAAGCTTATTTGGAGCAGATACAGCATGGCCCTCCTGAGTCCTGTGTAGCCTTCCCACCTAAACAGCTGCTCTAAAGTGCAGAGACAAAACTTCAAGAATCTTCAAGGCTAAGGATTTCCTTCGATGAGACTTCGTTCAGAACTTAACTCTAACTATTCCTTCGCTCATATTTTGTCCTTCTTCTCTTTCCGTTTACATCCAATCCAAACTTGGCCATTTTTAATGTATAATCCAATGGCATGGTGGTGATGGTATCCAAATATGTCTCAATCTTTTCCAGTTTCTGCTTGGCATCGTACTGGTTATTTACACCTGTGCTTGGTGACTGAGTTATGGAACTGCTTCTGAAGTATGGGTGGTTCAAAGGCAGGGCCCTGAGGAGGGTCAGACACATAGCTCTTCAATATGTATTAGGAAGAGACAACGGGATTTCATTAATAAAACATTAGTAAAATTGCTAAAATCCCAAACTTAAAGATAACTATAAAATTTCTAATTACTTGAAGGATATTTTAATCAGCATCTTTGCTGTGGTAAACTTGACGTTTCCGTCAGATCTGTACACACAGTCTCCAAGATAACTCAGAAGAGCTATACTGAGCACCTGGCTTAAATGCAGTGACTCAGCCTAGAGTACAGTGGCTGCTCCAACACCAGTTATTCTCAAGAGTCAAAGCTAGGAGAGAAACGGAACCTCAAATGTCAGTAACATCGATGGCGTAAGAGAAAAGAGGAAAAGAATAAAGAAAAGAATCAGGGCCCTGGAATTGATTTACGAGCGAAGGCAGTGAGACTTTATGGAGTGGAAACTTAACAGATGGTCCACACTTTTTCATTCCCACAGTCAGCCTTCCTCAGGGCCCTGGAGCACACACACTGCTGACACAAAGGCGTGGAGCTCTTCAGAAGGTCCGTTGGAGCCAATGTACTTGCGGTCTTAGCACAGTGACCTCTCTCAGCATCCCTGGTCTCTAGATTCATAGTTGTGGATATTGTGAGTGACTAGCTTTTATTCTCCAAGCAAGACCATCTCAGAGACATGATTTATCTGGGGCTTGGGGAGTCACAGGTGAGTTTCGTGAGCTTCCTGTCTAGACAGAACTTATGAAATCATTAGTCAACTGCCTCCCAACTCACTTAAATGAATCATGAGCCGATTTAATAAACCACTGTCATTAATTTACTATTCTACTCTTAAAGTCAGGAAAAAAAATTAAAAGTATTCTTTTAGAAACCAGTTATCTTTACAATTTTACTTATGTTTCGACATGTTTAACATATAACTAAAATAAAACAGAGCTTAAAGACAGATACTTTATTCCTTAACCTCATTTGCTAATTTCGCCTAAAATCTAAAACAGATTTCTTGAAGTTTAATATTATTAAGTCCAGAACTCCAGGCTGAAAGTCTCAACAGTTCCCCCTCAAATCAGCATCTTGCAATTGGAGAACTATGTATGATTGTTTGTTTAAAATCCCCCATTAGTAAGCCATCTGCCCCACGAGACAGTCAGTTCCCAGTCTCCTCATGAGACAGCCAGTATCCAATCTCATGCTCCTTGTCAGAAGCCTGTCTCTGTACCAATGTCTGTCTGCAGGAATGGATGGCTGCCTGACAAACTGATCCTTCTCAGAAGTAGAAGTCTCATTTTTTCTCCTAGACAACTCTTTTAAATGTGTGACGGAGCACATATGGGCTCACAGAAACTCAGGTATCCTGCAAGTGGCTTGCACGGGTCTAAGCCTGATAGAGTCCCAGCACAGAGAGAAATAGATACAAGCCGCCATCCCCAACCCCAAAGCTATCTCCAATTGACAATGGCTAACAAAGGAAAATTAATTTTCTTCTAGAGAGGTTCACTGGGGATACAAACCACATTTAAGGGTAGGCGCCATGCCTTATAGGTCTTTTGCCTATATAGAGATCTTCTGATTGTGTTTTTTATGGGATTCATGTTCATGATGCATATGTTTTGTATCTGTGTTTCTTGTGCTTTTAAATCTGTTTGTTTTTGCCTATTCATTTTGTTTTGTTTATGCTGTTTTCTAATGAGGAGAGGAATAAGTGGTGTGTGGATCTTGGGATAGGGGAGTAATTTGGAGGATCTGGGGGAGGGGACTGTGATCAGAATGTATTATGCAAAACCCTCTATTTCCAATTAAAGAATGTGTGATGGCTCACATACTCCTCCTTCATGAGGTTTTCCTGCATGAGGCGCCCACCCCACGCCACCAGTTCTCAGGTAACCTGCACCCCTGGCCCCTCCCACTTCTAGTCCGTCTTTCTGAGTTGTTATGATCACTCCTCAGTGGATGGAGACTTGCTTTTATTAAAACTTTTTATACAAACTGAAACATTTCAAGAGAGCCAAGGACTCAATTTTTAAAACACCCTAGAAAACGAGGGTAAAATATTAACAAGCAAAGACCTTTTTTGATACTTTGTAATCCAGTTTTATGAGAAAAGAAAATTAACTGATTTTTCTCATGCTGATAATAATGCTATATTCCCATATTAGCATCCTGCTAGCATCTTAACTACATCCTGGCTCTTATGCCTCTGTAGCCAAACTCCTTGCTACCTTAGCCAGGCTAAGGCTGCCAATCATCTTTCCCTTGTTGAGAAAGTGCCCAATTGGAAGGCAGAAGGCATGCTCCTTGCCTTACCAACAGCATCGCACTTTTTAGACACTTTGCAACAACCCTTTTAAAAGTGTATTCCACTGTCCCTTGTGACACCATCTATTGGTCCCTAAGCCTCCAGATCCACCTCCATACCTCTTCTCCAGGCTCCTCCCATGTGCACTGACATCAACAATGTTCTGGTCTCACCCTCTCCAAAGACGGACAAATAGACAGCTCCACCCATTTTCCCCAGCCTGCTGCAGAAAGCCTGGATCATTCTAGTTTTGTCTGAGCTGAGATTTGATGTCCAAGTCTTTCTACAGGTTTGTTTCATTCCTCATTACTTATAGATCTTAAACTCTAAAAATACTGCTTCTGATCCAAAAATACTTTGTCTTTCTAACTATGGAGCCTACTGAAACCATTTAGAACATCCATTTATCAACTTAATCTTTAACTTCCCTTCATTTTCTTATCTCATCTTCTTTATCTCCCCTCGTTTTAGCCTGTCTTCTATTGCCAGTGAGATGTTCACAGCTTCTTAGCAACCCTTGCCCATGTGGTCATCAGGAACCCTTGCCCATGTGGTCATCAGGAACCCTGCCATTGGCATCAGACCCTGCCATGTGGTCATCAGGCTTTTATCTTGGGTCTCATTCAATCGCCAACTCTAGGCAGTCAAACTCAGACACTGAGTCTATGATCTGTGCTATTTGGTTTTCATCATATTATAGAGATCATATGCCTGCCAGCAGGTGTGCCAAATTCTAGTTACTGACAGCGAGAAGAGGAGCAGTTCTTCCTTCTGTGGAGTTACATCTACCGAGGAAAGTAGCCACCATCGAGTAACTTTGTGAAACCTGGACAGAACTGAGCAGGGTTCTGGGTGTTCTTGGCTCAGGGCTTCAGTTTCTTTTGTAGATTCTCAGGCTGAGGTGTTGAGCAATGCTCTCCCATCAGTTGTCTTCTGTGAAAAAGATCCTTGGCACAGAAATTAGAAAAGCGCTACAGAGTTGCAGCTTATAGCAGCCTATTAAAAAATTCCTAAACTCTGATGTAAACCTCTAACCCTAGCAGATGGGATTTCCTCTTTCCCTGCTTTATCATGAGAATTTCAAAGGTGATTAGGAAGTCATTCAATTTGTGTTGTGATTTTCTTCAGTTGTATTGAATTGTGAGTTCTTAAGGACCAGCGTGACACAGAGCAGAAGACGTAGAAGAGACGAGAGCACAAACTTCTGCACCTCATTGCCATCTCTGGCAAAGCTATTTAATTTTAATCATAGTAGCTCCAGTGCTTGGCTATAATTATCATGAGGTCAGCCATTGAATTTGGAGGTGCACTGCTCTTTAGAGATTTGAGTTGCTATTCAGATATTGAAGGGTAAACTAGCTCTAGTCATTCAGCAGTAGCTTGACTCACTACATTGAAAAGACATTAAGAGACTTGAATTTAACGATAACTGAGCACCAATGTCAGATCCATTGCAAGTTTGCCAGCATCTAGGTAAGAGTCAAGTAATTTTGATGGAATGGCCAACTAGGGACAAAGAGACCTAGACAATTTTTGTTGAGCCACAATGCCTATTTTTCTGTGAGGGCTACGGTGTGGGTTCGTGCCAGAAAGTATAGGTTCAGAATGAACATGTTGGCCAAATTGGTTCTTTCTGAGGCCTGTGAGGAGGAGGGGTTGTTTCAGGCCTATCTTCTTGACTTGAAAATGGCTTCCAGCGATGTCTGTTCACTTAACTTCCCTCCATGGAAATCTCATGTCTAAATCTCCCCACACGTGAGGATGCTGGTCATAAGTTTTAGGACCTAGTTTAATGACCCATTTTAATTTGACTATTTCTGCGAACACTTAAGTACTCAATTTACAAATAAGATATTATAGAATATTAAGAAATACAACTTTAACATGTGAACTTGACTAATGACAAGTTCGGCGATAGTGGAGTAAGAATAGCGAGATTTGATGGGTCTGTAGGATGTCTCAGCAGGAAAACTCATCTACCTCCAAGATGGAGGATCTGAGCACAATCCTTGAAAAATATAATTATTATAAGGAGAATTAGTGTGGGAGGCGCCCGTGTGTGCACGCACATACACAACAACACACACACACACACACACATACACACAACACACATACACACACACACAGAGACACACACAGACACACACAGACACACAGACATCACACACACAGACACACACTCACAGACACACAGACATGCACACACACAGACACACACTCACAGACACACAGACATGCACACACACAGACAACACACACACAGACACACACACAGACAACACACACACAGACAGACACACACGACACACACAGAGACACACACACACTCAGACACACACAGACACAAACTCACAGACACACTGACATACACACACATACACCAACAACAGACATAACACAGACATACACACACACATGACACACAAACACACACACAGACACAGACACACACACAGACAACGACATACACACACACCAGACACACAGCAAACACAACTACACACACATGACAACACACACACAAGACACACGACAACACACACACAACACACACACACACAAACACACAGACATACACACACACAGACGACACACACTACATCAACACACACAAAACACTCACAAGACACACAGACACAGACACACACACAACACACAAGACACACAGAGACATACAGACATTACACACACATACACAATACACACACAGAGACACACAAACCACAGACACAGACCACACACAGAGACACACAGGACACACAGAACATACAGACAACACACAATGACACAAGAAAAAGAAGCAAAAGGCTCAGGCTCAAAGAAGACTCAGATTTATGCAAAACAAACATCCACACTTTACACAATGTAAGTTGAGATGCATTCAAGTTGACTGCTTTCAGAAGCTAGGATGTAAGGCTAAGAAACACACCGCACATGACCAAGTGGAAAGAAAGAAGACACGCCAAGAGCGTGATAAAGACGAGTTTAGTAGCCAGAACATGTATATTCATGAATTAGGTAACAAGTATGTACTGAGAGCTATGCCATACTCAATTTTGTACTTTGTACTTTGGTGGCATAGAAGCTAGGTATGGGATCAAGGTTTCTAGAGAAATGTGAAGAAAACATGACCAATGTGGAAAAAAAGAAACCACCCAAACACCTGAAAAGGAAACTGTCAAAGTTGAAGGAGAACCATTGATCAAGACTTATAATCCAGCTGGGCATGGTGGTGCCATGCCCAGCACTTGGGAGGCAGGGGCTGCAGGATCTCTGATTTTGAGACTGGCCTGGTCTACAGAGGGAGTTCTAGGGTAGCCAGAAAAACCTTGTCATGAAAACAAACAAACAAACAAACAAACAAACAAACAAACGAGCTATAATCCAAGAAAAATCCAAGAAATGAAAGGATCCCAGAGATGATGCCATGAGAAGAGGGCCCTTCACACTATCTGATTCTATTGGAAGGCAATGATGTAATGATGTTAAAGATTGTAATCAATCAAATTGCTTCAAAGAAACCCTTGGCCTCTTCAGCAATGTAACAGAAGATGGGATAGGGAAGAGGGCAGACATACTTGCAGAAGGGCTTTACTGACAGCCTACACAGGTTTGTGGTTGCAAGAGGAACAACAGTTACGGTCAAACCAAGGCACGGCAGGAGGCAGGCAGGAAGTTGGAGAGATATCTCTCATCTTCTGTCCTCATATGATACTTCCCACTGGCAAGGGCACCTGGAGGTCAGAGGGAAAGGAGCTGTTGATGGTGCCCGCATAGGACAGGTTCACTGAACTGCGGGCAGAATGGAGGGTAGACATGGTGGGGCAATGGGGAATATTCCATTCAGGTTGTAAGACTGTCAGGCTTGGTGATTTGGTGACTGGCAGTGTAGGAAAAGGGGCATTGTGGGAAGTATGCAAAACAGCTTGTCTTAGGTTGAGTGTGAAAGGCATGGGAATATGGGTGCTTTCAATTTCTTAAACTCTGAAGGGAAAGAAGAAAAAAAGGTCCGAGCTACTGGAAAACAGCACCGGAAGTTCAACTGAGATAAACAGAGAGAGAGGTACTTAGGCTGAGGAGGAGGAGTGGCAAGGGAGAGGCGACCTCCTGGGACAATGCCTATGAGAAATAAATGGCCTGAGACCCAGAAATGGAGAAAAGAATTCCTGCTGACCTACAACTGTCCTCCTGACTAGGTTGTAGACGTATGAAATTATGAGGCTGACTGAAAAGAGGATACAAGCGAAAGGCTTGGCCAAGATCGTACCCATTTGAATGCTGTGGTACTTTCTAACAATTTGACAATCATTGGTTGCTTGCCTCACTGATCAACAGATGTGTATTTCTGCACAAGCAAGCTTTCTAAATCTCATCCCCGAAGAACAGTTGATGGTCGCCGATTGCTTGACACGCAGGAAGATTCAACTTCTGTTTTTATTTTAGGTATTCAAAATCCTCTTTCATCTTGTTGACTTTCCTCCAGTATCCGTGGGCTGGAGAGATGGATGCACTGGACCGTTGTTCGCTAACCAAAAGCTGTGAGCCGCAGGAGCTCCACAGAGGACGTAATGCCAGGAGAGTGCACACCGCATAGTGTCTTTTGTGGGTTCGGTGTGTGCAGTGTACGAGTTTAATCCCGTCCAGTTCTATGTGGCTGGAGGATGAATTCAAATAATTACATTCAGAAACCCTCTGAGAACTCAAGTCATAAACGTGTAAGGTTTTGTTACTGCAAAATAGCGACGCAATATTTTTGGACAGTAACAGCCATTTAAACGGCCTAGCACGGATGTGGAGTTGGCAGCGCCACAGGGTCTGTTTCTGCCTCACTTAACTCGCCATTTAAGATTTGAACACAATTTTCCCGGCCTTGACTTTATCTACCTCTTTAAAAAAAAATGATTTCTGTCCAAAGTTAATTATAATTTACATGAGATAGATTTGCTAAATTACTTCCAGATCCACACATTTTTAAAAATAAGAAGCAGACAAGAAAGAAACCTTTTTTCCCCCCTCAAAAAGAATCTTTGTTTTCTTCCAAATGTACACTTAGTTTAGCTATGGGCTTGGTTAATTTTCTCTAAGTCAGGAGACTCTGTCTAGCCATCTAGTCAACCTGGAAAGATCTAGAACAGGCATTGCTAGACACAGTGTTTCACTGCTTTCCCCAGCTGTTCTAGCAATGAGAATTTATTTTTAGAAATTGGGTGAATATAATTTGGTGGGAAATATTTACCATGAACCTAAAGTAAGGAAGGAAAATACAATCCCCCTCTTGTTTTAGGACTGGTTGATTGGCAGAGGCTGCCCTGGGGCTATGCTGGGGAATATTTTCAAGGGCAGGGAAGGCGCTGCAGAGAACTTTTGAGTAAGATCCCTGCTATTCACATAGCATGGCAGGGTATAATGTAACTTCCACCTATCAGAATCAGAAATGAGTGAGTGGCATTTCTCATTTAAAAAGCATGTCTATGGTAAATAGGACAGGAAATATGTACATATGGCTACATGTACTTTTACAAATGTCTATATGTAATTCTTTATTTACTAAGATGTTGCTGTTTATAAGTAGTTAGAAACATCTCAAGTAAGATAAACACACTTCTTTAGCCCCATTTTTGGGGACTACTTCAAAGACGACTGAGTCTTTCCCAAGATCAAGAGTTGAATTGGAACCCCAGCAGCTGGTTAAATGCTCAATGAGACATCACAGTTTACTTTCTAGGACATGGAAGAGCTTTCAAATTAGCCATTGTCAGTGTTGCATTGTCAGTGTTGGCAAG
Source organism: Mastomys natalensis (assembly GCA_021653895.1). Taxonomy (NCBI): domain Eukaryota; kingdom Metazoa; phylum Chordata; class Mammalia; order Rodentia; family Muridae; genus Mastomys; species Mastomys natalensis. The sequence continues at coordinate 228,330 of JAJTUV010001699.1, forward strand.
GCGATGGAGCAATGAAGATTCTTTCTCATCTGAAGCGATTGTAAAATGGCACCTAACAACTCCAATTCCCTTCAGAAGTAGAAGGCACCACAGGTTGTTCATAGTCGCGCAAAGGGGATTGCTGGGTAGTGAAGAGAGGTCACACATTCATGCAAACTTTTACATGGGGGTGGCAGAGTTACTATGCTGTATGGAAAACGCTGGAAACAGAATGTTTGCATCATATTCCACTTACGAAAATTCTAGAAAATGCAACAGATATAGCATCAGAAAATAGACCAACAGTTGCTATAAGGTGAAATGAAGAGAGAGACAAAAGATAAAGGGACTCATGGAAACTTCTGGAGGTAATGTCTTTTTTTCTTGATGTATTGAGGCCTTCATAGATCTACGATCTTGCTAGATGGGACAAATTGTAGCTTTTGCAAATTTTATTTATGCTGTTTATACTTTGATATAGCTATAAAAAAGGGACACAGATGTGTGTCCACTATTGTTCTGTACCAAGCAGGAGCACAAAGGTGATTTTCCTAAAACAGCTTTGTTGTCAACCGTGAAGAGAAACATCTGAATGGATCTGTGATGAGAACAGAGAGTCAGTCATTGATCAAGCTTTTCTCTTCTCTCAGGTCCCCTTAATTTTATTGTTAAAGAACCATGCTTTGTTTTATTGATTCTTTTACTGTTTTTTCCTAATATCTAGTTTATTAGCTTCTGCCTAGATTTTTCTGCCAAATTCTTCTAAACCTATAACACCCATCCTTTTTAGTTTCCTACCCAAATCCTCAAAGATGAAGGAAAACTCCCGAGCATGTTTTATATGGCCATAAATATCATGGTAAGAAAACTAGAAGAGTATACTACAATAAAAGAAAGCTGCCAGCCAGTGGCCCTGATGACCTCAGATGAAAACAATCTCATCAATACATTGGAAAACTGAACCCGATGGGGCTCTGAGGGGCCACTCATCAAGATTAAATAGGATCTGTCCCAACCATGGATGGATTTCTTAACATACACAAGTCTAAGTGAGGAGCTTCTCAGTCATAAAAATGAGTAAAAGTCATGTGGATATTTTAGAAAATGAAGAAAACAATCTGACAAAATCCAATGGTGTTTAATAGTAACCCCATATACTACACATAGGAAATGTGCACCCCAGTAGAAATGAGATATGACCATATATGGGAAGCCTGTCTCTCATATTGTACTGAATAGAAAAAGTTGAAAGACTTTCCTCCAGTTCCTGGGAAAAGATAAGGTTAACTATACTCATACTCAGCTTATCTAAGCAACATGGGGCTTTACTAATAGCCAGAGCAATTCATTAAAGGAAAAGACACCGGAAATGAAGAAGTTAACTCATCTTTGTTTGCAAATATCATGGCTTTTATATATAGGAAATCATGAAGATTCTACTGAAAACCAAACCAAACCAAAATACCTATGAAATAATAACAAAGATTACTTCCATCATGCTATAAAGTTAACATAGAAAATAGGAAACATCTTCCCACACTAATGACGACCAAGCCAAGATGTAATGAAGAAAATAATTTCATTTATAGTGAATATAGACAATGATAAAATACTGGACAATAAATGTAGCTGATAGGGTAAATGATACATATACCAAAGACTATGTAATAAAGAAGATATAAGTAATCAAAGTTATACACTGTTCATGAACTAGAAGAATTGATATTGCTAAAATGTTGTCACTATTCAGTTATCTAAATATTTGATACACTGTCTGATAAAATTCAAAAAGTATTTTTTTTAAGTACAGTTGACACAGTGACCCTGAAAGTTCCATAAAAGTTTAGAATTCCCAAAGACATCATTAGCAACAAGAATAAACCTGGTGGTGTCAAACTACCATCAGAAAACTACACTGATCACAATCATACACACCCACACTCACACTCACAGACATTCCTCTATCCTACAAATACACACACACACACATTTACTTACCCCACACTCACACACACTGACACACACACTCACAGACATTCCCCCACTTTACACTCATCTACACACACATATACACTCACACACAAATTCATCTACCCCACACTCTCACACACACACATATACACACACAGGTTCTCCTACCCCATGCTCATATACACACACATACACACACATACATTCATCTACCACACACAATACACACACACACACACACACACACACACACACACGCACACACACACTTATCTACCCCCTACTCACATATACATACATATTCTCCTACCTAACACACACACATTTATCTACCTCATACTCACATATACACACATATTCACCTACCACACATACACACACACACACACCACACACACACCACACACACGTGGTCCTGCTACTTCTATCCTTTAAGGAAAGAAAAGACAGCTCATAAACTGGAGAGCCCTCACACTGTATTTAAGAGCAACCTACAATTAACTTTAGAACATGTTACTTTATCCAGGGTAACTGAGGGGCAAAAGCTTTGAGAAAGCACAGCTGTTCCAGTCAGGACTTCCACGCATTTGAATAATGGAACGTGCTTAGAGATGCTGTTTCCTGCCTGCACCAAAAAACACATTGCTGCTGCTGCTGCTGCCGCTGCTGCTGACATTCTAGCCCAGTATCTTGCTGACAACAACCTCTGGCTGAGGCTTTCTGAGCCCCTCCAACTCTTCCCCGCATGCTCTCTTTGCTAACCTTTGCCCAATGCTTCAGAAGCACAACCCCCCATGGAAGCCCTGTGACTGACTGACTGACTGACGTGCGCCACCTGTGGAAAACTGTTCCTGTTTGTGTTGAGTTTGAACTTTGTGTGCAGTGGAGAATTCACTAGAAGCTGCTGAATTCACTAGAACAGAGGCTGTTTGTATATAGCTTTATTGTCCATAGTAATCAGACATTTCAAATTCCTAAGTGTTGTTATAATTTTTAAATAATACATCACTGAAATTTCATCTTGGTGTAGAACATTCCAGTCCTCCGCAAACATTTATGAGCTCCATTTTTTTCCTGCTTATTAAATAGCAATCTCCTGGCACATGGACAGTACTGTTCGTTCTAGCCAAATAAACCGCTGTCAGAAGAAATTAGTAAATGTCATGCGTATTTCGCTCAGGGCTACAAACATTTAATTTGTACTTTCTATAAATATGATAATTTGATGTGAGCATGTGAAATTCGGTCATCTTGAATTTCCGAGGCTTAATGTAAGCAGACGTAGATTTGTTTGGTACCGTGGCCTTGTGACTGCCACCAGTCCTGGTGACGTGACACACATAGGCTCTTCTGCAGCTGTGGAAATAATTACCACAGTTTTGCCCTGCCAACAGCGGGTACTCTAAAGAGCATGAAATGCTGCAGGGCATTGCCCTGTGTGAACGCACACCCTTGCCACTGAGCAGCCTTGTGAAGGAGTGTGACCTCTGAACTTCAGGATTTGCTCGGACTCCACAGAACAGAAAGAACAGCAAGTGGGAGAGGGATTTTGGCCTCAATGTGGCTGGTGATATCCCTAATGTAATTGTACTGAATTATACAGTAAGATGAGCGACCTTCCTCTTAAGTTCTCAGTCTTCCAAGATTCAGGCAATGAGAGTGCTTCTATCAAACTGCAAGGTTATGTAGAGGATGATTGGAACCCTAGCCGAGGCCAGCAACGTTCTCCCCTCCTCCTTTGCAGAGGAAGTCCAGAACAGCACGGTTTCCTGCTGGATGACTGCTGTAACGAAGGCTGCCTTTGTGAGACAGCAGAGAACAATGGTCCCGACAGTGGTGGCTCTTAACAATTTACACAATCTACACCATATTCCTCAGGCACACCCTTTTCATCCTCAGGCACCCCAAGACCACAGCTGAGATTCAGCTGAGTTACCAGGCAAGGTTCTAACCTGTTGGGGAGGAGAGAAGGCCCCCCCCCATACAGAACCAGGACCGCAAGCATGGCAGCAATTCCTCAGTTTGACTGATCTCATTTGTTCTTAGGCAAGAGCTGAGTATTCATTCAACCAAGCAATTTGCAACTATTTCATCCCAGACTTTACCCTGTTCTTTCCCTTTTCATTTGTTTATTTCATTTAAACCTCCTCTTCGAAATCATTTCGATATAACAAGGGAGGCTGGAGCTGAAAAGACTCGTAAGATAGAATTTGTCATTGTACAGATGAAGAAATGAGGAATCTGGGACATGAAGGAAACCACCTGATCCCTCCTAAACCCCCAGTGCTGTGCATGCCGGAGGAAAGTGCCCCACCACTGAGCCACATCCCAGCCTTCATGAGGCATTACAGTGGCAGAGTCCAGGGCTGGCTAGCGCTGTAAGTCTCTAATTTGCAATTTAATACACTTACTATCAGACACCCACTTGTTCTCAAGACACATGCTCTCTACTTTAAAAAAAAAAAAAAGTTAAGCTAGGTTTTGTTTTGTTTTACACAGGCAGCCTTTACTGAGTATGATTCCAAGGCATCAGTAAGCCTGCTTTAACAGACATTCCTCACTGCTGGCTTGGATGCAGGGAATTTCCACCAGTAGATTTCAAAAGAGAAGGCCCACGGTTGCTTTTGAATGGACACTGGGTCAGACACAAAGATTGGCTCTATTTAAAACTCCTACAGGGATTTTGGAAAACGGATATTCTATCCCTTGATCCTGACCCTTTGGCATTCCTTAATCCCTCATCTCATTATATTTGAGGAAAACCATAGTAGTCCCGTTCTCTGGGGATACTTGTCAATCCAGAAGAACATACGTGGGACTTTCTTACATTATACTTCTTAAGTATGCATACTACTCATTGGTTAGAACAAAGAAATATTTGTGAGGCAGGCTGATGATGGCCTAGAAGAAAAGAGGAAATAAAGAAGGAAGAAATTTATGGAGAAGGAGAGAAAGGATGAGGTGTTGGGAGGAGGGAGAAGAACGGGAAGGGGAGGAGGGAGACAGGAAGGGAATGAGGAGGTGAGAAGGATGCAAAGGCCAACAGTAAGGAGGCTATGTGTGCACGGAAGAAGGATGGGCCAAAGGAGCTAAGCTACCGAAAGTCTACCAATGCTAAGTTCAACACCACAACTTTTCTTAATTTGGTCTGAATAGAGTCATAATAACAAGGTTTAGGGAAAGATGCAGCCACACAAGGCTTGTCCAAACCGGTAAGGAGCTTGGAATTGGGGCAGAGCTATATATTCATTTCTGAGTCTATAAGAAGTATAATGAAACTAGAATATGGCTCTTGCTAAAACGAATAACCACAGAGCCTATAGAAAGGTCTTACACCTCGGCCATTGCTACAAGGGGACATGTTTGGTCCGTGAGTACCTTGGATGAGTTGTGGTGCCTACTGCTCTACCCTTTTAGACAGGTATCATGGTAAATACGTATTCTTTTTGGAGAGAAATGCTTAAGTAGATTGAGCTCAGGGTTTTGGTTTTCCCTCTTCACATTGGTTAAGACCTTGTTTGTGTTTCATCTAGGACTATCATTTAAAGAAAATACTTTTCTTGGGGTCAGAGAGGTGGCTTTTCCACCTCCAAGAGAACCAGAGCTTGGTTCCCAGTACCCACATTGGGCAGCTGTAAGAGAACCAATGTCCTCTTCTGGCCTCTATGGGTATTGGCACCTACTTGATAACTACAGATACACAGGTATACACAAATACAAACAGAATCTTAAATATTATTTCTATGACTCATCAGTATTCTTTCATTCATATTGTCAGGGTTTATTTTAAGTTTTAATGATCATTTATCTGACCAGGGAATCTCATAATAAAAGCACAGGAGGACTGTGTTAAGTATGTCTGATTCCATACTCTTGGCAAGCTGCCAGACCTGTCAGTACAGCTGGCCCACAGACCAGCAGGGGGTACCTACAAGCTCATACATCTAACCTGGTTATCCTCACTTCTAGGCCTGGGAGCCAGACTGTCTCCTTTAGATATGGAAATCTTTCTTTCAGAATTAAACACAAAGAACATGAATCCAATCTGCGCCCCTCCCCATCGCTCTCCCTCGACACTTGTCATCACCAGTAAAGATGAGTGTTCGCAGCGGCACACAGCAAAGGGTCTCCCCAAGATGAGATCGCTGTCTCTAAGACACGGCAGATTTGGTGATGTATGTCGTGGACAGTGAAGGTTTGGTGAAGCCTGGGTTCAAGGCTGGAATCTCATAAATGCTAACACACTTGTTATATGCTATATTCCTTGAGAAACGGATGACACAGGGATGCCATTTCAACAAGGTACAGAGAGCATCAGGGAAGAATCCGACATTAACGTGCTCTTCTTCTTCTTCTTTTCTTCTTCTTCTCCTCCCCTCCTTCTCCTTCTTCCTCTTTCTCCTCCCTTCCTCTTCCTCCTCCTTCTCTTCTTCTTCTTTGTCTTTTTCATCATCTTTTTCTTCTTATTCCTCCTCCATATTTTCATTGTTGTCAAGATTTATGCCAACGGTGGTTTTCAAACCATATAGAATATAGATAAATCTCACTTTCAAGGCCAAGGAAAATAGGGTAGTATAAAACCAAACCCTTATCCAGGTTCTCCTTCTTATTCCTACAGTTTCTAAGTCATATTTACTTTTAAGCAACATCAGAAAAAGACAAATGCAAACCCAAACTCCCGCATTTCTGGTTTACAGCATATAAATCCAAAATGACCATGGTGGTTCCATGAGATTTGATGGCAGAACAAATGGCTCATCAGGTCTCAGCTTGGGCAGGAGAGGAAGCTCGCCTCACAAAGCAAAAGTGGAAGGAGCAAAAATGATCTTGCACATGTTCAGTGTCATATTTTACACTTAATATGTGGATCTAGGGCCAGCAGCACTGCGTGTAGTTGATGCTTTGTCAGGTGAGGTGGTGCTGAGGTCTAGATGGGAGAAGAGTGGAGAAGAGCCCACTGATAGTACTAGGCCTGATAAAGGAGGACCTCCAGCTTCCTTCTCTTGTTGTTCGTTCTCCCAGCCTGGTTTGCTTGTGATGAGCTGATAAGAAATGGTGAACTGGTGTTGCCATTCACTGACTGGAGAACACTAAAGGCAGGACATTCTGAGACAGGAAATGGTCATCCAGATTTGACATGTGAGCTATGACAGGTGTGGGAAGCTTAGTGGGCAGTCCCACCCGTGAGTATGAATGGCTTGTAAGACGGGTTGAAGTGTAGACTTGGGACTCATCAGTCAGTTGATGTGGATGACATCCTTAAGAACTGCCCCCAGCGAACATGAAGATAAGAATTACTGAGGTCTGAAGCCATATGGTACATTCAGGTACACATTTGAATCTTATGGTGAACATTTAACTGTCAAATTACAAAATAGTACCTGGTGTGAATGCCCATATTCCCTTCTTCTTCATACCTTGATTCTTTTAAAAATTCACGTAGTAACTTAGTGGCACACGGCCCCTTAGAATATAAGCAGAAACATCATAAGGAATAATAAGCCTATGTTATGGACGTGGGCAGGGTGGGCTTGGCGGGCTTCTCATCCCATGTGAGTCAAGTGTGGACTGTGTTGCTTGTTCTATCTCATTAGCCTTCACAACTGCTTTGCCACGGATGTCTAAGTAGAAACCACACTAGCTGCATAATGGACTCCGCCCGCCTTCTAGACTTCACGTAAGCACACGAATCCATCTCTCTTCTTGCATCCTCTGGCAGTGTTTCTATGTCTGAAAACTATCACACAAATATTTTGGGTGTATGGAGGATCTAGGAGATGTGACCACCCATATGTTTGACTAATGGTGATAATTAAGTTAAGAATAATTAGAGAATATCTGTGAGTTAAGAGCTATCATGTTAGTTTTAAGAAATTATCTGTAACTGATATAAATGGAGGTGGTTGACTCGTGTGAGAATCTTGCAGGAAATAGGTTTTAAGAAAGATAGTGGAGAAGGGAGGAGATGTCAGGGGCAGCCCTGCTTATACACTGAAGACCTAAAATCAGCCATAGGCCTAAAATCAGCAATAGGCCTGACATACATACATGCTAACACAAAGTCTTGGGTCTCTGTGGAAAAACACTGAAACAGATAGCTAGATGTTATCGTAAACAGGCAGCTTTTATGGAAATTTACCAGCCTGAGTAGTCATAGACCTTGTAAATAGGCAGCCTCGATGGACAGTATCAACTTAGATAAAGACAAGTGAATCATAGGCAGAGTCATAGTGATCTGTCACCTGAACCTTCACCCAGCCGATACTCTGTTCTGAAAGATACTGTACTCCCCCTGAACGCCTATGCTCCGGTGTCATTCCCTTCCCCACATCCTGCCTTTTTGTGTTTATAATCCCTGTGTGAATAAGTAAAAATTATGATTTGATTTAAATAATTAAATAAATAAATAATAATTAAAAATAAAAAAGAAACATAGAATGAAATGGTGAAAAAAAGAAAGAAAGAAAGATAGTGGAGAATGGGAAAGATACCAGGATCAAGTTAGAAGAGAAAGAGGTATATGGAGAACTATGCCAGCCATCAATGAATGTGTGTGTCTCTGTGTGTGTGTGTGTGTGTTTAGAGGTGGCTCAGCAGTTAAGACTATACCCTGAAATAACAATTTGTGAACAAAAGAGGCCATGACATTGAAGGAGATCAGACACGTGTTTACAGGAAGACATTAAGGGAGGAAGGGAGAGGAAAAAATATAATAATATTATTTTTTAAAAAGTAAAAGAAATAATTCTGAGTCCATCTTGCCCTCCACCCTAGCTCCCCTTTCTCCCGTGCTCCCAGGCCTCCATGTCCTCCACCTGCTTCCTTACTCCCTTCACTCCCACTTCCTCTCCCAGCACAGAGGGCCTTGCTTATGCAGCCTCTGTCTGACTGGAAGCTGGCGTATGCTTAGCATTCCGGGAGGCCAGATCCCTGTTCTTGCGGAAGCACAATTTATCTTATTAACTGAAGTGAAGTCAGCATAAGAAGTCTCCCTCCTGAAGAATCCCAGGAGGAATCATCATTCTCCCCCAGCTCCGAGGTGAGCTCGAGTCTGAAGGAGTTCGACATTTGCCTTCATCCACAACTTGGATAGTTTTTCTCTTAGTCTAGCTTTCTGCTTCATATCTTTCAGAACTACGTAAAGTGCATTGCATGTGTTTGGAAGCAGAAACTTGTCTATCAAGTTCAATAAGGAAATTAATGACCTTAGGGATATACGTTTACTGGTGGTCTAAGACATGTACGTGTTTCTTCTGTTTTGACAAAAAGTACAATCACGGTTGAGCGGCCTGTCACGATTGTTTTTCTCTTTTAGGTTATAGGTGAGTAATGAGTAAACTCACCAGTCATACTCACTGGGACATATTAGGGGCATTGCAGATGAGCCATTACATTTGTTGTATGAAATAGACACTGGTACTTTTGCTAGTTCATCAAGGAGCATCATGGACACTGAGGTGTCCACAGACAGCCTAGATCAGCGGTTCTCACCCCGTGGGTCGTGACCTCTTCACAGGGGTCGTGTAAGACCGTCAGAAAACACAGATACTTATAATTCATGACAGTAGCAAAATTGCAGTTATGAAGTAGCAATGGAAATAATTTCACGGATGAGGGTCAACGCGACATGAGGAGCTGTGTTAAAGGACTGCAGCATTCGGAAGGTTGAGAACCACTGCTCTAGATGTAAGTGTATAGGGCAGCCTCGTCTTCCTGAGCCTTCCTTGGTGTTCTGGTCATGGAAAATAGGACCTGTTTTCTTCTCCCTCATGGTAGCCTAAGAATGAGCCCAAGGAAACAGCATCTTCTCATGTTAATATTCTATGATATCCAGATTATAATTAGATTTATGAAGATAATCTGCCTGATTTCCATTAGATGATCTACAAGGAGTGATATATCAAATATCGACAAGCAGTGAATCATAAAATCACCACCCAACGAGGCAGTATTTGCAAAGCAGATTCTGTATTATTTATCAATCTATAGACAGAACACAAAATACAAAGCCGGGAGCCTCATTATCTCCATATATTGGCTGCATACGATGGTGTATAGATGCTGCAAGTAGTTGTGTTATCAGTAAAAAAAGTTTCCGTTCGTTTCTTGTTTTCTCTTGCGAATCTAGAACTTCCAGAAAAGCAAGGACTCTGATGGTTTTATCTACTGTTGTAGGCTCATAAGTATCCCCACCATCTGACATGGATAAGAAACCATGGAATAAGAATGGATAAGAAACCATTGGAATAGTTTGATAAATGAGAGAATACTACTTCCTAGGACTTCAGCACCTGTATTGGGAAGAACTACATCTCCCTACCGCTTCATTTTAAAGTTGGGGAAATGGGAAGCTACTTGGGTATTAAGGACATAGCCAGGACTAAAGAGTAGTCTCTTAATTCCTGATCTCCTGGATCAGTGGAGGCTTTCTGTTTGGAGAGTGCAACATTTCTTTTCAAGCCCACCGGGCTGGCCAGCGAGAGATCAGGTAACAATCAGACTACCTTGTAATAGATCGTAGCCATTGGATGGAAACAGTTCTAACCTGAGATGCATTTTCTTTGCTTCTCTATCTGAAGACAGTTCATATTTTACCTTTTGGAAATTCTATCAGTAAACTTCAAAATATTCAGCATCTCTTCTGCCTCCACTATCTCTTTAATTTTTTGATATTCTTAAGAAATAGTCAATTTCAGATCTGCATTCCTCCTATAAATATTATATGTCCTAGGAGAGTGGGAAGGATGTGTATAAGATTCTGAGATTATTCTAAATAGTGATTGGAATTACTGTTTGCATTTTTCAAATATTTCCCCCACAATACAAACCTCCATGTACAAGTTTGCTCCTCTGTTTTCTGCCAATTCTCTTTTTGTGTCTTTGAAATCCAGAATCTCTTATTTACATCCCACCAATGCAGATGCCCCTCCTTGTAAAACACACGTATTGTACATTAGATGATGCAGTCTGGCGTATAAGCTATAAAGGAAAGATTTCACATTTTATATGCTCTACTGCTTTGTTGTGATGTAATGATCTTACTACAAAAACTTAGTTTATTCTTAGTCCTGCTTCAGCTGCTTTTCTTTGTTCTGAGCCATTGCTAGTAGCCCGTCATAAGACCTTATCCATATCCTACAGACTGGGTGGAAACAGTAAACTAACCCATCAAAATGCATTCCAGGTCATTTGCCTACATCCTCCGCTTGTCTCTTCCTGGGACTGGTATGCTCATCTCAGAGCACCTCTTGTCTTACCCAGGATTACCAGAGTCTCATTCTCTGCCACTGCTCAGTCTTTTTCCTCTGTATAAAATCCTTTCCTTCTATTTATCAATTACCTGTATCTATTTATCTCCTAAGATTCAGTGGAAATATCATCTCCATAGTGTAACATTTCTAATTTCTCCTTTGTCTTATGTAAAATATTTTTTTTCTTATCTTACCTTATAGTCCTTGTGTTTATTTCTGGTCATACAGTGTAGTCATTGGTAAAATACCCTGGTAGTCACCTTAACAGGTCTATTAGACTAAGAAGCTAAGACTCGCTTCTGTTTCTACAGAATCTAGAACAATGCCTGGCACACAGTTGGAGTTCCATAATTATTCAGTGAGTATGGGGTAGATTTGAAAATGCACCAGAAAAAAAAAAGAATCAAATGATTTATTGCTTGTATTATTCTGCTAAATGAGAAGAACATGGGAAGTGTAGAGATTCCTCCTCTAGGATTTAAATCTCTTTATTTAGGAAAACAATAAAAAATGCATCTGGGGAATATGAAATGGCAGGGAAAAAATTAACATTGTTCTGACTTAATATATTTCAGTAACACACACACATGCTATGACTTAGCAGCTTCAAGTAAGGTGAAAATAGACAATACACTCCATCTGTTCTCACGAGAAACTGGAGATGTGTCATAACTCACTGCTCCTCCTTCACATTCTAGTACTGTACTGCAGCAAGACTAAAGGCCAAGAGCCAAGAGATTACAGAAGACAACACCAAGCTTATCTGTGCGTAGGACCAGACTGGAATATAAGAGAGGCTTGGCTACAGTTAATTTATAAAAGTTTATTATTTCTTTGTATTTTTCCTTGCTTTCCCATGGTATTTCATATCCTACCTAGTTATTAGGGCCATGACACAGCATGGAAGCAGAGCTATTTGTGGGGGAGTGGATATGGCCAATGATGGCTAAGAATGTGTGTTCAGATACACATTAATGTACATGTTTGTTCATATACATGACTGAGATGAATCTTGTATGGATAGTAATTATTATTATTATTATTAATTTCTATCTGGGAAGTGTTGCTGTTCTAACGTCCAAGCTGACGGCATTAGGAGGTGAAAGTGGGAAGTGGTAAATCCACAAGGATGGAGGTTTTCATGAATGAGATTAGTCCTTTTCTGTAAAGAGGCCCCAAGAGCTTCCCACTACATGAAGACTCAGTCAGAAGCAGGCATTCACCAGGGATGAAGTTTACCAGGAATGCCACTTGGAGCTTCTCAGTTCCTAGAACTGTGAGAGGAAAAAATTTTGTTGTTCAGAAGGTACCCAACTCATGCCATTTTTGATAGTATCTCAAGTAATGACAAAAGCTTACTGTGAGTGCCAAGAAACCCATAAAGTATCTTACTTTGAGTCCTAGTCCCTCAAGGATACCAGTGTTCTCGTTTCACACGCTGTGTTCAACAAGGCAGAATATCCTCTGTGAAGTGGTATGCTATCTGGGCATGGAATGACTGCTTGAACTTTCCAGTCGGTCACCTGGGGATTCTTTCCAAGTTACTTACAGCTCTCTGTCTCCAGAGATGTCATTGTCATTTCCCAGATGGGACAGATGTGAGTTAGTGGTGGAGGTGACTGGAGTCACTAGCAAGAGTTAATCAGGGGTAAGAGAAATAATGGCTTCTTGTGCTTCGAGAAAACCATAGGGCAACAATGAACTTGAAAGCAAAGGCTTCCAGGTATAGTCCCATAATTTAGGAGGCAGAGGCAGAAGGATCAGGACTTCAAAGCCATCCTTGGCTACATATGGAGTAGAATATACCCAACCTCAAAGCATACATACAACACAAAAGCTTCTGTTAAGTAATAAACAATCTTTAGATGATCCTCTACATTCTGCAGATAGAGAATTCTCTCCTCTTTCCTACTGAGTTGGTATAGAGTAGACAATTACCTAAAAGCATTGATTGTTTATTTAAGTGTGAGAGAAAGAACTTTGCTCAAATATTGTTTCTAGGTGGCCTTGGTCTAGACCACCACAGAAATCCAAACATAGTGTGGTTTCATATCTTGCTTAAAGAAAAGGGAACAAAGGAACCGGATTATAATTTGTAAGGAATTTGACTTCATTTTGGCATCCTAAGAGGATGTGGTTTAAGTTCCATTTAGCCAGTCTTGAGAAACGTGTTGAAAGGCGCTTTTCCCTGTTAGGGCCAATTGGCAGGTGCAGGAGGGAGTTTTCTTCTGGAAAAAGTGTATGCTCTACTGCCATAGCCCTGCAGGGAACAGGCATTGAGCAAAAGGAAGAGACAGGTAATGGAGGCTGGGTGATAGAGAGAGCCGTCTGCCTGGAGTTTTTAGTACTATAGATGGTTCATAAAAGATCTGTGACAATTATTCCAGAGTTCTTTTCATTGGTTGGAACTGAAGGAGGTCTGTTGGCCTTGGCCATTTGGAGCACAGTGTCTTACTGACATACTGTGTGGTACTAAACATCTGAAAAGAGGCGTACCAGGGCCAGCTCTTGAGTGCGGAGGATGACATGTTTTCCATAACTCAGGACAGTGTGTGGGAAGTAAAGGAGGTGATCTGCAAAAGCATGGGGTGAATATGAATGAGCTACATACACATTTATACGGCAGGTGGCATTGCTTAATAAGGTAATTAATAGTGTATCAATTCAGCTAATCTGAAATGATATTTCTCTGAATATTTTCCTTATGATTCCACATTATAACTGGTCACAGGAAAACCTAGCACGAAGGGTTTTCTTACATATTACTTTTATTTTATATGAGTTTTGCCTGCATACATGTATGCACACCACATAAGTGATTGATGCTTGCCGAGGTCAGCAGAAGGCATTCAACCCCCTGGAATTGGAGTTACTGGTTGGTTGTGAGTCACACTATGGGAACTGAATCATAGCCCTCTGTATGTAAGAAGAGATAGTGATTTTAACTGCTGGGAGGGGTCACCTCTTCAGTCCCTGGTGTGCAGTTTGATGTCATAATCTAGGGCAGAAGCGAAGCACTGACTAGCACCGTGGAATTTGTTCCTAATCTACTGGTCAGTCAAAAAAAAAAAAAAAAGTGGGTCAAAAAACTGGCTTGCAGCTTTGCTTGTAGGTTTGTTTGTTTGTTTGTTTGTTTGTGTTTTTGCAGTGTGCTGGAGTCCTGCAGACAGGCATTCAGTGCCACAGAGGATTGAGTTTTCTGCAGGTGCCCTGCGCTGCAAGATTGTAGACCAGGAGAGATGAGTGAGGTGTTTAGTTTATACTTGGGACTTCCATGCTGTCTGTTTGGGTTCTAGTGGGTCCTCATCCACTCTTTACTTTACACTAGTCTGTCAGTCTGGCTCACCTGTAGGAAATTTATTTCTGTCCTAGAGGGAGAGTCAATGCCACAAGTTCATAAAATCTAGTCTTCATGGCTACTTTGTTTTCCTAAGGTAGGTTATTCTATTTCTCTGATCAAAAAATCTGGATACTTTGAAGAAGCTTAAAGAACAAATAGGTTTACCTGAGTTGTCTATGTATTCAGTAAAAGAAGTTTCTGGTAGTATGGCTGACTGTAATTAGTAGGAATGATTAACCAATGGATGAGTTACAGTACTCCCTTGTGTGTGGAATCATTAATCATCCTAGTTGGGGTTGTATACATGTTGTTAAAGTTCAACGGTATGCTAGGCATAGTCTTCTATAAGATGCGACTCCAAGTGTCTTGTAGCTTATGTTTGAGTTATTAAATTCAGATTGTCAAGTTCATGCCCAAATGTGTCATAACATGATAATTACTAACACACCAAAAAGATTTTTATTTAAATCTGTAAATAGCAATTTCTCTATTAGAATCAGTCTTTTAAAAACATATTCTCCGTGCCAGATGCTGTGGGCATAACGTTGGGAAAAAAAAATCCCATAGCTTCACACAGAACAGTCACTACCTGGAGGTAACTGACCTCTCACGACCCTTTAGACTGGCCAGCCTGGCCATTCATCACGGTGACTGACAAGCTAAAAGTAGGACTCAGTGCAGACCATCTGTTAAGATCATTTTTCTGAGCTCTGCTCTGACTCGGGTTCCTAGGATTTCAAATCCCTGGCTCCACGCTCTTGGATCCCAGGCCTGCTTCTGTTAGACCTATTTAGGGATCCTTGAGTTGTAGCTATTGGATTTCAAGTTTTCATTGAGCTTGGCATTCTCCTTGCCTCCTTGGAAACTCCCAAAGTGCTTTCCAGTTCTAGCTTCAGGCATCCAAGGGATCCCTCGCCGAGGGACTGGGATCCAGATACCCAAGAAGGAGGTAAAGTGCTGAGCTGTAATAGAATAAAACAAGTGGACCACTGTGGCTGAAGAACACTGAGCACATTCATTGCTGGTGACGTCACCAGAGTGACCCGCAGCAACTTCCTGCCCTATGGCTACATATCCATATCTCTGCTCTGCGAGTTTTCTTTCATCCTACAAATATTTGTTATGCAACCCCTTTGTGTGCCACCCACACTTGCTGTAGTCTGCCACCCAGGTCTTAACGAGGAATAGAAGGCAGCAAATATGCACGCGGGGCTCAGTAGCCCGGGATGAGATCTTGACTTCCTGTGCTCCAGTGGCTTAGATTCTGAACTAGAAAATGGGGGGAGAATTCACCACCTACCTTTCACCTAAATTTAAGGGAAACAATGCATTGTAGCCCCTCCCCGTATGTAGACTAAATATCAGGCATAACTATGACTGCTCATTTTGTCATTTCTTCAGCTGCCATGAGACGGTTTCCATTCTTCCTTCGCTGTTGCTTCCAACAGATAAACAGATAAACATTCCCGTCTCTCACACATTACTACAGCTCTTCAACTCTATATAGCTTTGTTCTCTCTCCTCTTAATGCAAGCGTGCAGGTTTGTAGACTCCGTTATTTTCATGTCTCCGAGGTTTCCTGTAATCCCCTCAGTCATGACTTCATGGAGCCTCGCAGAGAAGTTGCCCCAGTCAAGCGTGCGCTCTTCTCCATCCTCCTGAGCTAACAGCACAGCACACTTCAGTCATTTCTCTCTCTAGCTTTAGCATTTTGCTCACTTTGCTTGCTCTAGATCTTCTTTCTACGTTTAGTCATTTCTTCTTAGTCACATGTGCTGATTTCTCAAAGTCAGATACAACTGGTTGCGTGTGAGGCCATCTTTAAGTTGTCAGCACGTCCTTTCATTTTTCCTTTCGGCTGTCGGCTGTCGGCTGTCGTCACATCACAGTGGCCTCACCTTGCCTCTCTGTGTTTTCTTGTCTGAGTGTTCCGGTTGACCAGACAGCATGGGTTCCTTCTCACACTATTTCCTTCACAGTAGTAACTCCTTCCAATGTGGAAATATAAAACTCCTCACATTGCCTAGACCAGAGCAATAGTATTGACATTAGAATAGTATTTATTCTTCTCAAAACTCTAACCCTGTCTCACTATAAGGATAAAATCAGACTACTTCAAATAAAATAGAATCCTGTGTTAAACTTCTTCAGAATGCATCAAAATTATCAACGTCACCAAAAACATTATCTGAGGCAGTGTCACAGCCTCAAATTACCTAAGGAGTCATGACAATGGCTGTGTGGTGTTTTGGATGGGTATTATACAAGATTGAAGGAATAGAAATAATCAGTGGACTTTATGTTATAGTCATGTATCACTATTAGCTAGTTAGACAAACTAATGAACACGGCAGTCTAATATAAATGAAAGCAGTGTGGAAAATTATATATGGAGAGTAAGCTTGAAGAAGCTGTCCACGCTACTAAACAGTTTTGAAACAGTGTATATTAATTGCAATGGTTTTTCTCTCTGCCTCCACCCTCTTCCCTCTCCCTCTCTTCCTCCTTCTCTTCCTCCTCTTCCTCCTCCTCCTTCTCTCTGCCTCCGTCTCTGTATCCCCCTCTCTCTTTCCCTGTGCATGTGTTTCTCACTTATTTTTCTTTTATTCTTCTCATCCTGGTTGGAGGAATTCTTAGATCTTGTAATTATTCTCCAAACACAAGAACCCAGATTTGACCATGCTTGATTGATAACATTTAGTGTGTGACCTGAAATTCTCTCTCTGTCTATCTCTGTCTGTCTGTCTCTCTCTTTCTCTTTCTCTCTCTCTCCTTGTCTACCATATTTCTTCTTTCTTGTTCTTTTCAAAGAGAAAAATAATGCCTTTTACTCAAAGGCTCAGAGTCTTTCCTGGGCACTAACCCCAGTGCTGGTGTCCAAGGCGTGAGGCGCCAATGTCCCAGCAAAGCAGCCAGTACCATGAGTCCTGCCAGCTTGGACTTTGCTGCTTTCTGGGTGATATTGCTTCAGCATCTCAGATTCCCATGGGAATACTGTGAACCCATCCCTCAGTTTCTTGTCTTGCTGTTATGAGGGTTTGTTTGCCTCTGCGTGGAGCCCAGACATCCATCAGTAATGAGTGGGAAACAGGCAGATGGGCAGATGGTACATTGCTGAGCTTAGAACCATTCTCTCTGTCACAGACTCTACAGTAAGATTTTTTTTTTTTTTTTAAAAAAGAGACTTGCCATTTATCAACACATTTCTTGACACCTACATCCCACAGACTTGTCTGCATTTTTAATTCAGACTGGCTCAAGTTTCACATGGGAGACTATGCTGTTGTTCTGTTGGAAATTCCCAACGTCCTCCATAGCATGGCTTCCAAGGTACTCTCAGATCCTGCATCATAGCATCTCTTCTAGCTCTTTCTCCACAATCCATCTTGAGGCTCCCTAGTCCAGCAACACTTAATTGCCTTAAGCATCTCTACACCTGTTAATCTGCTGGTTTTCTCAGAGCTCTATGCCTCCCTCAACAGGTCACTGCTGGCTAATTTTTTCTCATCACCCTAAAGGACCATGCCATCTTTCTGTATCTCTACCACTGCTACATTGTATCATATTGGTTACCTACTGATGTTTAGTAGATTAACCCTACCACTTAGAACCTCACAATAAGAAATTGTATCCATCTGTATGAATCGAGACTCCACTCAAAAGTTACCTGGGCCCTCTAAGTCACAGTCCCTTCTTACAAGGCCTTGGTATTAGTTAAAACAACGGTCGTATCTAGGCTTCCCTGGGAGATTTACTGAAATCTCATAGATGTTGGCAGGATTCAGCTTCACACAGTGGATGGATATGGACGTCTGTTTCTCTAGCTGTTAATTAAGCACAGGCCTTTCTCAGTTCCTCTTTATGTGGGTCTCTTTACCAGGTCCCTCCAACATGGTACCTGATTTCCATCAGCATAAGAAAGAGAATAATAAAAATTGTGCCAGAGAGAAGCCAGCATCTTTATGGCAATCTAATTTGTGGGACATACTATCACTTCCCTCCCAACCCCCGTATTCTAATTGGTCAAGGTGAGTTTCTGGCTCAGCCCATATCCTAATGGAAGGAAGGGATCACACAAGGGCATGGGTGTCAGGCAGCCATGCTCACTGGTTGTGTTCTGTGGTGACCTTCAGAAGTCAGTTAGCACCTGTCTATAGTTAGTTTGGTGTCAGGCCTGGTGATGCCACACACATGTATCAAAATGGTGTATGGAGATTTATTACTCACATAATGAGACTTTCTGGGAAAAGCAGAGCAGACACAAAAGCCAGCCTGGGAAGTCCTGAGTGAGAAGAGGCCTCACCCTTGGGGTTTATTGTAGTGATGTTTCTCTTGGGAACTGGGTTGAATGGTTTGAATTGCTCCACCAGCACCAGGGGATGGAGTCCTGAGGCTGTTATCCTTTTACCCTGACAGGAGACAGAAGAGAGGATGGAGAGATGAGGAGACAATACCAAGCACTGATCACTGTAGGCCATGTACCATATCTGTTAGAATTCATTCAATTAATTAATTGTCTTTGACAAGACAGGGAGTGTGGTACATTCATTGCTGTGTTCTCAGTACTTAGTGTAGTATCTATCATGTGATAGTTATACAGTAAATGTTGGAAAATGAAGGAATGACTGGACTGTCTGTTCTCACCATTTATCTACTGGATATATCTGCCTATAGGTCTATCAATGTAGTTGTAATTATCTTCACAACTGATCAGCTGATGTTCTCAGAAAGGAATTTAACACACTTTTAATTTTAAGTTCATGTTTTAAATATAAAATTCTTGAAAGAATGAAAGAAAACCACAAGTAACAAATGAAAGCGGGAAAAGCTTTTTCCTGCTTTGTAATTGTGTTTCGCTCAAAACTATTTCCTTGCATTTAACATCATGACTTATATTTTATGTTAAAAGAAAACCCCAGTGATTGTTTGACTGCCTTCCTTTCCTCTTTCCTTCCTTCCTGTCTTTCTTCTTTCTCTCTTCCTTCTTTCCTTCCTGTTTTCCTTTCTTATTTTCTTCCTTCCTATCTTTCCTCTTTCTTTCTCTTTCTTTCCTTCCTTCCTGTTTTCCTTCCTTCTGTCTTCCTTTCCCCCTTCCTGTTTTCCTTTCTTCCTGTCTTCCTTCCTTCTTTCATGTCTTCCTTCCTGTCTTCCTTCTTTCCTACCTTCCTTCCTTTCAAGATCTATTTGTTTTATTTTAAATGTATGAGTGCTTTGTCTATCTGTAAGTCTGTGCAGCATGTGTGTGCCTTGTGCCCTTGGAGGACATTTGGATCCCTTGGAACTAGAGTTATGGATGGTTGTGAGTCACCATATGGGTTCTAGAAACCAAACCAGGTTCTTCTACAAGAGCATCAAGTGTTGCTAACTACTGAGCCACCTCTCCAGCCCATTGGCTTTAGCTATTTTTATCATGCTGTTGTGAGAAAGATGAGTCTCATCTCCTGAAATTTAGTGTTACTAGTTGAAATCAGAGCCTGCTAGAACCTGTACTGCTTCCTTTGAATAAATGCACGGGAGGCTTCATCTTCAATGTTACAGTGTTGGCACATTGATAGCAGCTTTGTTCCCATTAAAGAAATCAATGCAGACTGGAGAATGGATAAAGAAAATGTGATACACTTACATAATAAAATACTACTCAGCTACTAAAGACAATGACGTCATGCAGTCAAACGGATGGAACTAGAAAATATTATCCCAAGTGAGGCAACCCAGACCCAGAAAGGCAAATCTCGTATATACTCACTTATAAGTGGATATTAGCCACGAAGTACAAAATAACCACGCTACAGTCCACAGACCCAAAGAAACTAAGCAACAAGGAAGGCCCAATGGAGGTCAACTGAGAAAAGTAAATAGAATAGATACCAGGGGACAGATGGAGGAAGGGAACTGGGTTGGGGAGGGGGTAGGAAGGGGATTAGGAAGGATCAAGTGGGGGAAGTTGGAAAGAGAGAGAGAGAGAAAGAGAGAGAGAGAGAGAGAGAGTACTGGGAGAGACAACTGGATGGGTGGGGGCATCTCTGGGACAAGCTAGAAACCTAGAACAATGGAAACTCCCAAGTATCTACGAGGTTGATTCTGGCTAAGAATCCAAGCAATGAGGGATATGGAACCTAAAACAGTCATCTCCTGTAACCAGAAAAGACTTCCAACTGAGGGACTGAGACATCAACCCAGCCACAAAACCTTAGACCCACAATCTGTCTTGCATACAAGATATACAGGGATAAAGATGGATCAGAAATTAAGAGAATGGCCTGCCAATGACTGGCCCATCTTGAGACCTGTGCTGAGAGAGAAAGCCAAGCCCTGACACTATTAATGATATTCTGCTCTACTTGTAGACAGGAGCCTAGCACAGCTGTCATCTGAGAGGCTTCTTCACCCATTAACTGATGGAAACAGATGCAGAGGCCCACAGCCAAACATTAGGCAGAGCTTGGGGAATCCTATTGAAGAAGGGAGGAAGGACTGTGGAGCCAGAGAGGTCAAGGACACCACAAGAAAACATTCAGAATCAACTGATCTAGGCCCATAGGGGCTCACAGAGTCTGAACTGTCAACCAGAGAGCATGCATAGGATGGACCTAGGCCCTCGGCACAGATGTAGCAGTTATGCATCTTGGTGTCCATGTGGGACTTCTAACAGTGGAAGGGGCTGTATCTGACTCTGTTGCCTGCATTTGGATCCATTTCCCCTAACTGGGCTGCCTTGTCTAGACTCAATAGAAGAAGATGCGCCTACTACGGCTTGATATGCCAAGGTAGGTTGATATCCATGGGAGACCTCGATCTTTCTGAGGAGAAAGGGAGGACTGGAGAATGGCCCGAGGGGAGATGAAAGGGAGACAACTGGGAGGAGAGAGGGAGGAAAAGATGCAATCAGGTTATAAAGTAAATAAGAAAAGAAAAAGAAAGTAGCTATTGTAAAAAAAAAAAAAAAAAATCAATGCAGTTCCGATGAGACTGGGACAGCTTCTTAGAAACCAGTGGTTCTCAACCTATGGGTTGTGACCCTTTTGAGAGTCAAACATCAGTTATCCTCCATATCAGATATTTTCATTAACATTCATAACAGTAGCAAAATTACAGTTATGAGGTAGCAACAAAGTAATTTTATGGCTGGGCGGGGGGGCACCATGACACGAGGGTTGCAGCATTAGGAAGGTTGAGAACCACTGTTAAAATCGTCTTGTCTCTTTGGTCCTCTTTCTCTCCCCACATGCATCCGGTTTTCTTCATTTGCTAACAGAAGGTCCTCATCGGAGAACGAACAGATACCAGCACCAGGGTCTTGGATGGCCCTAACCATGTGCTAACAACACTCTTCCCACGTAAACTATCCAGTCCAGGTATTACGGCAACATGCAGCAGACTGAGACAGTCCATACACAGTAATGACCAGCAGTGACAAGTGCTGGGGTCACAAGTGGAATGGGTCCTTTATATAAATGACTCAAGGTACAGAGAGTTATAAGAGCAAAGTAAAGCCTGGGCATTATGGTGTTTACATCAAGCGATGTCATTTACAAGTCCTTCAAAGTAACTCATACCGTGAACACAGTGACAAAACCAAATGAGACCATCATGTTAAACAGTGACGTGTGTCAATTCTCCCCGTCAAAAGGTGCTTCCCACTTAGACATTTCTAGCATATCTGAAATTTACTGGTTTCTATACTATAGCTGATATTTCAAAATCTCTCATTTTTACTGTTTGACGTGGACAATGCAGCATTCAGGATCTGCATGCTATGAGTTCTGTCATCTGTATACCTGACATGGTGCAGTGGTTTTGTTCCTTTTGTAAAACGTTTTGCTCTTCGTGAAGTGTGAGGAAAGATGGTATAGGCCAACTAAAAGACAGAATGACCCGGCCTTCACGAGGAAGGACCAGGAATGCAGGGTGGAAAGATGTGTGAGATTCTGAACCTCCAAGCAGATGGCTCTGCTCCACCCACTCATCGGAAGGAGTGTGTTTGAAGTGGCAGAGTAATTAGGCTCAAAAAACATACCTTCAGTGTGCCCTTCAAAGGAAAGGATTGAGCTCAACCTTGGGGGCAATTAATTTCAATGATGTTTAGACTCTAGAACACAGCTGCAGAGGCAAAACCTCCAGAGAACGGTTTCCCCTCTGAGGACGAATGCTCCATATATCTCGAGCAACTCTCTGTAAATTTTACATTTGCTACTTATTGTTTTTATGATTAAACCAATACTGTCAGGATTATGGAATGCAATTATTGGACTTTATTAGACCTCAACCCTCTGAACTTCATTATTGTCCCAATAGTCTACTACAGGTTTTCTGAACTCAGCACACTCTGTCAAAAGTCGGGGGTTTTATGTTATCCAGCATGGATTCTAATCCCTGTGTTGAGAGAGGGAAACAAGACAAGAAGAACAAAACAGGTTTAAATTGCATAGCCTTGCTACTTCTTTCATGAAACAAGTCAGATATTTCTCTTTCTTATAGTTTGGATGATTTTTTTTATATATATAATTAATACGTTTGGTTCACAGGAAATAAAGAGGTTTTTGCGTTTACAACACATGATCATATATATATCTCCCAGGCACTCCGTCTTGCCAATGTGAATGTTTTAAGAGAGAAGATAGACTTACGTACACAGTCCCTTGCTGCCTGCCTGCCTTCAGCCTCTGAAAGCCCCAGAGGAGGCAGCACTATATGTTTCGGCATGAAGCCAGGGTGTTTTCTTTTCCTAACAACATTTTATTTCCCCCGAACTCCAAAAGAAGTGACAGGTTATTTTGTCTGTAATGGTGGTTATTTTCAACTTCAAAAACGTTTCTGTGATCTTAAAACCTTATAATTTGTTTTCAGTTACAAGTTAATACAGGCGCTGGGCAGCATCTGTGTGTAATTTTAGCTGAGAGATACAGCAGAGATTTTAGTTCTCCAAACTTATTTTATTAGACATACATTGTCTAGAAGCTTGCTGCCAGCACTGCAGTTATCTGACTTCTAACTAGGCGTCCGTGGAGGATATGGATTTCAGCATATGAGGTGGAGGTACGGACATTTATGTGTCTGTTGGTCCTCTGGGTCCCTTATCAGCGCTGTAGCCTGGGTCCCCCACGAGGAGGGATAGGAGGGTGCAAGCCTGCGCCTGCGTACTGGAGTTACTGTGCCTTTGTCATGACTCAATCACTTGAAGCTAAGAAAGCTCATGTCATCACACTTCAGCGTCCTCTTCTCTTAGCCTCTGTTAGGCCTGTCCTCCCAGAGTTACCCACCTCTCCTTTTCTTCTGGATCCCCTAAGTTTGGCTGTAGCTTTCCAGAAAGGAGCTGGAAGGGAGATTCTGTGTAGCCCTGTATAGGATTCCTGCTTAGGCCTCCTTCAAGAATACAGGCAAAACTTGAGGGAAGAAAAGGCCTGATTAGATCATTGTGTTTAATAATGGGTAACACACACACACAAACACACACACACACATACACACACACTCTCATACACTCTCGTACACAGTGTCACAACACTCTCACACAGACACACAGTCTCACACACATAGTGTCTCACACAGATACAACTCTCTCTCACACACTCACACATTCTCACAATACTCAGATATACAATCTCTCTCTCTCTCTCAATTGTCTGAAGGGAAAGAGAAAAGAATTTGACTTCAGAGTTGTTGAAAAACCAATTGCTTTTAAAGTGCAGGGTTAGATGGCATCAGCTGGGGAGGAAAAGACTACGGAGCTGGAGAGAGCCTACCATTAACTCGACTGTACTGTAAACGTGCACAATCCCAGTTTAAAGATTGCGAGCTGGAGAAAAATGATAGGAATCTCATGAGTTTCCCTAAAACTACCTACCTTGATATATTCAATTTTCCACATGTTCAATTGTGACCTTCTGTGGAAAAAAAAAAGATATAAACAGTTTTATCTAATAATATATTATCACACCAACAAATTAGGCAAAGCACTGGATATGGATGGATATGAAAGTCCCTAACACACTGGCACAGAAGCAGAGACCCCTCAGCTACTTTCCATGCAAAGTTCCTGCTGGTTGGCAGTAGAGACGGCAGACTGGGTGCTCTGTGGTGGCTACTGAGGCCGGCGGTGAGAACAATGCCCCTGTTATCTGTTTCCAATTCCTGCGGCACAAAGCTGGAATCCAGAAAATTTGCCGCCTTGAATAATTCAACTTTCCAATCTGTTTGTGGTCGAAGAGAGTTTCAGTTTGCTTCTCTTCCACAGTCTTTATTCTTGGTCTTGTTTCTATACTGAGTGTTCCCGCCCCCTCCCTTCTGCCTAACGTTCTTTGATTTTTAAGAGTGAGCTTGGTAATCTGTTTCAGAAATATTGAAGCAGGATTCTCTACTTTGAAACAAGAGAAAGAAAGATATATGGGGGCTGGTGTGTGCGTATTTTAGAATAAAGAGAAACCAGGCTGAGGATAGCTCAGCTTTCTGACTTTATACTTTCCTCCCCGACTGCTGCTCTGGGAGAGCTATGGGAGAGCTATACTGCTCACTTCTCAGTGCTGGACACCACTGCCCCCACCCTCCCCCACCGAATAGATAACAAACTAGACACGATTTAAATATTTATAGAGAAACCCAGAGTGTCAGAGAAGGCAATGCAGCTTCTACATATGGATAGTGCAGCTCAAAACTTCATTAGTGTCACCCAGGGTGGCAGAATGGAAGCAAACAATTTAAACTGAGCAAGCCAGTGGAGGCTGGATTGACGTGCTCACAGCTGGGATCCTTCAAATACAGGGTTTAGGATATCTGTGATTTCTTATGACCCCATGCTATCTCCATCGCATGGAAATGTTAATTAAGAATGCAAACAGAAAAATTGCTATCTCTTATCCACCCCTCCTCTTAGCAGCTTGTCTTTTCTAGTCTTCCCTTGTTTTTTTCCAAAATACCTTTCTTTCTCAAATAGAGACTAATGGCTGGGAACAGCACTTTCAAGGTGAAAGACATGTCAGCTTGAGGCTTCATGACTCTGAGAGAAAACAGAGGTTCTCTCTCCTGCTTGATAAACATCACATTTGAGCAGATATGATGACTTACGCCTGAGTGCTGTGCCGATCATGGGCCTGACACTCTGTTGTGAACAACACAGCAGCTCAGCTGTCTCAGGCACTTGGCTCTGCAGTCTTCCAATTATCAAATGACTGGGACAGGAGGAGTGCTCATGAGAAGGGAGAGGGGCATGCTCAGGAAATTATTACATGTATGCCTATTGCACAGAAAACCAGGGCTATACCGGGAGAATGAGAATTTGTAGATATGCGGTTTTGCAAAACTGAGATTCTCTAAAGAAAAACACTGTGCTTCTATTATTTATTCAATAGACATGATCTTGGCTTTCCGTTGTTGTGACAAAAATTGAAAATGTTCAATTATACAGAGAAAATGTTGTTATAGATTTCTGATTTTAGAGGGTCAGTCCACGGTAATTTGGCCCCATTGCTCTTGGGCCTGTGGAAGATGAAGCCTCATGCTGGAAGTGCTTGTCAGTTGAGAAACAAAGAGAAAGAGATGGGGCGGGGCCAGGGTCCCAGCATCCCCCTTCAATGGTATGTGCCTCGATAACTTCTTACCAGTAGGCTGTGTCTCCGGATTGTTCTGCTTTTGATCAATAGTGCCACCAGTTGAGAACAAAGGCTTCAACACAAAAGCACGAGGGAACCACTGAAGACACACCTTTACAAAGTGTCTGGAGTTATAACACCCGTATGCTCTCTCTCCAAGATGGTAACTTAACCAACTTTCAAACGGTATTCCTTATGGTGACCTACAGATGCTACACCTTTCATTAAGCTTGATTTCTGGAGAGTCTTCCCCAGAGCCATTTGAACTTATATAGGCAACTATGAGTGCAACTTTTGGCCTCTCTGGCTTCATCGACAGCACACTTCTGCTACTGTCGCAGAGCAGAGTCCTAGGACCTCCAGGCTCACCCGTTAGATCATTCCCAAGACCTATCTTCAGTCACATCTTTCAAAAGGCGCCTTGAGTTTACAGGCAACAAGACCCTTCCACGTTCTTTCGGTTTTCCCCAACGGCTATAAATAGATAGAGGATTCACATTTTAGGCTTTGTCTTACATCCTTGCTACACGACTCTAATAAGAAACAGAACGAAAGAAGATCAAAACCCAAAGGATACAAAAAAGGAATAAAAACGGCTAACTGATTCCAACTGGGGAGCCAGGTAACCTTACGAGGAGGGATGATATTTGAGCTTCGCTTTGAAGAAAACATTAAAGATGGAGGGGCTGTTGCAAGATAGAGGGTTGTGACATCCATGACACATGTGGGCAAATAAATAAGGCGCATGGCCACAGAATTTGGGAGGTAAAAAAATGTTGTCTTACAGATCCTTTAATTTTATTCCTCTTTATTTGGGATCTATTATTAAAAGTATGTTGGAAAGTGAAGTAGAGAAAGAGATCACTGAAACCCAACCAAGGAAAATTGAGAGTTTAGTCTCAGTTGGAAGAGTCCCAGCAAGGGCGAGAGATGTTTTATATGATATTAACACTGGGGCGAATGTCAGATCAAATCCTAGAAGGGCTGAAGACATCCACTAGGAAGCTGATGCAGGGAATGAGAAGAGTGGACTCAAATTGACAGATTTCAAAGGGCATTGGTCAGAAAGGGATTCTAGACATTGTGGAGTCAAAGGGATGCTGCTCTAGACTCTGGCTGCCGGTATATCCTTAGGCAAGTGCTTAGACACCACCCTGCTAGGGCACATGGTCAGACACCACTTCTGAGGCAGGCTTTTTCATGGTGACTACACACTGCACCTCTCCTTGTCTTGAATGATGTTTTCAGCCTTTCAGGCAACCTTCAGATTTCGAGCTTTTGGCTTGTACATGGACCCCAAAGAGATTCTTTTTCTAAGTCTCCTTCTCTCATCAGGCAATTTGCAGGCTTAATCTGGCTGGTTCTAATTTTGTTTATCTGTCCCAGTTTAACTCAGAAATTATAGTCCTGTTAAACTTCAGAGGTGAATGGTGGCCCCGCCATTGCCAACCTTTCTCTCCTCATGTCACTTAGCAACTAAAGGTACTTACAACCAAAGACCACCTCTAGACCCTCTAGATGGCTGTAGGTGAGAGCCACAAACTAGACTCACCGGCCTGGCTCCAACATAGAGACGCATTAGACTCTGTAAAGGAGATTCATACTTCAGTTTTGAATTAACTCCTGATCAGCCATATGGTTTCCTTCATCCTAGGAAATGTCCAACTCCAGTTGGGACCAGATGGTCATCTGACTGACACCATGCCACAGGTCCTCAAATCCAAAAATGTACCAAGTTGGAAAATGGATGTAGTCACTAGACTCTGGGTGAGTTCTGCCCATAGATGAATTTTAGTGTAAAGTTTGAAATACTAAGAATCATTATATCAGGAGCTATGACTTTTCAGAAATGAATAAGGAACTTTTATCCTGGGGCAAAGAGAGCCGAATTCACTTCCTCTATCAGAGCTGGTAATGCTCACAAATATGAACAACTAGCTTTAGTCTCTGGGCTACACTTCTGCATTGACAAAGAAAAGAGATGTTCTGGGAGAGAACGGTGGAATTAAGAATGGACCGTGGCGCAGAGAGACCTGAATTCATATTGTTAAGTGCATCACTTATTTTTTGAGATTAAATCGTGGGGTTGTTTGGGACCCTCCAGTAGCACCGAAGTACTGCTAATGCGTAACAGTTAACAGTTAGACACCATCCTGCTAGGCGCTGTTATCTTTAACTGTTAACTATTAAAGTTAACAGTTATCTTTAATAGTTAACAGTTAAAGATAACTGTATTGGATCTGAGTGTTCAACCCCATTATGTAATAATCCCCCCTGAATGTCAGTTATTATCAGAACCCACACTTTGCTTGTCCTGGTTTTTATGATGCCGTCAGGGGTGGCTTTGGACTTTGCATTTCTGTTTATTTCTGAGATCACCCCTCACCCCAGACCAGCTGAGCAAATGCAAGGATCTCTGTTTAGTAAAAGTATCTGTTGCTCTTGAAAAATTCTTTAGAAAAAAGGTGACAAATTTAAGGAACAGTTGTTCCTTTTCACAAGCAGTTTGTCAAAGCTCATCTGTTTGACCTTCACTCTACATGGGGGTAGTAAAGACACAGGTATTTAGTATTTTACTGTCACGATGGATTAAAGGGTCTATCAACTTAGCACCGATTTTAATAAATGTTTACTGAGTCTCCTTCATCCTCTGGGTGTCCGGCTTTGTTAAGGCCTTGGGATACAACAGCAGCACCTGTTCTCTGACTTCAAGAACGTTTATCGTGATATTATCCTGAAAGCCTAGGAGTCTTCGGAAACCAGAATTTGTTTATTCAGGTTGGTCTTATGGGGCTATAAAAGACATGCACTTCTATGCTTGAATCACATGGGTTTCTTCGTTTATTCTTTACTGTGGTACAGACACCAAGTGTGAAATCTCACATAATAACAACATAGCCATTCCTTTGAATGTATACTCCGAAATGGGTTTGTGGCATCATCTGGTGCTTCCCTATTCTAATTTGGAGGGAAAGGTGCTGTTTTTATGGCTTCCACGTATTTTATATTCTAATCAATAGTCTATAAATGGTATGACCTGTCCTGCCAGAAGACTGGGAGGATACCTCATACCCTTCGGTATGCCAATTTACATCAAGTGACTTCATCTTAGGAGACCTTGGAAGATATTTTTATTTTATCAATTTTTTCTTTTTTTTCTATATTGGAGATTGAACTCAGGGGTTTGCACCTCTCAGGCACTCCACCACTGAGCTACACCTTCGACTTTTTATCTTTAAACTCCAAATATTGCATTGAAAGATAAGGGACATCTGCTGTACAGATTTCAGATATGTTTATAATTTCCTAAACTTTAAGATGTATAGTTCAGTGAAAGTGTCGTGTTAACCATAATGCTGAGTGTGAGTCACCCCAACATTGCCTCATCTTTATTTATAATTGCTTGATCGCTGACTACCCCTTCCTCCCATCTCCAGGACATTACAGACTAATTCCTCTCACCTTGGTAGCTGTCTTTGAATCATATGCTGCTACTGTCTGGGGAGGGGTTTCTTCATATATTCCTCATTGTGGGTAAAGACACTAAGCACAAACTCTCATCTATTAGCATTTTAAGTGTGCCATTCCTATGAGGGCATACTCATGGGTTTGTTGGGTCATCTGGTGCTTCCCAGTTCTAATTTGGAGGGGAATGAATGCCCATATGGCCTCCATGACTACCACATATTTATATTCTCATCAACAATCTGCAAATCTGCTTATCCCACCAGATATTTCTCTTTCTTCCCTTGGCCAGCCAGTTCACACCTCCCTGGATGCACCTCTGTTCCTTTATTTCTTCTATCAGCTTTTACACAGGCTTAAGACATTTTCATTTATAAAGTTTATGAGACAGAACCATATCCTGTACCGACTTTGTCTTTATAACTAAGCCACTTGAAAGCACTGTCTGTACAGGCAGTCGCCACATTCACCGTACTTCAGCTCTGCCCCAGAGGCTCTGCCATGATCACCGTTGATCCTCTGGCTCTGCCAAGGTCTCTACCTTATGTGTAATCCAAGATGTACTTATCTATCATGGTTTGAATATCCTTGACCCAGGAGTGGCATTATTTGAGGTGTGGCCTTGTTGGAGTAGGTGTGTCACTATGAGTGTGGGCTTTAAGACCTGGCAGTCAGTCTTACACTAGCAGCCTTCAGATGAAGACATAGAACTCTCAGTTCCTCCTACACTAGGCCTGCCTGGATGCTGCCATGTTCCTGCCTTAATGATAATGGACTGAACCTCTGAACCTGTAAGCCAGCCCCAATCAAATGTCATTTATAAGACTTGCCTTGATCATGGTTTCTGTTCACAGTAGTAGAACCCTAACTAAGAAGACACTGTGCTTACTTTATTTGATCACCCACTCACACTCTTAGTTGCTCACTCCTGTCCTTCCTAATTATTTTGTACATTATTTTGGGTTGCATTTAAAAACCATCCCCTCCAGGACGGCATCCAGGAATGAGCCATTCAATCTGACCAGTCAGACTGAATCCCACGTAGGTGTGTAAGCATCCCACATAGGTGTGTAAGCATACTCACTGAGATTTGCACAGGGGTGGAGTCATTTGGCACACTGCTCACATGAAGACGCCTATTGGTATATCTCAGAATATGCCTGTGTCATGTGGTGCCAGAGGACTGTATTTTATAAAACGTTTCTCAAACGTCTGTCTTTTTGTAGAAAGCTCACACCTGTATGTAAATTATACTCATGGTTTAATTTTGCGGGAGAAGATGTAAGCATAGAGAGTCTGCTTCTGTTATCCCCTTTCAGTTTTTAAAATCGTGAATAAGTAATTCTTTCTGTATGTTTGTTGGTATAGGAACAAAAGAAGTCACTATGCATCAACTCCAATCTAACAAAATATTTCAAAATTAATTATGTAGTATACGCTTTTCCACATTATGTGTTGTTAGTTTGAGCTTCAGAGATCCTTTGAATGCAGAAACACACTGCCAGATTTTCTGTTGTCATGGAAGGAAGAAACTTTTACTTACTTTCTTTCATCAAGAACAGGGTATTTCTCCAAGCCAAGAACCACATCTATTTTTTTTTTTCTGTCTCCTCTCAATAATAAAAGGAGCCTTCTGAGATTCTTGTTATAGGTTCTGATTATTGGATTATGTTATATTGAGAAATAATTACTTTTTCCTTACAAGCTACCGAGCATTTAACTGCTTGAAGTTCTAATAATAGTTTTAACATTCACTTCCTACTTTTTAAAACTACTTTTATTTTTTTACAGTCCAGTCGTTGGCCGGTCCCATTCTGCCCTCTCACAGTTCCTCATCCCATTCCTCCTCCCCTCCGTCTCCAAGAGGACTCCCCCACCCCTGCCAGGCCTCCTTACTCCCTGGGCCTCAAGTCTCTCAATGGTTAGGTGTATCATCTCCACTGAGGCAGACAGGCCTCGATGTTGGGTCCTCGCTTGACCACATAGACAGACACTGTCGATCTCTCGTCACTTTATCAGGAATATCTTGACTTATGACTGGACGGACTGACCGACCGGCGGATGGGGATGGCCGACAGATGGATGGACGCGGGGATGGGACGGACGGACTGGACCCCCAGCAGAAATGACTGCTTATATACTGCCGCAGGTGTGACGTTTCCAGATAGTTAACGCATACTCATTAGCTAAGCCCCTCGGAGCACAGCGACACATGCACAAAGGACTTTTACTTAGCTGAGCTGCACACTGAGCCAGCTGCTTGCATGTTAGGTGCTGTATCGACTTTGCACTGCCAGTGCATCTAACCAGCTGCTACATGGGCCACCAGTTTGTGTATGCTGCCTGGTTGGTGGCTCAGTGTCTGAGAGATCTCAGTCCAGGTTAGTTGAGACTGCTGGTCTTCCTATGGGTTCTCCCTCTTCCTCAGCTTCTTATAGGTTTCCTAATTCAACCACAAGGGTCCCTGTCTTCAGTCCAATGGTTGGATGTAAGTATCTGCATCTGTCTCAGTCGGCTGCTTGTTGGGCCTCTCAGAGGACAGCCATCCTAGGCTCCTGTCTAAAAGCACACCACAGCATCAGTGTCAAGCCTTGGAGCCTTTCCTTGAGATGGATCCCAATTTGGGTCAGTCACTGGACAGCTTTCCCTAGTTCTTTCTCCATTTTTGTCCCTACAGTTCTTTTAGACAAAAACAATTCTTGGTCAGAGTTTTTGACTGTGGGATGGTAACTCCATCCCTCCACTTGATGCCCTGTCTTTCTACTGGAGGTGGACTCTACAAGTTCCCTCTCCCCACTATTGGGCATTTCATCTAAGGCCTCCCTTTGAGTCCTGAGAGTCTTTCACCTCCAGGTCTCTGGTACTTTTCTAGAGGGTCCTCCCACCCCCCCACCCCCAGTTTGCATATTTCCATTCATTCTTCTGGCCCTCAGGGCTTCTCTGCTGTCTCTTTCCCGAATACCTGACCATGTTCCCTTTTTTTCCTCCCCCTCCCTCTCCCACCTGGTCTCTCCTTCCCTCTGCCTGTTATCTTCTCCCTCCCAAGTGAGATTGAAGCGTCCTCACTAGGGCCCTTCTGCTTGTTAACTTTCTTGATTCTGTGGAATTGTATCCCTGGGTATTCTGTACTTTTTTAGGCTAATACCACTTACTAATGAGTCCAACCTTGCATGTCCTTTTGGGATAGGTTACCTCACTCAGGATGATATTTTCTAGTTCCATCCATTTGCCTGTAAAACTCATGATGTCCTCGTTCTTAATAGTTGAATAGTATTCCATTGTGTAAATGAACCACATTTCCTGTATCCATTCTTCTGTTGTGGGCATCTGGGTTGTTTCCAGCTTCTGGTGTCACAGGTAGGTCCACTATGAACATAATGGAACGTGTGCCCCTATGATATGGTGGGGTATCTTTTCGGTATATTCCCAAGAGTGGTATAGCTGGATCATCTAGTAGATCTATTTGCAATTTTCTGGGGATGTCCAGATTGTTTTCCAGAGTGGTTGCAGCAGTCATCTTTAGCCTGTGGTATTTTTATTTCCTGTCAATCTTGTGTTTTTGTATTTTATTCTAAATAATAAGATTAGAAAAATAAAATGTTAGATGTGGCGATATTTGATTGAGAGATATTTCCAATAGGTTCAGGTAATAGAACACTTGGTGAGCAGTTGGTTGCACTATTTGGGGAGGTTATGGAACTTTTACAAGGCACAGCCTTGCTGGAGGAAGTACATCACTGGAGGTAGGTTTTGACAATTTATAGCCTCATGTCACTTCTGTTCCCTTTCCTCTGCGCCCTTTGTGTAGATGGCCATATAATCAGCTACTTCCTGGTCCTGCTGCCATGCCATGCCATCTCCACCATTTCTGAACTGATTCATGTGGAACAGTGAGTTAAAACAAGCCCTTTCATCTGTAATTTGGTTTTGGTCAACAGAAAAATGACTGGCACAGATGTGCTAATTTAGAAGTTATCCAGTTCATTCCATAGGCAAGGAAAGACACTTAGATTTTGGGAAAGGTATTTCCCACACTTTACTTTATATGTTAATAGCTTAACATGACTCTAAAGAATTCATATCAAATAAGTTGTAGTAGCTTTTGGAAAAATTTGATTGACATTGGAATGAAGAGGGTTATGTGAGTTTTTGCCTGGTGTCATGTTCTCCTGAGCACAGACATTTTCTTGGCTCCTTGAAAATGTGCTACTAAACTTGTATTTAAACCATTGGTCATCGTTAGGGCAGCCTGATGGGTTTCTAGGCTCTCTCCCACTAAAACAGAGTTGTAATTTAGCTCCTCCCATTTCATCCCGAGGTTCTTA
The DNA here is from genome assembly GCA_021653895.1 of Mastomys natalensis. Taxonomy (NCBI): domain Eukaryota; kingdom Metazoa; phylum Chordata; class Mammalia; order Rodentia; family Muridae; genus Mastomys; species Mastomys natalensis. The sequence continues at coordinate 262,246 of JAJTUV010001699.1, forward strand.
TGAAGGTGGGATTAGGAGAGAAGTTCTTTCTTCCATATTTGGGATGATGCTGTCATTTCTCATCATCGGCTTGCTACGGGTTCTGTGATTATTTAATTCTATCCTGGTTTTATCTCTTTATCATCTGGCATTCAGTTTGTCACTGCGTGAACTCTAATGCTGCCTCCTCTGTTCTCTGCATTACCATTGTTACCAAACAAATCAAAGCAAACCAAAGCAAACCAAACCAAACCAAAAAACAAAAATCCCCCCCAAAAGCAAAACAAAATAAAAATAGCAAAACTCACCTATGACACACAGTATTCAGTTTTTATTTACCAAGTCTTTAATATAAAATTATTTTTCTAAAGATACAATACTATATAATATAATATATATATCTTTGTCTTATTATAGCATTTAAGATAAATATTAGAAGTAATAGTTCTTTTGATGTTTCAAGTCTTTGACAGGTTGCTAAACATTGTGTCTAACACATTCAAATGTAGCATATACAACTTATCGTATACTGAATCTAGAAGAAAACATTTTATCTGTATTAACTTTGATCACAAACTATGAAACTTTGATTTCGAGAATATTTGGCCTCCAATATTAAACTTCAGAGGACCTATCAATTCATTATGGTTTCCAAATTCCAGTGTAAAAAATAATTAAATAGAAATCTTGTGCATCGTGTAAAAAAAAAAGATATTATCTTATAAGGGAGTTTGCTCTTCCAAATATAGTTCACTTCTATATATGTGTGGTGTGTGCACATTCCTAAATACATAAATGCAACATCATTGTGTTGAGGCCTTCTGAACTCCGACCTTTCTCCTTATCCACATTAGCATGTTCATTGGCACTGTCCTTGTTCAGTTCATTTTTAGAGAGCCATATTGGTGAGAAATCCTGAGTGGAGCTTCCCCTTTAAGGATGAGAATGCTTAACATCTCCCCCCGACCCCCACCACCACACTGATTCTTGAGCCTTAGATGTGGGAGTTGTGCTATAGATATATCCCTTGGGATTGTGCTCAGTAACTGAATTTGATTGGTTGTGTTTTTCTGCAATGGTCTCCCCTGTCGCAAAGAAACATTTCCTTGGTGAGGGATGAGGACTACATCTACCCGTAGGTATGAGCACAAATGTTTAGAATGTAGTTGGGTATTATACTGGGTTAGTAAATGTAGGCAGCCGTGTTTAAGATAGCACCTGGGACAGCTGCAAAGTCGTATGACTAGCACCTGACAATGTAAGCAGCTGGCTTCCAGCGTGGCCAGCTCAGCTAAACTGGTAAACAAGTCCTTTGTGCATGATCAGCCTCGTGCCCCTCCCGAGTGGCTTATGCTAATGAGGTAACCCAGCCCGCCTTGGGCAGTTATATATGCAGCTTATTTCTGCTGCTTGCGTCCCCATCCATAGGCCCCGTCCAGTTCCCTGTCCCTAAGTCAAGAGTCGTTCCTGGAATAAAGCTGACTGAGAAGGATCCGACCGTGTGTGTCTTAATTGCTGGCCAAGGCGGACGCGACAAGTAAAGTGGTGGTTGTAGGTTCTTCTCCAAGTTCCATGACTTCACCAGCCCTGTGTAGTTAGCTAGGTTTCTAGTACCAGGCATGGTTTTTCTCTTGTTGCACAGGCCTTAAGTTCAAGTAGAGAGTTGTTGGTTAGAGCCAAGGTATGTGTGCTACTAGGGAACATTTAAGGTTACCATATATTTCTCTTCTTATAGACTATCAATATCACGTTGTATGAAAAGATGAGTTGATGCGTTCAGTATGGATTCACTGTGTCATAACGATGTGTCTGAACAATCCTGTCACACTTGTATAAAAAGTCCGGCTCTGTAGCTCCGTGCTGCAGTCTCAGCTATTCAGGAGGCTGCTGAACAGTTCACAGGATCATGGCTGGCCTGAGCTGCAGAGTAAGCAAAGACCAACCTGGGCAAATTGAATGAGAATCTGTCACAAAGTAAAAAAAAAGTTAAAGAGAGGTGCAGGATATAATTCCATATAGAGTTTATGCCTAGTAAACATGGGGTGTTGGGATCAATATACAGTACTGCAAAAAAGACTGTGTAACACGTAGGTTATGAACCTTAATAATCAAGAACGTCTTTAGTGCGTTGGGAAATGATTATTACACTGATCAGGACTCTACCTTCTCTCAGACAAAATTAGCGCCACAATGTTTAAAACAAAACCAACGAATGACTCACGAAGATCTCAAAGTCAAGAGGAAGTTATTAGGTTTCTTTTTTTTATTTATTTACTTTTCTTTCTTTTAACTGGCGACAATCATAATGTGGATAAACTGACTGGGTGTGGTATAGCCATCACACAAAGCTATTAGCTTTCACCTTTAAAAACTCATCACCTAAACACCATGTATTAAACACACAGATAATCTTTGGAATAAATATATTTATGTCTTTCATTTTAATTTCTGAAGATTTATTTAGTCATTCATTTTATGTGTAGGGATGTTTTAACTGCAAGTATGTCTGTGCATCACATACATGCCTAGTGTCTGCAGAAACCTGGAGAGTGTGGGATCTTGTGGGACTAGAGTGACAGACAGTTGTGAGTAGTTGTGTAGGGTTTGGGCCTTGAACCTGTGTCCTTTGCGAGACCAGTCCTTTTTACTTTTAAATAAAAATTCAGTCCAGTATTTGGTTAAGTAGTTAATAAGTAGTCATAGAAAATATTTTTTGTCAAAATCTCTGAGATATTTTTGACTTGAAAAATTCTGATTTTGGGATCTCATTATTGAATTAAATTGTATCTGGAATAATTATTGACCTTAAAAAGATGAGTTTAGCATTTAATTACCTGATTCCTTTAAATTTTTTTCCACATTGCAAAAACTGCCTTAATAATATCAAAGAATTTGTTGGAGAATTAAGCACACACATGCAGAAAAACAGCAGAAGTGTGCAGTTGTTAAACCTTCCACAAACAGCCCATCCATACAGTAGACCCCAGATCGAGAACAGAATGTAACTAATGTGTTAAGAATTCCACCTCGGGGATTAGCCACTCCTCTGATTTCTAATTACATAAAGCAGTTCTGTCTGCAGGTCGTGCCTCCTGCATGCAAATGCAACCGTACACTGTGAAGCCATTCCTGTAGGCTGTAGGTTGTAGTGTAGGTTACTGTATTCAGTTATGTAATTCCATTGCATATTCTATCATACGACACTTTTCCATTTTACTGTTGATTGCTTCTGGGAAGTTTGAGGTCTGGGTCATCACACAAAGTGCCACTGTGAACTATCTTTTAGATATTTCTTCTTGAACTTCAGGATGCATTCCTGTGACACACAATGCGCGCTCAACTTTCAGACACTGCTAGTTTCCATGGGGTCATAGCAGTTCATGTCCCTATCAGTGCCTGGAAGTTTCAGCCTCACCAAATCCTTGCCTGTATCTTGGGTTCTTCTTTGAAATTTGCTCACTCTATGGTGTGTGGTGGTAGCTCATTATGAGTTTATTTGCATTGCTTAATGGTCAAAGGTATTGAGAAAAACATAAAAACACCTTACAGTTTTTAAAGCTATTTTTATATTGACCTGGATTCATGAAATAAACTTTTAAAGTCTTTTTATTATTTGTTGAGAGCTTTTGGTGCCGCTTCTAAGAATTTGGCATTTGTCACTGTGCTCGGACAAGGAAATAGGTTCAGATAAGAATATCAGAAACAGTGACCATAGGGCTTAGTTTACTACTTTACTTAATTAGTATCTTGCGTGATCTCCTTGTTTACTACTTCACTTGATCACTTTGTCTTTGATATATGAACTGACCATGTTTTCTGGATGTACTAGAATGATATAAAAGCAGGCTGGAGAGCAATAAAGCTGCTTCGGCCTCAGCACTGGCTGGAGTCCTGTTATAGTTTTGTCTGTTTTCTTCGTTTTTCAATCCTCACTCCCTCCCCTGAGACCCTGTTGACTGACTGAGCTGGCTTGGTCAATTATTTTTCTGTTTGGTTGTCTGTCTCTGATTTAGAGAAGATTTTTTTCCTCCAATACATTCTGGATCTAAATCTTTGTTGGAGAAATGTCCTACAAATAATGTCTCCTATACATTTCCTCTCTGAACAGCATATTGTCTGAAGTTAATTTTACTGTGACCCATGTGTATTAGTCCCAGGTTCTCTAAAGAAACAGAAATGATTTATATATATATGTATATATGATATATAATATACATACATACATATGTATATATAGGACTCACTAGATTAGCTTATTGGATTTGTGTTCTCATTCTGAGCATCAGTGTTACATTTTCCTGTCATCCCAGGTTGTCCCCCTCTTTGTGACCCTCCCCACAGAGAGTCAAGTCCAATCTGTGTTGTCCTATAGTCACTGGAGCCAGTTACACTTCCAGCGTTAAACCCCTTAAAGAAAACGGAGTCCCACTCCACTCCACACCTGCCAAAAGCCTTATATTAGGGAGAACCACACTTCAGCACCCTGATCAAATTTTCCAAGCTTTAACTTTGGTGGCTTCTGTCTAAGCTGCTACTTTTGTGGGAGTGGGGTGAGGGTAGGGATTGTCACAGAAGTCTTTTAGGTCTTGCTTTCCCAGCTGTGAGTCTGCAGTCATCGATACCTCTGCAGAAGATGCTTGCTTGCCTTTATGTAAGGTCAGATGGAGAACAGGTCATGTTTCCACATAGCATGGACCACGGGCATCCACATGGCTTCCAGCATCAGCACCTGCCAAGGACCTCAGCATGGTCTCTGGTGGCAATACCCATGGACATCAACATGGCCCTTTGCTGCAGCACAGGCCACGGACAACATCATAGCCCTTGGCAGCAGCACAGATCATGTGCATCAACACAGCCTCCAGACACTACAGGCGAGGGACACCATAAAGTGCAAGGAATTATCTTATGCAGCTGTGTCAATGACTTCAGACTCAAAGCTGAGAAAGGGAGACACAGAAGACTTCTGAGGACACCATAAGGTCCTCAGTGGCAGCAGGTCCATGGGCATCAACATGGCTGCAGACCAGGGACATCACATGGCCTTACCGTGACTTTATTTTCCTTGGCAGTTGTCCAGCGCCCTTCCTGGCCAGCAGGAAATTAGACGCAAGACAACAAGGTTCCTTTCAAGGCAGTTTACTCAGGATTGTAGCTTTCTGGTGGCGGCGGCCCCACCTATCCCGGGAACCAGGCTCATATCTAAGCAAAGGCCAATGAGCATATGCCAGTATCATCTCTCCATACGTCCACGTATGACCATTCCCTGCCCCTGCACAGCTGTATAGCCAAATGAGGACTTGTTTCCCACAAGGAGCACTCTCAGCCAGCACCATCTCAGGTGCAGCGCATAGTGGCTCTCTACAGGCAGTGAACTTTCCCACAGCCATTTAGATATATTAACTTTAGAATACAGTTGTGTTCTGTGCATATTATCCTTTCATTCTCATTTCTTTTCTTCAAACCAATAGTTGAGTTATTGACAGAATTAATTTTTTATTGTCTCCCCATGAGATTAAATATTTTTACACATAATATTTGGTGGTTACATTGCTGTGTAGTTTGCTCTTACTAATGATTTTTCTTGGGTTTCTTTCTTTCTTTGTTTCTATTTCTTGTTTCTATTTTGTTTCTTTGTTTCTTTCTTCATTATCTATTTGATACAAGAGTTATTTAAAACTTCTCTGAGGCGGGCGGAGGCGCATCCTTTATCAGCCTTGTAGCAGCAGCTGTTTGATTCGTAGACTGGTCTATCAGAGGAGTTCCAGACGCAGGCTCACAGAGAAATCGTTGAAACTAAAAAAAAAAACAAAACAAACCGTTGAAATAACCTTAATTTTGGTCTTTAAGGTCTATGTGTTATTCTCAGACAATCTATAGTCCACTTTGGAGATGTATGAGCACTCTGCAAATCCCATTAAAGAGATGCATTTCTAGACTCGATTGGGGCCAGTTGTTATTTTGAATTAAGATTTGGAATTTCTGGCTAGCTGTGGCTAAAGAATTGACTGTGATCAACAAGTTACCAGAACTACTAAAGTAAAACCTTTCCTTTGCCAGGATATTGTTGCTGGTTAGCTGGAGCTGAGAGATCAGTAATGATTAAGAAGAGACCAGCATTGCTGAAGTGAAATCTTCTGGGGCAGTGTTTCCTGAGAATTAGAACACAGAAGCTGTGTTCCAGACATGGCCAAGGTTGTACCTAGTGCTGGCAGCTAAACATGGGAGTGTAAGATCCCCAGGTGTGTTGGTTTTGAAGATGTGAAGGGGTCATGAAGGGCAGCTGAGACTTGGCACTGTGTGGCAGGGCTAGGGTCCACGAAGAGAGCCCAGAAAAGGCTATTTGGGGCAGTGCAGTCTGGATGGAGCATTTTGGAGATGCCATTACCATAGCAACCACCAAAAGTTGCACGCAGCAGCAGTGGAGCGGAGCCAGCCAAGCTTAGGGAGCTACTAAGGGTGGAACCGGAGAAGTGTACCAGACCCTCTGAAGGAGCCCAGGAGACTGTGAGGGGATCCTAGACATTAAGTACTATGTTATTTATACAGTTGGGATTTGGTTTTACTTTGTTCAGACTGTGACTATGCCCTGGTTCTTCCCTCTTTAAGAAAGTACTTAACTTAGTTTTACTTTACCTGAGCCCACAGCTGAGAGATTTTGGATTTTAAAAGAGACTTAGAATTTTTAAAAAGAGACTGAATTTTTAAGGTGTTTGAATTTGTAAGACTGTGTGAATTTTTAAGTTTGTAAAATATTTTATATTGCGATGTTGATAATAATACGAGATCTTGGGGGATAAGCGATAAAGGAAACGTGTGGCCTGACAGCGATATGTTTATGTGTCCAACTGACAAGGGGTCAGCTGTGCTGACTAGTTTCATGTCAACTTGACACAAGCTGGAGTCATCTGAGACGAGACAGCCTCAATTGAAGAAGAAAAAAAAAAGTCCATAAGACCAGGCTGTAGGCAAGCTTGCAGGACATTTGCTAAATTAATAATTGATGGGGAGGTCCCAGTCTACTGTGGGTGCAGACACCCATGGGCTAGCGGTCCTGGGTTCTATAAGAAGTCAGACTGACTGAGGAAGCCATGAGCAAGGAACAGGCTAATAAGCAACACTCCTCCATGGCCTCTGCATCAGCTCCTGCCTACAGGTTCCTGCCTGTTTGAATTCCTGCCTTGGCTTTCTTCAGTGGACTGTGATATGTAAGTCAAATAAACCCTTTCCTCTTCAAGTTGCTTTGGTCATGGGGATTGTTTATAGTAACCGTAACACTAAGTAAGACGATGGGCTACAGTCATATCAAGGAATATTAGCACAGGTATAAGGCAGTTGAGCACATTGTGTCTGCTCTCAAGAAGTAGAGAGAAATGAGTCCTGACGTCAGAGTACCTTTGCCTCCCTCTTTTTTACTAAGTGAGGGATCAGCCACATCTGTTGAGTCTTCTCACCTCAGTTAAACCTTCCTGGAAACCATAGAGGTGTGCCCCTGTGGTGATTCTGTGTACAGTCAAGTTGACAGGTTAAGATTGCCCCTCACACATTTGTCTCCACATTCTTTTGCAAATTGGCATTTCAAGATGGGGGTACCTCATGTTATCTATATTTCTTACTGATGTTTTCGCATTTTTCTCTTTTCTTTTATTATCTTTCATCTCTGTTACAGCCCGGTCGTTATCCCCATGCTGTTCTGCCCTCCGACAGTTCCTCATCCCATCCCTCCTGCCCCCTCCCTCTCCCCACTCCCGGGTCTCCAAGACAGTGTCCCCACCCCTCCATCCATACCCCCTCACACCCTGCCAGACCTCCCCACTCCCTGGAGCTTCAAGTCTCTCAAGGGTTAGGTGCATCTTCTCTCACTGAGGTCAGACCAGGCAGTCCTCTGTTATATATGTGTCAGGGGCCTCTGAGCAGCTAGTGTATGCTGCCTGGTTGGTGGCTCAGTGTCTGAGAGATCTTGGGGTCCATGTTTGTTAAGACTGCTGGTTTTCCTATGGGGTCACCTTCCTCCTTGACTTCTTCCAGCCTTTCCCTAATTCAACCACAGGGGTCTCCTGTTTCTGTCTATTAGTTGGGCATAAGTATCTGCCTCTGTCTCAGGTAGCTGCTTGTTGGGTCTCTCGGAGGACAGCCATGCTAGACTCTTGTCTGTAAGTATATCATAGCATCAGTAATAGTGTCAGGCCTTGGAACCTCCCCTTGGATGGGTCCCAATTTGGGCCGGTCACTGGACCTTCTTTCCCTTAGTCTCTTCTCCAGTTTTGTCCCTCCAGTTCTTTTTGGCAGGAACAAGTCTGGGTCAGAGGTTTTGACTGTGGGATGGTAACTCCATCCCTGTCCCTTGTCATGGTACTTGCCTCTGTTCTAATCAATTCCTTTAGGAATGATTTAAGATTGTGTTTTATTTCTCTCATTTTTCTTCTCTATCTTCTTTGAGTTTTTCATCTTTCTGCATTGAAGGCTTACTTCCAAAGTTATGAGTTGATATTTTTAAAGTCCTTGGCATAATATTTGTTTATATACAATTGCTACACAGCAACAATGGTTTAAACTTGCATTATTCACACATAAGTTCTTATCTCAAATGTTGAAGAAATCTAATAACTTCAAACCCAACAAGAACAATGCAGTGAGATGTATGTATGTGTATGTATGTATGTATGTATTATGTATGTATGTATTTATCTATCTACCTACCTATCTATCTATCTATCTCATGGAAAATTAAGTGTTGGGGAAGGAGAAAATCACATTAGTATACAGTTGAAGGTAGAGCAGTACACACTAGAGAGGGAACCACAAATCCTAAAGCAACCACTTAAATCACACAAAACAAAGAGTTCAGCTAAGGCAAACTCCATGGATGAAGAAAGGGCTTGCTCCCAAAGCCTGGTGACCTGAGTTTGGTCCCTGGGACCTACATGGTGGTAGGAGAGAACAAACTCAGAGGTACACACATACTCACAAACAGAAGTTTACATGCAAAATAAATAAACATCGTTAAAACATCTAAAAAGGGCTTGGTTAGCAGGAGAGATAAAATAGAATCACAAAAATATATCCATTTAGTTAAAATGAAGACAACCAGAAAGGGAGAAAAATTAAGAATAATGGTATAAGTAGAGAGCAAACAGTGAGATTATTGGCTTGAATGCAACCAACCTTTCTACAATTACAATAAATGTGAACGGTATAAATATTTCAAGTAAAAATAAAAGGCTGTTAGATTTGATGTTCTATGTTTGGTTATACCTAGGCTATATAAATGTCAATATTAGTATTTATGTACTTATTGAACAGTTTATTTATTGCCTTTTTATGGTGAGAATATCCTTAGTGCCAGGAAAACTGCCTCAAACACCTTTGAGTAATCACTTTTCACATGACTGCAATTGACTCTACTGAACACAGATAAATAGAAGGACAATTATAATAGAGTGTAATGTAATATATACTAATTAGGGCATGAAATTTGATTTTTTTTCTCTTTGTACTTGGAAACAATGATAATGTCTTAAAATTATTAACAAATGAAGTCTGGAAATTAGTTCAGTGAAACAGTGTTTGCTGAGCATGTGAGAAACCCTGGGTTGGATTCCCCAGCACTGGGGACATTATTCAACTTTACATAAACAATGCCTGCAAAAGAGTAATGCATAGGTAGAGGAATTCCTTGAGTGATATCTCTAAGAATCAATGTGAGGAAAAAGCTTGACTAAACATCCATCAAGATTAGCTCATTTGTGAAAATTTTCTGAATAGGGAAAGATGAACAAGAGACAACAGAAACGTCCCCCAAACAGACTAATATAATAAAAAAAAAGTCTTTGAATTCAGAAAAACCAGTATAGTGATCTATATACTATGTAAAAATAAACAGATATTTTCTATAATGTGAGGAAGTAATACTGCTTATTACCAACAGTTGTACTAAGTTTGAACTCTATGGACTACAATAATTGGTGTGGCAAGCTATACCCATAAGCTCACCTGTTATGAGGGTAACTAACCACTTTCTGACTGGATTTAAGAGGAAACTCATGCTTAGTACTGTAAATTTGGTCCAAAACAATTGCTGCGAAGCTCACAGGCCCTAGGGATGAGCCTATGATTATTCTGGTAAGTGGACACAATGTCAAACTGACCTCTAAACTCTTATCTGTATCGGTGCACTGATTGCTCAGATCTCGGCTTCCATCAAGAGAAGTTTCATTCTGCAGTGGGGAGTTGTTAATACAAAAGCTTGCAATTTGGTCAAAGTGCAGTGTATGAGTGTCCCTGGCATTCTTAGCTACAGATGGGAAATCTATATTACCTCACCAGCAAGGCTCAGAGCCATTGTGGAAAAGGGGGTGGAAAGGTTAGGAGAGTCAGGCAGGGGGAGCTGAAGTGAAAGTGTCCCCTGGACATGACAGAATGGCTGCACGTATAATGGCACAGAAGCTGTGGCTGCCCACATTAAATCTGCGTTAAGATCAAGCAAGTCAACATTCTAATTTGGAGTGTGAAGAGGTACATGGACACACACCAGCTGTGAACAGGTGTCAATTTCTGGGGGCAAGGAATCAGTTCCCTACAAGGGGGGGGGTTCACCATAGGTTAAGCGCACTCCAGTGGATGGCTCTGTGCTTAAGAATATATAGACAATATGAGCTGAACTCCTCAGGACGCTGTGAAAATAATAGGACACAAAGTTGTCAGAACACGGGCAAGTTGGCAGCAGACCTGGAGGAGTTAGGGCTTGAGTGGGGGTGTGTGTGAATCTATTGTATGGCATCCTCAGAGGATTAATTAAAATATATCTAAAAGATCATAGTGACACAGACAGCACACGTACCTTCTCATGAACACAGTATTTCCAAAATGTCAGACAAGTTGAAAATGAAATGATCCATTACAAGTACTGCTTTGAACCTTCAGCGATGAAAAGAAGGTGTCTCTCAGCAGTCAGGTAGCAATTAGTGTGGTATGATTCTGGTTTCAGGTCTTTGTAGATGGAAAGGCCTGGCTCCAAATGCCAGGATGCATCCAATGCTGCATGCCATTAAAGTGCCCAGCTTGTACTAGGGTAAAAGTAAGTGGTAAATGCATAGGTGTGGGCAAAGCCGTTGTTGTTCTCTTTAAGACCACCACATTCTTACGGGGGAGGGGGGAAACTACCACACTCTAATTCTCTGGTGGATGAAATGGCACTGGTGGGAAAGGGGGGGAGGAGGAACAGGGGAGCGAGTGAGGATCAAACCACACCTCCACCCAGCAGGGGATCTCACCATCAAATAGAAGTTTCGATTCTCCTTTCCTGAAACTGTTCTACCTTTGCTGCCAACAACAGAAGACTGATGCCTGTGATATGAAAGGAAAAGACATGTGGTTAGTGGACAATTTCCAAGGCCAAGAGCCCAGAGCGCAACAGTGAGGATAAACCAAACTGCAGTGCAGTCATCCCACTGTGTCCCTGAAGGTTTGCCTTCCTGGGTTAATGGCCTTGGTTGGGTTTCAAGGCTGACGACTCCCTGTCGCCTTGCTTCCCTTCTGGTAACAGAAGTAATTGCAGATTCTGTGAATCAAACAGGTGAGCTCCGGACATGAGAAATACCGTTGAAAAGAAGCTTTTATTCTTTTCTGCTAAAGTTTGTCCCCCACTTCAGCAGGACCCGCCTGGCACATGGATTCAGAGCTACAGATATTGCTGAAGAGAGTTAGCAGTGACTCCGTGGAGAGATGGTCCCAGAAACAGGCAGAGGTTTTGTGGACTTGTCATTTGTTTAAGTTTTGGGGAGAGTCTTTTGTGTAAATTTAAGCACAAAACCAAAGACCTAGACAGGCAACAGCAATCACAAGGTGTGACTGGCGCTCTAGAGACTTCAGTGGCCTCCTTGAACTTCTTCAACCAAGCGATTGTTGCAGCCATACACAAGTCTTCTAGCTCGGTATCCTCCAAATCCCAGAGTCTCGCTGCACAGGGGGACCCACAAAAACTGAGCCTCTCCACAAGCTCCATGGGTAGCATCCGTCTACAGTTAGTGATTTTGCGTGGGGAAGCCGAATAGAACCTCGCAGCGTGAGTAGCCGAGGCCCCGGTCTGACACTTGTTATTTCACTCCGTGCTCCTATCACCTGTCAACGCGCGTGGGGTCTGGCTGGCCCTGGGGACCCGGAGCTGCAGCCGGGGAGGTCGCGGTGCGCGCGCCCGCGGGCGGGGCTGCGCGGGGCTGGGGCTGCGCGGGAGGCCGAGCCGCCGCGCCTCCCGCTGATTGGTCGGCCGGGTCCTGGGGGCGGGCTCTCCGCCGCCCCGCGCGCCCCGCTACTCTGGCTCGGTTCCCGCTGGGCCGGGCTGCGAGCGCTTCCCAGGGAGGCGCGGGAGCGCGGGGCGCGGGCCTGCGAGAACCAGGCGTGCTGCGCGCGATGAGGCAGCGGTGCCCTGAGCGGGGGCCGGCGGCGGGGCGAGGCGGACCGAGGTGTAGTCCCGAGTGCTCCGGAGGCTGCTGAGACGCCGCGGAGAACCGCTAGAGCGCGGAGGACGGCAGCGGAGCGCGGGGAGCCGGCGGCCCCGGGGCGGCCTCCCAATCGGGATCCCCTCCCCTGTGTGCAGCCATGCGGGTGGCCAAGTGGCTGACCGGGTTGCTCTGCCCGATCTCGCTCCTTCTCACCGGGTCCTGGGAAGTTCGTTTCCACCCACGACAGGGTAAGGTCGCCGTGGGTGCTTCCCGCAGCGCGCGGGGCCGGGTGCGAGTGGGTGGTGCAGACTCGCTCGTTGGAGATCCCAGGCCACCCAGCTAGGAGCATCCCCGAGGACTTTTCTGGGTGTCGCGGAATCCCTGGGGACACGCTCTCCTGATAGTGCGGCGGGCACGAGTGGGGCATAGGGCAGTGTGCGCCCGGACGACTCGGGTTGCTGGAGGCTGGGAAGAGAAGAAGGGCTGGCAAGGAGGTGACTGAGCTGGGCGGTGGGTGGCAGGGTCCGTATGGAGCATATAGGAGTTGTGGGAAAGCAGTGCATGGCCCAGGTGTGTGTCTCTCTCTCTGTGTGTGTTTGTGTGTGTGTGTGTGTGTGTGTGCATCTGTCGCGCCCCTGGGACTGACCAGGACTAGGTAGGACATTGAATAAGGATGCTTGGTTCAAGAGCTTGTAGGTTGGACAGCGTCGGGACTTCATAGACATTTCGCTGTGTGTTGCAGAAGCCCTGGTGAAGACTCTGGCCTCCTACGAAGTGGTGACCCCCACGCGGGTCAATGAGTTCGGAGACGTGTTCCCCCAGAACCGGCATTTCAGCCGGAAGAAACGGAGCTCCGGGGTGCGGGAGCCTCCTCCGCTCAGGACCCACTACCGTATCAGCGCCTACGGGCAGCTCTTCCAGCTGAACCTGAGCGCCGATGCGGCCTTCCTGGCTGCAGGCTACACGGAGGTGCACTTGGGGACCCAGGTGCCTGGACCAGGCGGGTACAGCGTGGAGCCCCCAGACCTGCGCCACTGTTTCTACCGTGGCCAGGTCAATGCGCGAGAGGACCACACTGCTGTCTTCAGTCTCTGTGGGGGACTGGTAAGCCTGATTGTGCCTCCCTGTGTTTTCTCTGATCCAGTCCAGGGCTGCCTGGGGATTGGGGTGCGGTGGGTGGTTCCTAGTAGGTTCCGCTGAGTCCCCAGAGACCCCCAGAGAGCGAAACCCGGATCACAGATTGGGAGAGACAGCATCTTTCATCCACTTGTCACGTGTTCCAGAGGCGATCAGGAGTGGCCTCTGGGTTCTGCTTCTACATCTTCGGGGCAGACTTTTTCACTGGGGCTCCTCAGTGCTGGGAAGCTGTTGGTGTCCGATCCACCGAATTACTTAAACTTACTAAATGAGTAAGAAAGGAAGGAAAAAGTATTGAATATACACAAATGGAGAAAAGCTCCCGAGGCTGACAAGATTTGGAAGAAGTTTTGTTTCTGAGTGGGGATGTGCATTCGCTAATATCTGTGGAACACAGAAGAAGGAAAAGGTCATGCCAACTGGTCCTGGAGAGGTGTAAAATACCCACAAATATAGTTGCTAGTGTCAGCGAACTAGAAATGACTAGAATAAAAGAGAGGGAGTTTAAAAACTTCTCTGAAGAGAGAGAAAATGAAATAAGACATCACTCCCCTGTTTCATTTGATTTTCTTCCTTGAAAACAGGTTCTTAATACCCCCTCCCTTGACATATTTAGGAAGTCTGGATAAACCCAAAGTCTCTTGTCAGGATAGCCATTTTAAATAGGCAACATCACCAGTGTCGTTAAAAATGAGAGTCAATTAACTAAAACATCAAAATAGTACCAAGCTAATTTGTGATGCATTGGTGCATACTTGCATACAAATGCATGAAATAACGGAATCTAGCAGAGTCTCTAAATTGTTACAGTTTGTGTGATGAGTTAAATCATCATATATGAGCACTAATGTGATATGAGAACATTTTATTACAGACAAAGCTGCTCTGTCCCTGGTGTGACAGCCACAGAACTTGGCCACAAGTTTCTCGTGAGCCCTCTTTTGCTTAAAAATTTTGAACAGACCATACTTTCTGAAAGGTATTTAGACAGTTCCACAAAATCATCACTGTTTATTATTTGAGTCAAACATTAGTAGTAGTTCTCTCCATGCAAAACGTAATGATACTTTCGCGTTGGTTTGAGATGATGCCCTAAACACGGGCATTATTGATTACTCTGCTGGCTAGTATTGATGTCCTGTCAACTTGACACTGGCTCACATCATTTCGGAAGAGGAAACCTCAGTTGAGAAAATAGTCCCATCAGATTGGCCCGAGGAAGTCTGTGATGTGTTTTCTTAATTAGTGATTGATGTGAGAGGGAGCCCATAGCCCATTTTGTTGGTTGGTGCCACCTGGGATTGATTGGTGTCCTGTATGGTGGTGCCACCCTGTGGGATGATTGGTGGTCCTGGATGGTGGTGCCATCCTGGGATTGATTGGTGGTCCTGGATGGTATAAGATGGCAGACTAAGAAAGCCATGAGCAAGCGAGTGGCACTCCTCTATGGCTTCTGCATCAATTCCTACTTCCAGGTTCTTGTCTTGAGTTTCTGCCCTGACCTCCATGGATGATGGACAAGTTGTAAGATGAAATTAACCCTTTATTCCCCAGGTTGCTTTGCTCATGGTGTTTATCATAGTATTAAACCCCTAAGGCAATTACTAGAAACTTTAGAAAGTCTTTTTACTCCTTTTCAAGTTAGTATTTTTTTGTTGTTTTTGTTTTTGTGTTTTTGAGACAGGGTTTCTCTGTGTAGCCCTGTCTGTTCTGGAACTTGCTTGGTAGATCAGGCTGTCCTTGAACTCAGAGATCCACCTGCCTCTGCCTCCTGAGTGCCAGGATTAAAGGCATTGCCAATACAGTTGTATTTACCTAAAACACCTCCAATAATTTCTTTCCTTTCTGCTGTAGATAAATCTTTACATCATCAGTATGGCAGAAGCATCAATAACACACAGACATTTATACTTCAAGGAAAACGTTTCTTTTTTTTATAAGGCTTAAAAATAATGCTTATTTTGTCTGGAAAATCAATAAATATTGTCAGAATTCCCTCTTTATGGCCATTTGTTCAAACCTATACTCCAGTAGTTTTACTGATTCCATTTAGTTGCTAGTGTTCAATTAATCCGAGGCACGACTTAAACCAGTGTTTCTTCCATTTCTGTATCATTAATTAAAAGAATCTTTTACATGTCTTTGTGTTTACATTTTTCTTTTACTATATCAATGAACCTGACTGATTTTTATTATCTTAATTCCTAAGTGTAGTGTTTTGAGCCCAAGAACCAGAAGGGGCTAAAAGTCTTGCCAGAGTTTTTTTGAACAAGAGTGTATATCTATAACCTATCTGTCCATCTGTCTATCTACACACACACACACACACACACACACACACACACATCCTTCTAATGTTCTTTCTTTTGTGTTTTTGTCATATTTACCCAAAGATTCAAAAATTTTATAACAAAGATTTATATGTTTCTAAACTATATAGTAGATAGGGAAGTAGAACATATTATAAAATATTTATGAGCAGTATGATAATGGCCTATCAAACATATTGATCCATTGATGGCTATAGAATTACAGGATTTTAGTCTTCATATTTAATTCTAAAGTTACACTACATAGTGATAGGTAGGGCCTGTATTAGTAAATTGGAATATCATTATTACCATGTATGTAGCAGGATATAACACATAATATATTTAAAGACAGTAATCCCTTGTGGCTCTAAGTAACTGCTTTCTCACATTGCCTAGTGGATTTTATTCTTCCGAGGACTCTCAGGGACAAACTTGACCATCTAGAAGTTAGCTGAATTTTTATTGATGGCATTGGAATAATGAAGTTTTGGTTGAAGGAAACAGTTTCCTGATGATTTAAAACTGGATGTTGTGCTTGGTTTGTTTTGTATTCTCACAGAGTATCTTATGTGGCCATGTGGATTGTATTCTCATAGAGTATCTTATGTGTCTATGTGAGTTGTATTCTCACAGAGTATCTTATGTGGCCATGTGGATTGTATTCTCATAGAGTATCTTATGTGGCCATGTGGATTGTATCTCATACAGTATCTTATGTGTCTATGTGAGTTGTATTCTCACAGAGTATCTTATGTGGCCATGTGATTGTATTCTCACAGAGTATCTTATGTGACCATGTGGATTAAGAACAAAGATCCAGCTGACAAGTACTCTCCCTGTGAAGACTAATTGCTAACTAATTGAGTTGCTTCTGTTAACTGCCAAAAGGTAGTACAAATATGGAAGTGTATTTAAGTAGCACCAATGTAATCCCTGTACTATCTATAGTTGTATATTTTATTAATTCTTTTATGAGGACCGCTTGCAAGGAGTTGACTCTGTCTTTTCATCATGTGATTCTGGAGAATCAAACTCATGCTTCATAGCGGGTACCACTGTACCCCCCACCCAGTCCCTCTGGATTAACATGTTTTACACAAAACTGATCAGTCTCATAGTTACCCAAATACTCAAACAACAATATGAGAGAATTTCTTGTGCCTTTACTTTTAATATTCTAGTGGATATTCATCCACATTCTTCAAGAAGCAAATATCAGAATGTGATTTTGTTTACGGGAAGTGACTGTCTGTATTAGAGAAACCAAGGAGGGACTTGGGAGATCGATGTGAACTGGAAAAAAATAAGAAGGAATACAAAGATCTTGAGCAGATTCATTTAACCTATCGAACAGTTCAGGAAGCTTCAGTTGAGTCAGAGAAGAAGCTCGGTTGGTAAAATGCTTGTCTTACAAGTGTGAGGGTGTAAGCCCCATCCCCAGATGTTTTAGTTTGTGTTTCTTGGCCTTTTGAAGATGCAAAATGACTAGCAATGCTTGGCAAAGCAATTTCCATGAGGACCCGAGGAATACGGATATTGGTGATGAACAGTGTATCCCAGGCTGTCTGGTCCATCAGATACCACACTGTTCTCCTCTTTCATGGCTTCAGTCATGCTCACCTTGTCAACTCGTGAACACATGAACATGTGAACACGTGAACAGGGTCACTGTCTCTGGATTCAAAGAGCAAAGCTCCAACATAGTGTACCGCTATTCCGTAAGGTTCAGGTTTAGATCTTTTGGGCAATATGAACTAGCTGCATGTTCTCAAGCCCAGCACACATGGTGAGCCATGTGATTGTTACCCTAGCCTTAATTTCCCACAAGAAGAGAGGAAGCCTTGTGGTTGCGGATTGCAGGATTGTCTGTTCCTTCTGCGCAGAACTGTAGGAAGATGCTGTGCTGGCAACATGGACATTTCCTATTGTTTTTCATGATTCCTCTTTCTAGGAAGTCCCTCAATATATTATACATTATATCATCATATCTATCATATCATATCATATCATATCATATCATATCATATCATATCAATCATATCATGGGTACTAGTCTGCCCTTTAGAGGGGATGTCATTTCTGCTGCATGGACATGTCTAAGATGGATTTTAGGGTAGAGTGTGTACCTGCGTGGATTTGTGTGTGTGTGTGTGTGTGTGTGTGTGTGTGTGTATAGTGTGCATGCCTGTGTTTGTGCATGTGTGTATGCCTGTGTGTATCTGTGCATATGTGTGCATGCCTCTGTGTGTTTGTGTGTTTGTGTGTGTGACTGCTTTAGAAATGCTGAGTTAAATTTAAGGGTCTTGTGGGTTATTTTACAATGAAAACAGCCAGAAATACTTTTAATTCTGAATCACGGTTTCTTTATCCCCCCAGAATTTGATCGGCTTCTGACAATCCAATTGAATTCAAACTTCGAATTTTGATAATTGCTTTACTTATTTCCTACATCCATTGCCAAAGCTCAAAAAGCACTTAGGTTAAACTTGGTGGATGCCAAGACTCTATCTATACCATGTGGAGTTCTTAATTATAGTAAAACAGATAAAACTTCAGCTCTATGAAGTAATCATGAGAGAATGGCAATGTGTAATATAAGCTTTAGGTAAAGGAAAACGGGGAATACAAGAGATGAGAAAAACAGCTTTGCCTGGATAGTTGAAGAGGATCCTATATCAAAATAAGTCAAAGATAATCAAAGAAACATGCTGTAGATAATAGCACACCTGGCATATCCATGTGTTTATTTATTTATATTAATTTTTTTCTTCTGTTCTATTGGTTTATAATATTTTGGCAATATATCACAAATATATTTTGTCATATCTTTGTAAAACAGTTCCTAATAGTTTCTTGTCATAGATTTAATCTCTCTATACTATGGTGGTTTTAGGTTTTATATTTTCACCGGTGTTTTAGGGAGGTATTGAGAGAGACTGTTGCAGCAAGTGGTACCCAGATCCACAAAAATATGGCTATTTCTCTCATGGGTCTTTTGACACCTTCTTGTCTGGGAAAGAGAGAAAGAGGCGGAGTAGCTGTGTCTGCTGGGACACACAGTTCCGGTCCTTCCACCATTTACATCTTAGGTTAGATTGGCTCAGAGTTTTGCTTGGGTCTGATGGGCTAGGACTTGGTCAAAGGGCATTCTGTCTGATGAGTTACCAGGCACACACTCCCTCTTCTCACTTCTACACTGGAAGTCTGGAGCTTACCTGTAGAACGGGGAAGGTAATGAATGCTGTCTGAGGAGAGCAGCGTAAAAATTACATGTCACTGAATTTCTGCTTTGTGCTTCTGCTGTCTGTCTGCTGTCTGTCCTTACATTTTTTTTTTCTCAATGAAGATTCATCCACTTACCCAGTGTGTGTTTGTGTATGAACATTTTTCTCAAGCATGGTCAGGTTTTATAGTAAAAGACTGCCATTAAAACCATTTTACACTGAGCAGATGTCCAACATTTAATCAGCAGGTTAAATGGAGAGTCCAACAATACCAACCAACCAAAGCTCCTAGGGTCTAAACCACCAGCCTGGGAGCACATAGGGAGGGACCCATGGCTCCAGCTGTATATGTAGGGGAGGATGGCCTTGTCGGGCATAGGTGGGAGAGGAGGTCCTTGGTCCCGTGAAGGCTGGATGCCCTAGTGTGGGGGAATTCGAGGGTGGGTGGGGGTACATCCTCATAGATGCAGGAGGAGAGGGGATGGGATAGAGGGTTCCTGGGTGGGTGGGGGAAATGGGGAAAGGGGATAACATCTGAAATGTAAATAAAATATCCAATAAAAAAAGTAAAAAAAAAAAAAGATGAATCTCAGAGGTTAGCTCGTGGTCTCTTAGTTTACAGAGTTTACCCTTTGCTCGTAGTAAGAAGTGAGGCCGTATCGCCAGTGTTTGCAGCAGAATACCTTTTATCCTCCCTAAACATGTTCTATTTCATGGTAGCCCCTGAGCTTCAGTTTATGAACACCATTGGGGCACACACTACTTTTCTTATGAAACTGAATAAGTAAAACTATTTACAACTTTGTTACAGATGATGGAGCTAAGTGAGAGGTAAGAAGTAGCTTGTCTAAGTTCCTATAAGTGCAAACCTAGGGCTCGTGCCTGTCCTTTCTCTTAAAACTATCACTGGCGCTTTGATTAGAGACTGAAGCTTTTCAGTTCAATAACTCCATACCTTCCAGTGCTGTTCTCTGGTGTTCAGGCTTAGCATGGTGAACTGTGCATATTTTGGGAAAAGAGTCCAGTGGGTTTATCTTTTGTGCTTGCTTCTGTTTGCTCTTTACGAAATCTGAACACTTGTGATTGGTTGCAGTAACAATATGTGTGTTGGCTATGTTTTTTGAGAACAACAACAACAACAAAAAATATATGTAACCGGGTGCCGCAATACTGAAATTGCATTCTGGGACGATGGCGAGTGTATGAAAGTCTCTAAATACGTAAACATTATATTCAGTGGATACATTGAAACCAGTTGTATGATCACCTATTGCCTTTCAGAACATTTTGGCAGCTGGATGGCCACTGTTCTAAATAATCAGGAAACTCCCGTGCAAGTGAAAGCTAGTTTTGACGTGTTTGCTAGCCGGTGCAGCCCAGTGCAACCCCACTGGCTTCCTTCCGAGTCAGTCTGCAGCATTCATCTGAAGAGAGACAGGATTCTAAAAATATGGATGAGCTAAATATGATTCTATGAACCACCTGTTTTGTCAAGTCCTCAAATTCCTTTCCAGATCCCTTTCCAAGTTTCTTTCTTTTTTAAAATCTGAATTAATAGCTTCCTTGGGAGCCTTTTTGGCACAGCCACAATGCTGTGTATTATTTAGCAAGAGGTCCCTTGCACCGGGATTGACTATGGAAAAATTGATGGAAGCAATAGTTCTTCATTTATAAACAGGGAAATCAGTTTTGGAAACAAAGTCTTCGAATAGCTGTGGGAGGTTGGTATTTTAAAATCTCATGGATTCTGAGGAATCCCTGTCCATTGTAGAGGTAACATTCCTGACAAGCTAGTCTAGTACATACAGCTTCAGCTGATGAGCTGGTGGACTCTGACAGAACTGTTCATTCTCTCATAGGAGCACAGGTCAGACCTTCTTAGTTTTATTGAAACATCAAAATAGAAATACCTTGGGCCAGTTTTGATCAAGAGAAAAAGCAAAAGGACATAGAATGATTTTTAAAAATTATTTCTTGGGAACCGCGAGCTGTTCACAGTGGTGGTGTACTTTTAGCTAAGCAGCCAGCAGGCTCAGGTCTATTTGCATCTTTCCCCAAGATACTATCGGATTTCTCCTCCTCAGCAGGCTTTTTTTTTAAAAGGCAGAAAAGGATTTCTCCTGGAGCAATGTCCTCAGATTTCAAAAACTGAATTCAAAGATTTCAATTTCTTTGTTACCTCTTATAGTATGGACAGAATTAGTTTTCTGGGTAGGTGGGAAATGCTGGAGTCTCAGAATATAGTGAAAAGTTACTGATTTACGACCAGGTTTTCAAATTTCACACTGGGAGAATTAATGATACATGGGAGAGGCTGGACTATTAGGAGAGTGTCCAACAAATAAAAATTCTGTAGTGTTTGGTCTTTTCCTAAAAATAGTATATTCTCAGTGCTTTAGAGTGAGCACCCCTGATTGAGTTCCAATTATTTTACTTTGGCTGAGTTGGGGATTGAACCCATGTCTTTATGTTTGCTAAGCAGGCATTCTATTATCGAGCTGTATCTCTAGCTCCCAATTTTAGGTCATTAAAAATTTAGTCTGTTATATTAACATACAACCTAAGAGAAGCTAAACACTTGACTTGTCAGTTTGAGAGAAAACTATACATAGATATGTCAGAGAAGTCTACACACTACCATAATTCAAGAATGTTCAGTAAAGGCATGATCAAATAAATGGTTAATGTGTAGCATGATAACACGGGTGCTTTACCATGACAGTCACCAGATGTTCGTTTCCATGGCTACACACGGTCTATCGTTCCTGGCAGTGTCTTAAATGTCGGAAAGATAAAGAAAGTGACCATTTTGAATGGAGGGATAGCGACCCAATCATGATTACAGTAGAGAGAGCTTCAGGCTTATAATTTTTATGACCATTTCAGTGATGTAAATGATGATTACATTGAAACCGTGGCTTCAGAGATATAATTATCATTTACAATGGAATTTAGGGCTATTTTTAAAGTTACTCCTAAATAATGTGTAGGGTTAGCTGGAGTTAAGAAATGGAAGGGAAGTGTCACCAAAACCATGTGTGTCACACAGTGGCTCAGGAATTCACAGATGGGTTGGTTCATTGCGGAAACAAGGTTTGTTCAGTAGGGAGTGTGATTTGTATGTGGGTAAAGGTATATTTGTGCACTCTGAGTAGTGCTAACTAGTGAGCTGACCTCTCCAAACCATCACCTACTTCCTGCCTTCCAATGGCATGGTCTCAGCCTTACTTTCCTGTCACTTGAACTGCCTGAGCTCTTCCCTGGCCCCCCAAGCATCCAGTCCTTGTTTGAGATGCTGCCCTCTAATTTACAACAGGAACTTGATACTCCTTCCGGCTTCAGTCTGGCCGTCTCTCAGTGGAACCTCTTCCTCTTCCCCACATGCTCTTCTCTGTCTTTCTATTATATTAACTTCTTCCCATATCCAGGGAGGGATCTACTGTATATTTTAAATTTTTCTTTACTAATTAAATTTTTATTCCCTGAGAATTTTCTATAGGAACACTATTGACGTAAAACTCTAACTTAGCCCGTGACTCTGCCATTCTGCCTCAAATTCATCACCTCTTTTTAAAACTACTATTACTGCATATATGTAACAATAATCATTGTCATACAAATGAGTGCATTTAGTGTTGCTTGTATGTGCATGTGTTTCCTGGAGAAAGTTGTCTCCCCTCTCTCATCAGGCATTGATGGCCCATTGCTCTTTATATACTTGGTGGGGCCTTGTGATATTTCCCTCATTCATGTTGACACATCATTTGGTGTTCTCATTATGCAGGTCTTGTTTAGAGACCATATGTTGAGACTTCATGGGCATGGCTTCACTGTCATGTCCAGAAGACTCTCTCAGTGGACATTCTGATCCTGAAGCCCTTAGAATCTTTTTTGCCCTTTCTTCTGCCATGACCCTTGGGTCCTAGTTTTGGGTTTTACTCCACTAATTACTACCTGACATATTTTTTACTGACTGCTTTTTGAATCTTTAGCCCCTAAAACTACCTGAATCAGGTGTACATGAAATATTTTTGACTATTTTATAGAATTTATCAAATGTGACAGATAAGGCCTGAATTGCAGAACCAAGATACTTGGAGTCACCTTCTTGGTCTTGACCTATGGCATGAAACTTGTATAAGTTACTGTGTGGTTTACTTTTTTCACTGCTGTAACAAAAATACCTGACACCAAAGCCATGTTTAAGGAAAGAAAACTTTATCCTGTCTTTCAGCTTGAGGGGATACAGTCTACTATATCAGGTGAGTCAAGGAGACATTAGGCAACTGGTAGAAGAGCGTAGACAGGAAGTGAGACTGGCCTATAACATCTAAAATCCTGTCCCTAGTGACCCACCCTCTTCAGCAAGGCTCAATATTCAAAAGGTTCTAGAAGCTTCCAAAATCTGTGTTACAAATTTGGGATCAAGTGTTAAAACATATGCGTTATAGAAGGGGTTATTTTTCAATCAAACCATAACACTCTGCCCTTTGCCAGGTAGGATCACGGTCATCTCAAAATCTAAAATGTATTCATTTCAATTTCAAAACTACCCACAATTTTTAACACTCCCAATACGGTTCAAAAGTCCAAAATCTGTTCTGAGACTCAAAACAACCTCTTAGCTCTATTTTTTTTTAAATGAAGATATAAATGTTGCAATCTTCCAGTACACAATATCATAAAACAGACATTCTTATTCTTGAAGGGACCAAAAGAAGACCCAAACGCGGCAGGTCAAACAGTAAACACTGTACCTCCATGTCCAGCATCTATGGCTTGTGATAGAATCATCTGGGCTCTACAGAGCTTAGGTTCCCTATCACTACAGGCTGCTACATACAGCACACAGCACACGTAGCCTCTCTTGGGTTGGCTCTACTCATGCCTTTAGCTTTTATTGGCAGATATTTTACGATCCTAGTATCTTTTATGTCCACAGGCTCAAATGCAACTTAGATTTACTCTTCACAACTTCATATCATGGCCTCTAAGGGTTTCTGTACAGAGACTTAAACTCTGACACATATTGCCTGGTCTCTGTGGCCTTCAGGGCCTTGGCACATGCCTGTTTGAACCCTTTCCGCTTGCCTCTTTCATAGCTGTAAAACAGGTACCAGGTGGATAATATTACCAAGTTCTATAGCCAGGTTGAGATGTAGTCTGACTCTTGGATCATGGTTGTATCATCTTCCGTGGGCTGATCCTGGGGGAACCTCTGCCATAGCTGTTTGTGTGGCAGGGAACCCCTTCAGTGGCACCTTCAGTTTATGTTTTCCTATACAGGCTTTGATGCATGGGGACGAGCCTGTCCAGAAGCAGGGGATAAGGCATCTGAGCCATCGTCCTCATGGCTTTAACAGTCTCAGCTGCATTCTCAGTACTAGCCTTATCTACAACGTCATCTTTACTCTCTTCCCCGCAAGAGCGCACAGTTTCCATCTCTGCTCACTCCTTGCTCTCCTGCTTTGACAGACCTGGATAAGTGCAGTGAGGAGTAACCGTGACACAGCCTGGATTCTATCCAGTCTTATGATTTCCTTCACCAAACACCTTGGTCCTTTTGTATTGAATTCGGCCTGACTCAGGTTCTCAGGGCTTTGGCAGAATTCACCCAGATTCTTTGTGGGACTGTAACTCAAGTGACTTTTATCCACGTTCTCAATGGTGTGCTTACTCCCTGCTGAAGCACCATGAAGCAGGCCTCCACTGTCCACAATTCATTCTCATTCTGAGATTCCGATCTCTCACCAGGATGCTCATTAAGCTCTGGCTATGAGATTCTAGGGATTTCCTATAGTAAAGTTCCAATTTTTCCACATTACCCCACATCCACATCATGAGGCCTCTCATGATCATCATAAGGTGGTCAGCATGTGATTTCTTACACGAATTGACCCACTCCTCAGTACTAACTTTCTTATTAATTTTCTCTTGCTCTTGTTAGGAATATCTGACAAAAATAATGGAGGAAGGGCTTTACTTTGGCAGTTTGAGGGGATACAGTTATGGTAGAACTCATAGGTCTATTGCATGGCAGTCTAGAAGGAGAAAACAGGCAGAACTCAGACCACGCTGTTAAACTTCAAAGCCTTTCCCCAAACGATCCACCTTCTCCATCGAAGCTGCTCTCCTGAAGGTTCTATAGCTTCCCAAAGCAATACTACCAGCTAAAAGCCAAGTGTTCAATGTTCAAGCACACGAGTCTGCCAGGGACATTTGTTTTCATCTCTCTCTCTCTCTCTCTCTCTCCTCTCTCTCTCTCTCTCTCTCTCTCCTCTCTCTCTCTCTCTCTCCTCTCTCTCTTGTGTGTGTGTGTGTGTGGTGTGTATGTGTATGCAGTTGTGTACACAGAGTACAAGTGTACATGTGAAAGTCAGCTCTTTTTCTCCACCGCTTGGATTCCAGGGATGGGACCCAGGTCTCCAGCTTTGGTGACAAGTACCTTCAGCTACCTAGTTGACCTCCTATGAAGCTTCCTGCTGCTTATCTGTCTTACTTAGAAAATAGAAAACGTCCTTTCACTTCAAAGAGCTGTCACGAGATTGAGATAGATTACATATGAATGCATGAATGTTTTCTGACCCCTATGTTGGAGTTGGCTGTGAATTTTGTGACAAATGCCCATGTGTGTATTTTTGCTTTATCTGACCATAGAGAAGAATCTATCTTTATGTGCTCATCATTGTTTGAGGAGCTTCATATCCTAATGGCCAGAATATCACCCTAATTCCTGGTGCCTCCTTAGCTGTACAATGATATTGTCTGGTCTTTCAACGTTTTAGTTATGATTCATCAGTGAAACTCCTCTGGAGTTAACCTGATTCTTTCTGAGACAGGGTCTCTTATCAGAACTATAGTGTACCAGTTTGGCTAGACTGACTGGTTAGCAAACCCCAGAGATCCTCTGGTCTTTGCATCCCTAGAGCTGGGATCATAGGCATCCATCACCGTGTCTGATTTCTTGTCTGATTGTTGGGAGTGCAAAGTCAGTCCTTCATGTTTGCATAACAAGCGCTTCACCAAGAATATCATCTCCATAGTCCCTATCTTGAGTATATTTTAAAATGTATCATGAAGGTTCCCTATTTTAAAGTTACAAAGGAGTTCTCTCCATTTTGATTCCAGGGTTTTTATGGTTTTATTTCTAGGAGCTTACACCATCAATTAACCAGAAAGAATCAGGTTAACTCCAGAGGAGTTTCACTGATGAATCATAACTAAAACGTTGAAAGACCAGACAATATCATTGTACAGCTAAGGAGGCAACAGGAATTAGGGTGATATTCTGGCCATTAGGATATGAAGCTCCTCAAACAATGATGAGCACATAAAGATAGATTCTTCTCTATGGTCAGATAAATTGGTATTTATTCTCTGTGATGGACTCAGATGTATTCTTTCTAGTTAGCTGTGTTCTTGATGCAACACTGCTAATTAGTGAACCTTCCCACTGACTTACATGCTGCCTGTGTATGAAGGGAGGTCCTGCATGACTTGTCATGAGGGGACTAGAACAGAGTGAGCTGTTTCTATGCTTAGCAAGATCAAGACATTAGATTCAATCACAGATATAGTGGATAAATTTGGGATAATTCATTCAGTGTTAATCTTACTGTGGGGTTGAACCATTATGTTCTGGTGGTGGGCTTGGTGTAAGATAGAAGAGAAAGTTCCATCCTTGTGTCCTCCCAAGTTTTATTTTTTATCGATTTTAAGTTTGCTATTGGAGTCTAGAGTTCAGACAGTAGATCCTTCTTTGTAAAATGTCTTCCTGACCTTTTGCTTCTCATCAGTGAGTTCTGAGTTCCCATTCTCAGATCCATCCTATCCAGCGTGACCTTCATCTACTTAAGTCTTTTCTCTCCCCATGTTGCCTTCCGTAGACCAAACCAAGCAATGTAACAGTTATAGAAAATTCTAGATCTTCTTCATTTTGAGCGCATCACTGAGCTTGTCTTTAATACATGGAGTATCACCTCTCTCAGGTGAATCAGGACAGTATGTAGCCTCATGACTTCATTCAGAAGAGTTTGGACAGAGTCATGAGCCACGAGCCACAGAGAGGACACTTGTGTTCAGCTGATAGCATTCAGTGAGTTGGGTCTGCTTTTTTACTCCTGTGAGCTCCGCTCATTTCACTGTCATGCTGGGGGTGGAACTCGGGAAGAATACACTCTAGCCAAGTGCTCTGCTTTTGAGCTACAGTCCCAGCCCTGCTTGCTACTTTATCTGGTGGTGCACTGTGGACCACTATGGTGAATCTTGGTAAAAGTTAATGCTATTTTCTCCATTCCAGATGGGAACATTCAGAGCAAATGATGGGGAATATTTCTTAGAACCGGTCCTGAGGGCAGATGGGAGTGAACATGAAGATGCCCACAACAAGCCACATCTGATCTACAGACAGGAATTAAAGAGCAACTCCTTTGCGCAGTCTCACAGGCCTTGTGAAGCTTCAGGTAAACTCTGAAGGGAAATCATTCAGCTCGACTTAAATACGCTACTTAAAGTTCGTATTGGCTATCATCTATATTTTTCACTGACATTATCGTATACACCATCTATTGCATATGAGGAATATATACATTATGTAATGGTTTCTGTGACAGAACATCTACTATTAACAACATTAACTAAAATTGTCTCTCTGTTGCACAGTAGTGCTTTTGAGTTTATTCTAGATCCAGATGAAGTATCCTTTGACCAAGACCTTTCCAAATCACCACTCCCAATTTCCATAGCCACCACAATACTTTTTACTCGTGTAAGTTAAGCTGTTTGCTTACACATACCCATGAGATATGGCATTTCTTAAATGATATTTCCGAAAAATTTTTTCTGTAAAGAATCCATTAGAAATTATGCATTTGAAGGTTTTTTTTTTGTAATAAATTCAAATCCAAAATAGATATTCAAAATACAGAATTTATAGTGGACTATCATAGGCCATTTTTATTTCAACCTACCAGTCAGAGAATGGTGATTAAGTTGTTTTTCATGGTAGAATCTTGGTGCCAGTCCCTCTTGGTTCCACCTCACAGGGTTCTAGCTCTCTTGAGTGGAAACATCATCCATAGGTATCTATGACCACCGTGTTGCTCAGCCCGCTTCTCGGATGAGTCTACTTTGTCACAGCAGCTTGTCCATTTTCATGCTCAAAAGTAATTAATGGTTTGAATATGTCTGACACCATTGTCCCTTTTGGGGTCATTTTCAGGTTGTTAGTACGAGAAACAATTCTTTTCCCATGTTCTTTGTCTGAGAGCTTCTCCAGGACAAAAAACATATATATATGTATATGTGTATGTGTATATGTGTATGTGTACATGTATACATGTGTATTCTTTGATTCAACAATATGTTAGAATTGTATTTCCATCTTCTTTTTCCTATAAAACACAAACTACTGAATATTTACAATGTACTAGGATCTAAGAATGATAGGTTTCCTTGCAGGATAAATGTGTTACTGGTAAAATATTTTACTTGCACTCTGTATAAAAGTTAAGTTTGGTTTCATGGATATGCTTGGGTCTTCATTTGTCACAGGACAACATGCAAAACCATAGAGAAAAGGCTCCAGCAGCTATCACAAAAATACAAAGACAAAAAGAGTGGGATTGGGCGGGGGGGGGGAATGGAGAGGTGGCTCATCGATTAAGAGCAGTGGCTGCTCCTACAGGGGTCCTGAGTTCAATTCCCAGCAACCACAAGGTGGCTCACAACCATCCTTAATAATGGAATCTGAAGCCCTCTTCTGCAGACAAACCTTTGGTCAGACCACTCATATGCATTAATATAAATCTGTTTTTAAAAATATAAAAAACATGGGATTATGAAGGATTTACCTGAAGTTGTAGGTGTCCATAAACTATGGTTTCCAATGCTGTGATGCAGTCTGTAGTGGCAGGCTGTGATGCACAGGCCCTTGAGGGTTTTTCTCTGGGAATTTACTTCTTAATTAACCTTTGCTGTTAAAAAGACCGCCACTTGGAAGGGCTCTCACGGCAGCGAAGGCCGTACTTTAACTCCACTGACACAGCAGACGCTTTTCTTATGCTTCTAATGTGAGCATAAGGGTTTCCTTTTTATGGCTTCAAAGAGAACACAAATGGGTGTGCGGCTTCACAACGGGACGCCACAGAAGGCAGCTCACGCCCAATCTGACGGACCCTTCACGGGCAGCTTGCTTAATGAATTGTGTAGCTTTGTAAGAAGAAAACCACCAGGAGGCATTCTGAATGCATAATGTGTCACATGGCGACACGCAGACCTTCATATTCATGCTCAGCATTCATTCCTAGCGGGAAAATGCTCCACAGAGTTTTGTTCTTTGCTCTCAAAGGTTTTTCATACAAAAGACATGTGATAAAAATTACGAGTGGAAAGCAACCAGAAAACTGGGGCTTAGTTTTTTTTTTTTTTTTTTTTTTTTTATTAATCGCAATATATGTTTATGTACAATATTTATCAAAACATGAATTAGTATCTATTCTCATAGACTCCTCCCATTTTAGTTCTAATTAACATGTACATTTTGAGTCATTAATAAATGCAATCAATTAGTGACCTAAAATATTGGTTACTAATTATTGCTTCATTAGTAAAAGTGAAGACTTGTGAATATAATTAGTGAAGTGTTATAAGGTTTTTTTTTTTCTTTCCCATCATTGTTCATAAATACTTGCAGTATCCTTTCTTATCCCAACATCTGAGTCTTCAAGAGAATTCCTTAGAGGTGAGAGCTTCAGGTTTTATATATGATTCATCATAATTATGCAGAAGAGTGACCTTCTTTTTTGGAATGGTTTTTAAGTCATCTTAACTCTAAGATTGATGAATTGATCAGATTAAATTGTTTCCGAGGTCAGAGTTTACTATATGGCCTGAGGCTATACAAAATGAATTTTGTTGGCTAATCCCTGCCATTGTGGATAGCAGGATCTCACAGACAGCTATGGCTTAGGTAGAGTCCCGTGGATGGAGGGCTACTAGCAAAAAGAGACACAGGAGTGGGCAGGTATCAATGAAAAAACTCCGCAAATGCCACCAGCAGAACTAAGCACTCTAAATAAAACGCAAAGCAGGAAGAAACCTGGAAGCATTTGCAAAAATGGAATGAGACTTTGGTACTCCACTGTGCATGTTAGTGTTGGTCTTCAGTTGGCAGATGGGATCCTGTGAGCCTTGCACAAGTTCTTTCAGGATTTGCTCGTCTCTGTGTTGTGGAGTAGACCCACAAATTATTAGTTGAGAGTAAGAAGGATGAAAACAGCTAAGTGTGTCATGACTATTTTATTGTTGTTGTTTTAAAATCATTTTTATAATTGGATATTTTATTTATTTACATTTCAAATGTTATCCCCTTTCCTGGTTTCTCCTCTGCAAAGCCCTATCCCATCCCCCCTTACCCTGCTTCTATGAGGGTGCTCCCTCACTCACCTACCCACTCCTGCCTCACCACCCTAGCATTCCTCTACACTGAGGCACCAAGCCTTCACAGGACCAAGGGCCTCCCCTCCCATTGATGCCAGATAAGGCCCCTTCAGCTCTTTCAGTCCTTCCCCTAACTCCTCCATTGGAGTTCCTGTGCTCAGTCTGATGGTTGGCTGCGAGCATCTGCATCTGTATTGGTCAGGATCTGGCAGAGCCTCTTAGGAGACAGCTGTATCAAGCTCCTGTCAGCAAACACTTGGTGACATCAGCAATAGCATCTAGGTTTGGTGTCTGTGTGTGGGATGGATCCCCAGGTGGGGCAGTCTCTGGATGGCCTTTCCTTCAGGAGTGACATGACTTTTAATTGAGGTTTTCTAAATCTGTCTATTTCTATTG
Source organism: Mastomys natalensis (assembly GCA_021653895.1). Taxonomy (NCBI): domain Eukaryota; kingdom Metazoa; phylum Chordata; class Mammalia; order Rodentia; family Muridae; genus Mastomys; species Mastomys natalensis. The sequence goes on from JAJTUV010001699.1 coordinate 293,173, forward strand.
TCTCTGAGCCTTCAGCTAAGAATTGGTTAGTACTGGCTTGCAGATCAGAAGAAAAAGTTATTCTCTGGAAATCCCAATGTGTGTGAAGAGTAGCCCACTCACTGAACCTGGAGCTTGCTGGCTCTGGCTGGTTTATCTAGCTAGCTTGGCCCAGGGATCTACTTTTTGCCTCTGGAGTGTAAGAATGTGGTTGTTACAAAGTTAACGTTTCTAGTTTGTTGCTGGAAAGTCTGGCATCTCCCGGCCCAGGAGGATTTGCTTTGACTCATGTGTTGATCTGTTTTCTGAGGAAGAGGATTTCAGCTAAGAAGCCTTTGAAATTCTTGACACACCTGCTTTTCTGTTTTGTTCAGAACCTTTTCTTGTCTTTGCTTTAGCTTCCTGTTCCGATCTGTGTATTTAGTTATTCACTTAGCTATTTGGTTGATTGGATGCCGTCCTTTCTCATATCCGTTTATACTGTCCCCTAGAGCTCTCTCCTCTGCTGCCTTCCATTTTACTTACCTTGTTTTAGACGAAGTCAGTCATCCTTAGAAGATGTTTAACTTCCAGTATTTTCTTCCACAGCAACGTATTTGTTTTTTCAAATTAAAACTATAACAACACGTTGCTCTAAACTTGAGTTAGTTAAATGAATACTTGGGTGCTCTTGATATATAGAGATAAAATAATAGTGACTCATTAATTTTTGTCTCTCATACTAACTGTAGCCTATGAAGACAGTTAGTTTTTTTTTTTTTTTTTTTCAAATCACTAGTCAATTCTATTATCATTTTTTCTACCTGTTCTTTTATGGTTAGTGTGCTTGCCATCATTTCTACAGGCTTACAATGTGGGATTTAGAATCTAAGATGACAGAATCACTTACCAGTCATTGTACATCTGTCTTGAATTGTTTCTAAGCTTGAGTATGCCTTTCTCAGCTCACCTCTCAGCTTTAAAATTTATATTCTCTCTTCTATAAAACAAATGATACATTCTATTTTATTTTTCATATTCTTCCCTTAACAGTTATGCATAAAATAATTTGGGGTTAAATAGTTGAGGAATTTAGGTATCAAAATAACATTTCTGTAGAAGATGCTTTGAAGCCTAGTACGAGATGCACCTAGCCTGGATGTATTAGTCATAGAACGTCTACCTGAGATAATCGTACATTATTTAAAATGCAGAAGTTGAATAATTTATCTGGGAAAGAAGAAGAATGCAAATAATTTTATATGGAAGTGGAAGTGTATGCACAGTGTAGTTGAGAAAGTGCTTGGATCATCTAGAGCACGGAAAGTCAATAAGAGGAATATGGGACATCAGATGGTAGAGTGATATGATACCATCAGGACAGTGAGAAGAAGCTTAGTGTAATGTGTATGGATGTCTTATTAAGAGCTTTCATTATAATACCAAACACTGACTGGGAGTCCTTTTCCTGTGTAGTTCAACAGGGATAAAGGAAAAGTTTCTAATTACTTAGTCTGCCCTGACTTGGTCATTCCAAATCCCTTTTGTTGAAGGTAATTGTCTTAGTTAGCTTTTTATTACTGTGGGAAGCATTATGACCATGGTAACATATAGAAGAAATAGTTTATTGGAGCTTATAGTTTCAGAGGGAGATGGAGAGAGAGAAGGAAAGGGAGAGGGACAGAGAAACACACAGAGACAGAGAGACAGAGCAGAATGCAGACAGTGACACACAGACACACAGACACACACACACACACACACACACGCACACACACGCACACACACACGGTGTGGGGGTCGGCTGACTAATTGGGAATGCCATGGGCTTTTTCCTATAAGATCACACTTCCTAAGCCTTCTCAAAGTCTCATATGTGTGTGCTTGTCTTGACCTGACATTCCCCTTACTCGTCACTTGTGAAGCCTTACATCAGAATTGTCATATATCTCAGACTACAAAAGCTCTGTTCTAGTTCTTGGTGTGTGGGAGGAGGCTGCTCATGAGATTTCAGATTTTTGGGTGTAGGGCATCTCAATCAATCCTAGAAATGGATATACAAATTTTACCATTAGCTTGCTAAATTCAAAAAAAGGAAAAGAAGAGATTTCGATTAGATTTTATGTAATCAATAAAGTGGTTTGGTCAAATGATATTTCTTGTAAAGATTTGTTTTTAAAATGTGTGTGAGCAGGCGTGTGCGCACGCCTTAATCCAGCATGAGGCAAGCACGATTCTGAGTTCGAGCAGCCTGGTCTACAGTGAGTTCAACAGCAGGCTACAGAGAAACCTGCTCAAACCAAAAAAAAAAAATGTTGTGTGTATGTGTTGTGTGTGTATGGTGTTTTGTATGTGTGTGTGTACACATGAGTGCAGATGCCCATGGAGTCTTGAAGATGAAGTCAGATCTCTTGAAACTGGAGTTATAAGTGGTTGTAAGCCTCCAGACGTGGGTGCTGGGAACTGAACTTGGGTCCTCTGTAAGAGAAGAATACACACTTAACCACTGAGCCATCTTCTCAGGCCCAGTGAAGTGACGATATCATTATATGCTGTGTCTACTTGCCTATTGGTATGTTCTGTTACATATTTATTCTTTAATTTTTGAAATATTTTGTTGAGTTTTCTTGTTATAATATTGTATATTTTTGTTACTTTTTTCTGGGTATTAAATGAATATATTATTTATAGTAGCATTTGTATTATTGCAAACTAGATCATTTAATAATTGTGTTTGTACTCATTCTTTATACAACATGCAGATCTCTTATGTGTTGTACTCATCCTTTACAACAGTCAGATTCATGGGTTTACATTCCTTTTATACAACAGTGCAGATCTCTTATTGGCCTTTATATTCAGCAAGTTTGCAATGTTTAATTAATTTATTATTTTAGACTTATAAATAACCAAACAGTTCTATATATTACATTCTAATCTCTTAGTCTTTTATCTTCTCAGCTTATTTCATTAGCTGAAATTGCTAGACTAATCCACAGGAACAATTTTAGTGAAAATCCTTGTCTCTTACCAGTCATAAAAAAGGAATGATTTCATCCTTTGCTGATACATACGTTGTCTGGTGTAGGTTTATCTTAGGTACCCTTTACTGACTAAAGATTTCCTCCTAAATTCATGGCTTATTTAAGTTACTATGCCAGGTACTTAGTTAACTAACAATTTTTGTTATGAGTAGATGTTGAATTTCATCAAAAACTATTTCCGTGTGGCCCAAGGTGAACAGATGTTTTCTCCTGTCATCGGTTGGCACAAGGCCACTGCGTTTCATTTCCTCTTGATTTATTCCCTTTCTTTTCCCCAACCTCCCTCTCTCCCTTTTTCTTTCATTTTATCTTTTTTTATTTCCCAGTAAAGAAAGGCTTTTATCAGGGGTAAGGAAATACAGACACCAGGACACACAGAAAGACCTTCTGCAAAGCAGAGGGTGACGGGAAGCCTAAGCCCTCACTTTGTTTTCTCAACAGGCTGTTGGGTAATATTTTCTCAGACTGTGTTTGTCTATATTCACGAGTGGATTTGGTTTCTAATGGGTTCCTATTACATAGGAGAAGAGCCGTGTCCGATGAGAGCTTGTTGATGGAACTCAATGAACTGGTGCCTTGTATGGCCTGTGCTATGAATGGGCACATGTTCTATACGCTCTACGTTCTTTGTATACAGTCGTTATTCAGCTAGAGTCACTCAATGGTATTAGAGAGAATGACTTGGAAGACTTTGAATACTACATATATACACTTATATCTATGATTTATGAGAAAATGCATTTGTGAACTGAGAAAATAAGAGCATGTGATGCTCTTAACTACCAAGTCTTTCCTCTAGATCCCTCTGAGTAGTTCTTGATGAAATTCAACATCTGTAATGAAATGTCTTAGTATCACTTAGGAAGTTAACTGTGGATATAAGAGAATTTCTTTAATCAGAGAAAGAGTACTTAAGAATACTCTTGTAATGCCACTGGATAAAATGACAGTAGTTGATTAGTCTCAAATCTTTCTCCTCCTAAACGACTAAATGACCAAACTTAATATCTATGTCTTAGCTCAGCTCTATGTATCTCTAGTATGAGAAAGATGAGACCCCTATTTTCATAGGGATGACTAGATAGTTCTTACTTTTAGTCTCCACGAAGTAATATTTTTCATGGTGACGTTGTCGCTAAATTCCCCTCATTAGGTGTGGTGCCACATTATAGGCATGAGCAGAGTCATGCGATGTTATATTCAGTTTGGAAGCCTATTTTGAGGAAATCTGAGTTCAGCTCTTTGTAATGCTGTTCAGTTGCTGATGAAAATTTCTCTCAACCCCTGTCACATGTCTGTGTGTTTTAAAAATTGTCCAGTAATAGTAACTGATCCAAGGCTGCAGGGAAGGCAGATGACGTTATCATCCTTTTACCTCACAAAGGCAAATCTTCTGTATTTACTAGTAGATGAGCTTCCATGTATTAATTTGTATCATTCTTCAAAACTAAGCATTTAAAAATGCACAAACTATAACTGAAAGCTCTTAAAGTATGTTCTTGAGATGTTTGATAATGAGAATGCTTAGAGCATGGTAGATTTTTGTGGTTCTATGTTATTCAACACCATTGATTTAAAAATGATGCCCCAGGGTTCTATTTTATTCTCTTATGTTACCATGACCACCACACTTAACCTTCTCTTCCTAGTTTCATTCATTAATAAAGTGGTTCTAATCACAGTGGCTATTTCATAGAGAGTTCTTGTTAATACTAAGGAGCTAAACATACGGGGGGCTTGAACTATCTCTTGATAAATAATCAACACAGTAAACATTTGTTGTTATTATTCATAGTATTAGTTCAATAGCATGGAGACATAAGACATGTAATAGAACTGGAATACAGCTTAAACCATGAGAAAATATGATAACATACTTGATATGGTCATATCTCGTTTCAAAAAGTACACTATTCTTTAAGCTTTGGTGCATTCAACAGTGATTTCAAATGCTGATACTTTAGATTAAGCAGAATTTTATTTTATGCCCTCACTTAATGGTTCTGTGCTTTGGAGAATCATGAAATTGTTTTCTTCTGGTCAAACACAGACTACCTTTGCACAGATAGCAGCACTGGGGTTGGTACTGGTAATGTCTCAGGCAGTGTGGGTCTGCCTTCAAGCACCGTTCTATACCTCTTAGTATGTTCTTATGCTGACATTGCAGCCCACAAAGCTCTTCTGTCTTATTCCTCAAATTATCTCTATCTTCTGCCTGCTTTGTCTTTCATCTCTCTCCTCTACTATCTTTTCTTCATCTTCACCCTTTCAATATTCTCCATGAGTGTTTACTGAACTTAGGAGAACACATTGTGGGACCTTGTTCTCACTCACTAGGGAATTCACAGCTTGGTGAGATGATGGCGCCTAGTGGTGAGCTGTTGAGAAGAACTTACAATTTATCCCATGGGGAATCTCCCAGTGAGATATACCTGCTTTCATCTTTCATGAAGGTGAAGTGAGAAAGAGTTTATTCAGAAGTGAACTTAAAGATGAATGGGGGGACAGGGAATTGAAATGGCTAGACTGTTCAGGAGGCTTTTTAAAAAAATCTAATTTTATAGACTTCATTCTGAGAATTCTAAGATGTAGAATACCTAAATGAATTCAGAGGCATAACTGTTTTTCAAAAAGGGGTGATTGTATTTTAATTTCAATCAATGAATAAAATAGTATTCAGTTGAAGACAAGAGTAATGCAAGCAGCATTTGGAAGGTGAAATGATAAAGAAGAGGTGTCTAGAACCTAGGGTGAGGGGAGGGCACACATCCCAGTGGTTGTGTGCTGGGGTAACTCAGTTTTGGGACATAGGAAGCTACTGCTGACATCTGTAGACACCAGAGGCTGAAAACTGGGGAAGAACATCATAGCATGAAGTAGCAGCTAGTATTCAAGTAGAAATATGGCTAACTAATCATCTTATTGTATAATGATAATTTTGAGCAATGTACATTTTGTAGCTATTAATTTAAATATGATTTTTGGGTTATAATATTATTCTGATAATTATTCATCATCACTGGCATAAATTTTAAAGATTTTTATATTCTAGCAAGATACTGGTGACCTTATCATTGGGGTTCATCTAAACTGGTTGCATGCTGTAATACACTTGCTATGAATGAAGAGTGAGAATCAGTTTTAGCCTTGACTTGATGAAGCAGAAATAAAATGGGAAGTGTTTCAAAGAAATGATGTAATGGAATTGGCTAACGTGGCTTGGTATTTTAAGACTGAGTCTCATGTAGCCCAGGCTGGTCTCAAATTTGGTATACAACCAGGGATAGCCTTGAACTCCTGATATTTCTGCTCCATCACCCAAGTCCTGGTATTCCAGACATGTGTCACTATTCTGGGTAGCAAATGTGCTTTGATGGACGGCTATTTATAGAAGGTACTTACTTTATCTTTATTAGTCACAATGCTTGGGGAAAATACTAAGAAAAAGCAATGGAATGTAGCTTTTAGCTTGTGAAACATTAATAGATTTCATATAGTAGGTACTGTTTTATTTCTTAAAATTTAATAACATAAACTTGCAATCATTTAAGGATACTGAAATTAAGTTAACATCTGTTTCCTATGTCATACTGTTAACATTGGGCTATGTATTTCTATACAATTTTGGCTCATTTTATATATATATCTGTATATTTTGGTAAAAGAATTTTTAAATAATGGGATTAAAAATTTAAATGCCTCTGAAGTTCTTACTTTTAAATATTCCATGCCAAATCTCAGTTCATTCTTTTTTTTGACTATTTCAGCATCTATGATTTACCTATTTCTGTGTAACGGATGGGCAATTTATAGAGTTTTAAATTGAGCCCCTTGGGAATTTTAATGATAGAACTTTTTTTGTGTGTTAACTTAAATTTAAAAAGTTGGAAAACTATCTCCTTAATGGTCATACTGTGTGTTTAATTTTATTACCTGATTTCCTTAGCAAGCATTACCGGGACAATAGAACGTGATAGTCATGTCAGTTATCAGATTGATAAAGTGGGAATTACTTTGATGTACTTAACTGAGGACTTGTTAATTCTCGTCTGCATATTCATGAGTGTTTGAGCCAGTGCACCACAAAGGCTTGATAACGCACTTCTTTCTCCCTCATTTTGTTCACTTCCTGTCAGCATCCAAGCAGAGATTATTCTAGTTCCCAGTTTCTAATCTCCTTGACTTTTCTTTTTTGGAAGACAGCATTGCTCACCCATGTATTTTTTAAAAGCATATGCTTAATTTTAATTTTTACCAATATAAAGCATGCTATGCTTAACTTTTCTCTCGTCCTTCCCTCGTTGAACTGGCAAGACTCACTCTCCTCCGTGTGTCAATGAAATATGAGTCTGTAGATTTTAGTACATTGTTCTGTTATTTTTCCATCATTGTATCTTTTCTTTGGACTATTTCAAATCACATACAAGTAAACTGAGGTACACATGGATAATATAGTATCTGCTGGTAAGCTGTGCTCTTCTTTCATTTTTCTTTTCACCCCATTGTACTTGACAACACTCACTCTGGACCAGGTCATGGCTACCTATCAGTGTTCATATTGATGATGCCCAGAAAATGGCAGCACCTCTTTGTTTATGAGTGTGTGGCTGTTGGACCTCCTGTCTTGTGAGATAAGGAGCAAGTTTCATTGCTTCTTTTCGAGGCTGCTGTGTGACGTGGTCCTAATCCTCTGACTTTATCTTTCTCCTTGACGTCTGGTTTATATTCAAGGACCCATCGCAAATCTGACCTCATGAAAGCTTTCCTCATGTTTCCTTCTAAGAGTTCCACAGTTTCTGCATCCCTTTGGGTCTTGAATTGGTTTTAGTTTACTTTGCAGTCTGAGTGGTCTTGACTACCCTGCTGAGGATTGCTTGGTAGTATAAAAGAGGGTTGATTATTTGGGGTCTTTAGTCTATTTTCTTTGTCTCTGTATCTGCTGTGATGGCTTCTTGAGACTCAGAGGAGGCTGCTGAGCTATGGAATTGCAGTCCTCAGATGGGTGCGCATGTCACTTGCCTGATGGCTTTTCAGTGAAGTTACACCAGTGCTTGGCATTACCAGCTTCCAAATGTTAGCCAGCCTGCTAGGTGGAATAAACTAATTTGTCACTTGGTTGAATATTATTGAAGCCCTTAAAGGACTTAAAATTTTGTCTTTACCTTTGTGTTTCTGTCTCCTTCCCTGGTATGTAAGCTTTATGAGGTGATATCTGCACCTCGCTTCCCAAACATTCTTGTTGTGTATAAATGCTCGGTGAGTACATCGAAACACAAACCTTCACTCTTTCCCGATAGCCAGAGCGTTATATGTATCAGGTTATCCAGGATCTTCTCCAGTCCAGCAGGTATTCAGTGATCATTGGAGAATGAGGGATCCCAGGGGGAAGAAAACAGGGAGCAGTGTTCATAACTAAACACACAGTCAGACAAAGACAGATGTTAAAGATAATGGAAAGTGCTTAATGGCTTTGATTGTCTACTATCCCCAAATGACTCCATTTGTATTCAAATGGAATGAATCATAACACACACACACTCACACAGACACACACATGCAATTATAGTGCAACGATATCCTGATTGTTGATTACTTGGTTTATAAATGACTAAGGCATTTTAATTTCTTTTTATCTCACTCCTTTGTTTGCTTTTTTTGTTGAAAATACAGCAACCTAGCACTTTCAGGAAAATTAACGGAAGATGAGAGTAGAAAAGAAAAGAGAGGGAAGGAAGGAAGAAATAGCACACAAAGCCATGCTATTCGTGAACATTTGCATAAGCACAAATAATCAACCATTTAGATACAGTTTCTTTATATAGTACTTAAAAGTAGTTCCTATGATTACGGTATCAAATAATTTTCTACGTAAGCAAACAATGCAAGTCACCAGGCATGCTATACGGTCACTGTCGTAAATTTTATAGCAACAGTTGATGGTTTCGTTTGAGTTGCTGCCACTTGGGACGTGATTCTACTAAGGAGCGTTGTTAGTGCCGCCGCTTTTATAGATTGTACAGTGAAAGTTTGTTCTAATCTATATTCTATGAAACGACATCAGGCAGAATGAGACTGCCGTACAATGAGACTAAATACTGGCAGCCACTTAAGAACCTAGGCTGCTTCCTGGGAAAAACAGGAATTACTTGATACTTCTTGGTAAATAAATATTTCCAAGTAATCAGAGCTGTGAAAAACAAAGCTAAGAGCCAGTGTTGTTCATTTAGCTCTGAAAAATCTGAGCTCTGTAAACCACTGGCTATGAAGAGCAAAGCTCAAGGTGATGACAGGTGGTCTAAGTGTTCAGTGTGTGGCTGCTCCGTTTCGTGTGACCTATGAATTGCTTCCGGTTTAACGACTTTGCTGTTTTATCCTTCTTCTTAGAAAATCAAATGGAGAAAACTGCTTTGCCCTCTCAGAACTCCAGGAACACGACCGGAGACGTTAATATAAAGGAGGAAGCGTGGTTCAGATTGGCAGGTGAACAGAGCCCGTTACATTCCAGGAGTAAGCGTTTTTTATCATACCCAAGATATGTGGAAGTTATGGTTACAGCCGATGCTAAGATGGTTCACCATCATGGGCAGAATTTGCAGCACTATGTGCTGACACTGATGTCAATTGTAAGTACCATAACAGTTCTTTTTAAAGATGTATTTTATTTGTATTATTTTGTGTGCATGTATGTGTGTTTGCTGTATGTGTGTGGGTACCCTTAGTGGCCAGAAGAGGGAGCTCCCCTGCAGTGGTTGTGAGCTGCCCATGGGTACTGAGTGTGTGCCCTACAAGAGCAGCAGCTATTCTCAACCTCTGAACCATCCCTTTAGTCCCACTTTAATAGGACTCTCACATCATCTAAAATGAAGCTCCAGTTAATGTTTTTCATGTACAACTTAAAAATGTTTTTCCAAGCTCTAGACATAAGCAAGTTCTGTTTCTATTCAAACCAGAATTTCATCTGTTACTCTGGTAACTTTTGCACTTGAACATCTCCCCAGTACTCACGGAAAATGCTTTCTGTGTTCTTCATGTGAATGGCTTCTGCCCTCTAGTGACAGAGAAGATCCTCATGGAGTCTGTCTTTGAATTTGAATGTTAAAATCTCCATCTGTTCTCAAGCAGGGTAGAGGGTGTGCCTTTGACTACTACTGCGTTCCCTTGGTCAGAAGTGTGGCACTCCATCTTTTAAATTACAGACACAATATGAATGGAGCTGCCTTAGGAGATGCAGGTTATAAGTCTTTGGTTTGGGGTTAGATTCTTTGCTGAGTAGTGGTTCTGGGACCCTCAAGCCTAACACCATGAAGAAACATGTTAGCATTCTGTGTACATGAGTGCACATGCATGTACTTGCAGCCGCTCACCTATATCACCTTCTCCTGATCGTCCCTGAATTTAGCCCTGTTACTCAGGAGTATTTACAAAAATCACCTCAGTCTCGGGCTACAGTTGAACAGATTTAGTTGACAAAACACAGTCATTCATTTATCAGATTCAGTTATTAGAAATGTCTTAACAGCCTCTGCTCACATGGATGGAATTGAGACCTGTGCTGTTGAGAAGACTTGGCCAAGACACTTCTTGTGGCCTTGCCGGATTCCTTAGATGGAATTCCCCAGTACAAAGTTATTGTGGTTTGAGATCCTAAGATCTTCTCATTTTTCTTATTTATGGAAGTTGTCTAAAGTCCTTGCAATTAGATCAAGCTATACTCCCAACAATGTAGGCACTCAGTAAATTTACTAAAACAATGAGCAATAATTACATGGAAGTAATAATTCTTATGGACATGGAAGATTATGATAAAAACAAAGATCCAAACTAATTTCTGAAACTATCACAGATACACTCACGTATTTGAACTGTTTTTTAAACAAATGACCCAGATGATGGAATAATAATATATATATATATATATATGAATGATTATTTTGTAACTTCTGAAACCAAAATAATTATTGAGCCGTGTATTTATCTGTATGTGAGTGTGGCTCTACAGGTATTCTAAGAAGAGTTATGGCTGTGGACGATACTAGTTCACAGGTACAACATTGAATCAATTCTGTGGAACACTGGATAAACTTAATGATTAGAATATTACAGTTATGAAGAAAATTGTCTCGAGGGAGACAGGAAAGGAAAACACCATATTTTATAATAGCAGTAGTGTTAGAAGTGTGAGTTGATGATAGATGATATCTATGGCAGAGCTTTGGAATCCTGAGTAGAGAAAGCAAAGCGATACATTAGGAATTATTAGGAAGAGTCATTTTTGATGCTATTTCCACACTCAGTGAAAGTTTTGACATCTTTATATATATACAAAATCAATTTGTATTATGGTTTTCTGAAAAGATAACTAAAATGAATTTGGACCTTTTCAAGTTTCCTGAGAGCAAGGCAGACTGTTTTACATCGTGGAAATATTCTTGTGTTTGATATTTCTGTAAACAACAAGGCAATGAGTGGACACAGCTCTTCCCGGAGGAGTGCAGATTTGTCACAGCTGGAGCTGGGCCCTGTGCAATGCTGTTGGCTGTTCTGTATTAAGGTTTCATCTCAGCATGATGGATGTGTCAGGGCTGAGAAGGGGCACCATTTAAGTATGAATGGAGAAGAATCCTGTAGAGGAGGGTTAGACAGACATGTTTGTGCTTCTCCCCTTAGAGGCCAAGTTTCAAAAGACTTCTGAACAAATAGACACAATCTTTGATGGTTGTGTGAAGACGTAGGAAAGCTGGCACATTTTGGTGTCCCGCCCACCCATTGTTGTTGGTTTAAAGGGTTGTAAACAACATTACAAATGGAAAAAAATAAACTTGGGAAAAGGGAGATGGACTCTGGATTTAACCTAAAGCTTTCTTAGTTTAGCATTTAACGACTCACATTTTTTTTCCTTTAAAAACTTGAATCCTCCCTGCGGTAAGACAGTTGGCCCCACCTCAGAGGTTGTCAGATCCAGTCAATGTGGTTTATCTCATGGAAGTCTTTTTCCAAAATAGCTCTAGAGATGTCAGACAAAAGCTGTCTCCATTCAGTGTCCACAGATGTCTCCACCTGAAGTGGGAGCTAGTGAGTCGTATGTAGTTTTCCCTATTTTTTTTTCTTTTAAATTTTTAAATGCTTTTTATTGAAACAGACTTACATCACTTTCCCCTCCTGTCCTCCTCCCAACCCCTGTCAGTTACTGTCCTTTCAGTCCTCTCTGAATTCCCCACTCTCCAGTGTGCAGCCTCATTTTCTTTGATTTTTTTTTACATACACATATATAATATTTTAAAATTTAATAGAAACATTTGTATTCATATTTATGTGTGTGCACCTGCTTAGCCATTTGTGTTATTTGTGCATATATGAGTTTTAAGGCTGACCATTCTGCACTGGACAGATAGGGCCAATAAACGGGCTCAGGCCTGGGTGATGCCAACTCTCTTTCTTCCAGTAATCAACAATTGCCTGCTATTCTTAGTCTAAGCATGCCCCTCCCCCCCAATCCCACTTTCACCTTAACCTGTCCATTGATGTTGCTATCTTTCTGGCTTTGCTTATATAGCCATTTCTGGGAGAGCTGACTTATTCTTAGTAGTCTGGCTCTTGCAGTCTTCCTGCCCGTCTGCTATGCTCTCTGAGTGGGAGGTGCAAGAGCTGAGGTGTAGATGTACCCATCGGGCTGGGCCACCCACGATCTGCTGATCTCTGGGGCATTGTGTCCAGTTGTGGTTTTCTGTGATGGTGTGTATTTGCTGTAAAGAGAGGATTCTTTTACAAAATATCAAAGTTATTATAATTTCCATCCAATGGATAAGGACGACAAACACTTTTTAAGATACTTTGTAGCCATTTTCAGATACTTCATAGCCATTTTCTTCTATTAATAGTTCTGTGTAAATTCCTAGATCATCTTTTTGGGGGTGGGGGTTCTTTGTATATTCTGGATATTAATTTTCTGTTACATGTATGGCTGACAAAGATTCCCATTCTGTGGGCTTCTTCATCATGGTTGATTGTTTCCATAGCTGTACAGAAGCTTTTGAGTTGATGAGCCCCCTCCCATTGTAGATCATTGACCTTAATTCCTTGGCAAGTGGGGTCCTGTTCACCTTTCTTCTACTTATATCGTGTAGGATACACCTTATGCTTTCTTCCAGCAGTTTTTAGTGTTTCAAATTTCAGCTTTCTTTGATCTACTTGAATCCAATTTTGTGCAGAGTGATTGATACGATCTAATTTTGTTCCCCTGCATGTGGGATCAAGTTTTCTGTGGCCCATTTGTATTTTTTTTTAATATAAAATGCTTCATAATTTGTGATGTCATCCCTGCACAGGGGCAATGCTAATCTTCTCTGTATCATTCTAATTTTAGTATATGTCGGCCAAAGAGAGCACCATGGCCCATTTATTAAAGATTCTGTCTTATCTCCAGAGTATTTTTCTTTCTTTGTGAGATAACCAGATGGCTGTAGTTATTGCTACGAGTTTTAGGCAGACTGATTTATGCTATTGTTCTGCATGTTTCGTCTCTGCGCAGCGCCATATTGTTTTTATTAATATAGCTCTATAATATGTCTTGCAGTCTGGAATATCAATCCCTCTAGTATTCTTTCTGTTCAAGATTGCTTGTCTATCTTAAGTCTTTTCTGGTTCCATATGAACTTCAGAATTTCTCCCTATTTCTGCCAAGAATATCATACGTACGTTGAGCAGAATTGCACTAAATCTGTAAATTGCTTTTGTAGGATGGTCATATTCATAATATTAATTTTACTGACTCAGGAACTTGGAAAATTCTTTCCATTTTCTAAAATGTTTTCAACCTCTTCAGAAATTTGGAGTTTTCATTGTAGGTCTTTCAAATCCTTGGTGAAATAATTTACAAGATGTTCTATTGCCTTTGCTGTGATTATAAGCGGGAGTGTATCAATGATCTCAAAAACTTGTACTCTTTTAAGTTGGAAAATATAGAATAAATATATTTCTTGATTCATCTAAACTACCAAAGTTAAACCAACCTAAGCAGACCCACAGCAAAGGAGGAGGCTGAAAAGATAATAAAGCCTTAAAAAAAACCCAAACAACAACAAAACCCTGAGCCCAGAGGGATTCACAGAAGGATTTTGCCGTACTTTCAAAGATCTACACTCAATCCTCTTAAACTATTAAATATATATAAGAAACCACTTAGTAAGACAGACAGACAAACATACAGCACACACCCTTCTACCTATAGATGATATCTATAGACTGATACCTCGGAAGAACATAGATGCAAAACTCACCAGTATACTACTAAGTGCAAAACACAATTGAGAGGATCACCAACCATGGTCAGGTTAGCTTTGTCCTGGAAATACAGGTTGGTTTAACTTACATAAGTAGTAAAAGTAATAAATCATGTAAATACACTTAAAGACCAGAATCATGTGAGAATCTCAAGAGATGTGAATTTGATCAATTCCAACATGTCTATCATCATAAAAGTCCTAGAGAGAATATGACTGGAGGGAACGCACCTCAATATAATAAAGGTTATATGACATACACACAGCCAACAGTGTCCTAAATTGAGGCAGTCCTATTAAAATCAGGAACCAGACAGGACTGGTCACCCTCCATTCAATTTCAATATAGTTCAAGTTGGAACAATAAAGCAAGAGAAGGAAATTAAAGGGATTAAAATATAAATGAAATCAAATTCTCCTCTGTTAGCAGATGGTATCATATTATATATGCTATCCCAAAAATTTTGTCAGAAAACTTCTAGATGCAATTGACATATTCGGAAAAGTGGTGGGGTGCAGAATAAACTTGCAAAAGTCAGTGGCTCTTTCTATACATTTTAGAAGACACCAAATGCATTTTCAAGCACAGATTATTAGTACTCTTTGATTATAGTAAATTAGAAGAAGCCAAAAATGTTATTTGATTGGAAATATATAATTTATTTAAAGAAAAGTTCAAATTGATGAAAAAGTGTGTGTGTGTGTGTTTGTTGAGTTCTACCTGTAGTTGAGAAACCAATTGTTAAACAAATACATGATATATACAAAATTTGAAAGAAAATTATTGAATCTTACTCATCCAGAATAAGTAGTGGTTTTTAAGTAGTTTAATGAGAAATAATGAATGCCATCCAATTTGTTAGAATGTAGTATATGTTATAGAAATAGCTTAGGGGTTTCTAAGTGATCTCAAACAAGCGTTGTACTACTATTGAGCTAGAACACAACTGTGGCATAATATGTTTCCTGAAATAAGTGTGTTAAACAGGTAAAAATGCTCCATTATTTGCTGTCTTAAATCACCTCGAGGTGATAGCATCAGGCTAAGATTACATTTGCACATGCATTATTAAATAACCCAAATCGATGGCAGCTAATGTGGTTTTCTCCGACAAGTTTTTTTTTTCTCCTATTAAATAGTGTATTCTTTAACAGGCCTTAAATGCCTACTAGATGTTGGAGAACTCTACTTCCCCTTGTATTTCAGGTCACTCCCTCATATCGGTTGTATACATCATTCCCACACACCTAGTAACACCAGTGAAGGACCATCATCCGATGGTCAGGACATTAGCCTTATTTATTGCTGCATAGTTAATGTTATTAGAGATATTTACCAAGGAAAGATGTCCACTATTCAACTTCATATCTCTGGTTTTAATTCTTTGTGTCATTTTTTACTGTTGTAAACACAACAGTAAACAGTATACTTGGTGCATGGTGCTTTTTCCTGTGTGTTTTTAGCCTTAATTCTCTGGACATGTTCACCTTATATACTAGGAAAGACGTCCTTTTCAATTTAGAAACTGAAAGATATTACTGAGCAAGTAAAGAATGGAATCCTTTTAAAATAAATTGCTTTGTAGGGATTAGAAATTTATAGTAACTTTGTACTTAAGGTAGTTTGTACTTGGGCCAGCTATGAATTTTTGCTAGAGTGTGTCTTAATGGCTATTCTCAAAATGATTGCAAATGAGTAGAAGATAGTAATATATTTCACATTTTGTATTAAATATGTTCTGCGTAGAATTTTTCTTAACAATATAGCTTATAAAATTTTTCTTGACACATTTATTATTAGCTATGTATGAAATAATATTTATTAGTTTTGAAAGCTAAGAAGAAAAAAGTATCTATGCCAGGGTTCAAATACTATTTATTAAGAAATAAAAAGATGTCTTAATTCAAGAAAAATACTAATACATGTCATGTTAAGATATAGTATTATGCCAGGTGGTGTGCGCACTCCTTTAATCCCAGCACTTGGGAGGCAGAGGCAGCAGATTTCTGAGTTCGAGGCCAGCCTGGTCTACAGAGTGAGTTCCAGGGCAGCCCGGGCTATACAGAGAAACCCTGTCTCGAAAAAGAAAAAAAAAAAGAATATAGTATTATAAAAATGTACAGTGTTTTCACATGGCTATGTAGAACAGGTTGATATGTCAGACTTATCTGGCATTGTTGCAGCATTTCCTACTGTGTGCCATGGAATATCTACTGTAACATGACCTCCTATGGGAGAAGAGATGATTGTGTCAAAAAAGTGATGTGACGTGCTGCAGATCACACTTCTTTCTCAAGAATTGTGTGTACATTAGCTTTTGACTACAGAATGAAAACACTTTTTAAACTCAACATTTCTCAAACTGTGTGCTAATTTTATTCATCCTCCTCTCTTTATGTCGCTTGACTAATGCTAATCCAATACACAAGGGCATTGTGACAGATGGCTTCAGCTTGGTGGAGTCTCAGCTTGTTTGTAAATATTGAAACAAGTCTGGATAAACCCATAGATGAGCAGCAAGTACTAACAGCTGCATCTAACACCCAGGTTCCTGGATGTATTCAAGAGATGTATTCACAGAACTGCTCTAAGGCCAGGTCACATGACCCAAAGGACGTCGCTTGGGCAGGGAAGGAGTTATAAGAGAGCTGGGAAGTAGTTTGGTAGCTGTCTGAATTGGGAAGAACTTGAGGCAAAACGCTGGTGTTGCACAAACAATTATACTGATGTGCAAAAATAACGGGATAATGCGGAAGGCTCGGTCTCGACAATCAGATGCCCACGCACAGTCGGCTCTGGATGCCAGCTCCTTAGCCTCCGTCGGGCCACTAGTTTCCCGCTTCAGTTTCCTAATCTATAAATGAACACTCAAACGGTCCCTATTTCACAAGACATGTGAACGTTGAATGGGCTACTTCATCTAAACTTAAATTTATTCATAATCTTTCAATAGATATCTTCTGTTGCTAATTTATTGCTCATTATTTAATTAAGGAATTACCATAAGAGACCCCATTGTAAAACGTCAGGCTCTCGACATGAGGACCTGTGGTGGACATACTTGTTTTAAACTTCTCTTGAATACTCCACGGTCGTTCTGGCTACTCATTGCTTGCGTGCAACTCGACATTATTGCCTAGAGTCACTCAGTGTCAGGCCGTTACCTGTCTGAGTGCACTGAGAGGCACACATGTCCTGTATGAGCTCGCCACTTACAAAGAGCAAGAGTCAACTCATGGATGCCGGTACAGCTGGAAATGCGAACATGACGGTCAGCTTCCCTCCTACACCTCCTCCTCGTTCTTGTACGATTCTATTTGTGGTCAAACCCAGTTCCTGCTACCGCGCTGCATTCCTGCTCCATAACATTCATTTTGCTTTCATTTTTTGTATATGTGTCATACATGTCAATAAAGTGTGTGTAGCTGTGTGTGCACACGTGTGTGTGTTTCCACATGTGCATGTGCGTGTAAGCATAATGGAGCCAACGTCAGTGTAAGTTATCTCCCTCTGTCGATCTCCATGTTGTTTTCGATATAAAGCCATGTTTATCTTAAAAGTTTAAAATCTGACTTTTAAACCTTTTTTAATTTAATTTTTTTTTTTACATTTATAATTTGAAAATTATTTAAAAATTTAAACATTAGAAAGGGCAAATTTAAGGTGTACTTTAGCTCATTGAAGAATTACCATTTAAGGAGAGGACTATTTTATCATTTAAAGCATTTTCTTATTTCTATGTATGTTTCTTGAGAATTTCATATGAGTACAACATTTACATTATTTCCCTCCCCGTCCCTCCAGCTCCTCCCATTTCCCCCCTGCTCTCTCAAATTCATGCCTTTTTATACCTTAATTATTGTTGTTTTACACACACACACACGTTTATAAATACAACCTCCCGAGTCCTTTAGTATCACATTATTTTTTGAGTCTGGGTCTTTCTTTCAACCTGAAACTTGCTAATTGTCTAGAGTAGCTGGCCACAAGCTCTAAGGATCTGCCCAGCCCTGCCCACACTTCCCCCGTGGTACTACAGTTCCAGACATGTGTCATATTCCTGCGTTTACCTGTGTGCTAGGGATCCAAACTCAGGTGAGCACTTCATCCAACTGAGCAGTCTTCCAGCCCAAATTCTTAACTAATGAAGCACACCATTAAGGTGAGCATTGTTGCAGTCCAATACCATTGGTTGAAACTGCCAACCATCTAACCATCTTTGTCTTAACCTACTATGAGCTACACTGTGGCTACTACTGCTCTCCTCATTGTGAGCACCAGAGCCAGGGCCATCACTGCAGGTAGAGGTGACAAGCCTGCAAATAGGTGTGGCTGCCCACCTAAAACACCAGTAGAAGTACTAGAGTGTGTATGTTCATGCTGGCCTAACTGCAGCCCAGAGTTAGCTTTGCTTCCGCTTTGTGAAGGCCCTCTGCTCTAGGAAGCATCTGTTGGAGGTCTATTATACAGTGTGTTGTAGTAGCTTTGGCCAATGGAGGGGCCTATAGAGACATGCAAACTCTGCTCTAAGACATTAGGGACTGTATTTTTCTTCTGTTCTTTGTCTGTCTAAAAGTAGCAAATAATAGTTATGGAACATTTTAATTAAATGAACAAATGATATAGCACTACCTGAGACAGTGAACTTCTGTGGCTCGGAAAGTGACCCATTGTGCAGTTGGTATAGACATTATAATGGTTTCTGTTGTACAAGTGGCCTGAGTTAATTAAAGGGACAGAGGCAGAGGCAGAGAGGCAGAGAGGCAGAGAGGCAGAGAGGCAGAGAGGCAGAGGCAGAGGAGAGAGGCAGAGAGGCAGAGAGGCAGAGAGGCAGAGAGGCAGAGAGGCAGAGAGGCAGAGAGGCAGAGAGGCAGAGAGGCAGAGAGGCAGAGAGCAGAGAGGCAGAGAGGCAGAGAGGCAGAGAGGCAGAGAGCAGAGAGGCAGAGAGAGAGGCAGAGAGAGGCAGAGAGGCAGAGGTACTGGCTGTGTAAAGCATTTGTGTAGTACTAGCCTCTCTGAGTGTATAAAAAGAAGCTGTGAAGTTAGGGTGGAGAAATACATATATTGTTTATAATAATATATTTACATTTCATATATTTAATATATTATTATTATACCTTAGCCATAAATCACAGAGTGGGATCAGGCAGGGCCTCATAAACTTAAGTTCTCCAGTCTTGAAGACCCGAGGATCAGCTTGTGATGTGGATCTCTTCTCTGGCTACACATGTGACTGTAGATAAATCCCCTGCACCCCAGAGTGGGGCAGCAGTGCTAAATGAACCATAGACATGTTCACAACTGGAGATAGATAAGACATCGGGGGAAAATATTAAGTAAAACAACAGAGATAGAATAGGTCACATATTGGAGTAGGATGTTGTGATTATAAATAAATAGATTCTGACCTTGAAAAAAGTGGAGAAGTTTTTTTGCTCAATCATCTATGACAGTAATTTCTGTACTTGAATGCACTTACATACTTGGTGATTTTGATGAAAGTGCAGATTCCCTATAGACTGACTGTGTTGAGCCATGGACTGGTATAGGTAGCTAGTTCTCAATCCAAGCTTTATATGAAGATTATTTAATCCCTGTGAATTTTCAAGGATGCTGGTATGTCTTTCAATCCCAGAGATTCTGATGTAAATTAATCATATCAGATGGGACACAAGGGATGGGATGAGGCCCAGGCTTTGATAAAGGTTCTCTAAGAGACTCTAGAGTGTAGCCGCACCAGAGAATGGATACTCTGGGTTGTTTCTACTTTGCTGCAGAAAAGCAACTCATCTTTCGGTGTCTACTTGCAGGTTGCTGCAATCTACAAGGATTCAAGCATCGGGAACCTTATAAATATAGTGATTGTGAAGTTAGTTGTAATTCACAGTGAGCAGGTAAGAAGCAGGACACAGTGAAGCCTGTGGGTTATGGTTGGCTTTTGGCGGACTATCTGTTGATTACAGTGGTCATACTAGAAATAGGGTCTTTTAAAACGTACTTTAAAAAATATAATTTGAACTGGGTGTGGTGATTTCCTGCTTTTAATCCCAGCACTTAGAATGCAAAGGCAGGTAGATCTCTGTGAATTCTAGGCTAGCCTGGTCTACAGGACACCCCTGCCCCCAGGGCTACACAGGTAGATCCTGTCTCAAAAAGACTATGTGGTGGAAATAATATATATATATATATATAATATATATATATATATACACACACACACATATATATATATGTATATATATCATATATATATGCATAAGAAACAGCCCACATCAATCAACAGTTTAAAAATTAAAAATGAAAACAACCACTCTTTCTTATAATCATAATGTTGAAGGATTTAAAATATATTAATTTTTACAGTTGGATTTTTGATCCTGAATATTTGATCCTTATATCAGATCAGTTTTTTATCACAATGCTAAAATGCATCTAACTAAAACTAAGATGCAAAGCTGATGCTGCTCTTTAGACACCTGTAAAACTGGCGTTTGATAAACTGAATTCTAACCGACCCGGGGGGAGATGTTTGCCATTACACTGAGTGGTTCATTACTTCCACAGGAAGGACCAGTGATCAGTTTTAACGCAGCCACCACATTACGCAACTTTTGCTTATGGCAACAGAGTCAGAATGTTCTGGATGATTCTCACCCTTCCCACCATGACACTGCTGTCCTCATCACGAGGTATGGCTTTTGAAACCATCTTGCTGCAGAATGATTTTCTACTCTTGTTTTGCATGAAAACTGATACATTTTGGTTACATTGATTCTATGTCGCTGAAACACGGAAGCTCCGAGAGCTATCAAAATGAAAGCATTGACTCTTCTTTCAGACTGGAATTGTGGGAAATTCCTTAGGAAACCGACAGTGTCTGGTTAAGTTGCTGTAGTCTAAATAAAATGCAGTCCTTGGTCATGTTAGAGACAGAATGCGAGATTTAGAAGGAACACATGGAAACTGGCATACATGTAGAGCTGACGGCCAGTTTTACGCATTTCTTTTTTCTGTGCATCTATCTGCCATCTTTTATCACCTGTGTGTCTGTCACTGGTTTTAATTTTTAGGGCTTCCCATAATTACCAGGCTTCCCATGCTAGGAACAAGTTCCATTGTCAACAAGCATATCTATCTTCTTAGAAGCAGCATTCAGTGCTATTTCACACCTGTTTGAACAACACTTAAAACACAGGGAGGTATGGTATTTGCTGTTCGGTTGAGTGGTTTACTGATGAAATCCTTCACTTTGGGGTCAATCTCAAGGAAAGGCAAGCTTTTTCAGAACCACGAAATAGAAGTCTGTTTTATCAGTCTGTTAAAAGAAGGTAGGGGTTGTCTTAATTTCTACACACCATCATAGCCTACGTTTCAGGCCTGCATTGTTGCTGAAATCAGGTGCAGAGGGTCACAGTGAAGGATTTAAGATAGGAAGGAGGAAGAACAGGGAGAAGAGACCCAGAAGAGAGATGCAGCACGGGGAGTGGGGGCACTGTCCAGATATACAACCAGACTCACAGATGCAGAGGCAGAAAGAAATCCTGATATCTGAGAACTCCTGAGTTTCACACAACTACTGGTGTTATCAGAAGAGGGCAAACTGAGGCTGTGAGAGCAGCTTCCTCTTCACTGTATGAACTCGCAGAGCATCTGTTGCCCACCGAGGCAGGCACACGAGTGAGGCACCAATAACTTTAAAGGCTTTCTTTGAGCGTGCCAAGAGCACTGTGGGTTAGGAGCTGATTGTAACGGTCTCGGTAGAGTTAAAGCTTTTTTTGTGTGTTGACTTACTGCAACCATGCTTTCCGAAAATGTCTCACCATACAATCTTTTCTCTTAAGGGAAGACATTTGTGGAGCTAAAGAGAAATGCGACACGTTAGGTGAGTTCTTTCATCAGTGAAGCTTATCTTATTGACTATTTAGTGAATTATAAAAAATACATTTAGAGATTCCCTTTTTGTCATTTTAATAATTTTGATGTGTTGTCTTGGTAAATAGATGTTTCTTGCTTCTCCAATTCTGCCTCTGGATTTTATATAGTAACAAAATTAGTATTTAGTTGTTACTAACTATCAAGTGCTATGCAAAGCATGATATTTAATGTGTTTCTGTATATATGAGATAATATACAGTAACCCGTATGGCAACTTAAAGGTTATAGTGTAGAGCCGTCAGCCTGTCACCGGGTCTGACAACCCTGATTTAGCTGATCCTATAGGAGTCCTGTGTTCAGTCCTCACAGCATGTCTCTGCCTTTCCTGATGAGGTAACCTGCCCCAAAATTTTAGCTTTGTCAATTTCTTCCAATTTCTGAAAAGTAGTAACATTACCTATATATGTTTTCTAAGCACAATAATGTTTTCTTTTGCTTAAAAAAAAATCCTTGTAGCTATGGTTATGCCCTCTCACTTCTGCATAACAGTTTGTGCACATTTATATACTGGTGTCCTGTTAGTCAAGTCAGACTAATTAATTTTCTCTCATTGAATTGCTGGGTCAATACCTGTGCTGACACATCTTGGACATCCTGAATCTGAAATGCTAGCTATTAATGGTCTGTGTTACATTTAAAAAGTTTCAGATCTTAAAGACTTTTAAAGATTGGACTTTTGTTGCATTCTATGTAAATATTTTTAGTTTTAAAAAAACTCTGAAACTTGAAGTACCCTGGTCCACTGGTTTAGTTAGCCATGGGATATGTAAACATCAGTTTTGGTTTGTTCCTTGTTGATAGAGGTTATCTGCAGATTTCTCAGTCTTTGTCAATCTAAAATGTATTTTCTTTTTGATGATTGCTAAGATGTTCGATCATATTTTTCCATAGCTACCAACCATTGGTATTTCCTTTTCTACAGAACTGAAGTAACTGCAAGTGACATTGTGCTTTCTGCTCCGGCCTCTCTTTCTTTAATTATAGTTAGAGGAAAAGGGAGGGAGGGAGGGAGGGAGGGAGGGAGGGAGAGAGAGAGAGAGAGAGAGAGAGAGAGAGAGAGAGCTCATTCTGTGTAATGCTACAGGTTGTGATCTCAGGACTGAACACCTGGTAGGCAATCTGAGCATTCTTTCCTGAATAAGAGTATATCTTCCACTCTCAGAATTCCTCCTTGCTTGTAGTTCACTGTGTAGGGTTGAGGCCCTGTGAGTTTTCCTTCTCTAAATTGCGATGTTCAGTGGTCATTCAGGTCTTTGGCAGCCATGCATGCTTATGAGACTTTGCTAGCAGGTACAATCTCGCAGCAAGTTTCCTATTTCTCTAGCTTTTAGACTCTTCCTGACACTTCTTCTATGAAGATCCTCGAGCCTTGGATGCAGGAATTGTGTTGCTCATGTGTTAGGGGGACTGGGCACCACATGGTCTTTTGTTCTCTGTGTTTTGACCAGTTAGGTTTTAGGCTATGGTCCCTGTCTATTGCAAAGAGAGGTTTCCTTGAAAAGGGGTGAGACTTAGACTATCTGGGTAAAAGAACAGATTTCTATAGAGTATGTTGAGCATTATGTTGATTTAGTCCTACCATGGGTAGGACAATTGATTGCTTCTTTGCCTTGGGAGCTTATATGGCACCTACTGGTACCCGGAAAGCTACTCTTCAGGTAGAAGGCTTTCAGGTCAGTTCCAATACGGGTTCTCTGAATCCTGTGTCTGGAGAGCATATCTTCAGCTAGAGTTACTTTCTACTGAGAGACAGCCAAGGACGATAGCAATAGCCTATAATGTTTTGGAGGTCTGAGCAACCCTGAATAACAGCTCAAAAGGAGGCTTCTCATGCCTGGTGGTTTTTATTATTATTATTATTATTATTATTATTATTATTATTATTAGATTGTCTGTGACTCTTGGGGAACATTTTCAGTTTGGATGAGAAAGTTCCACTTGAAGTATGTATGCATTTATGTACACACATGTAAATGCATTTTCTTCAAATTTATATATTTATGTGTGTATGCACATTCGATGTCCCAACTTTCCCTTGTTGGGTAGTCACTAAATACATCTTTCTTTCCAATTCAGCAATGGGCAACCAGGAAGGTTAGCTAACTTTCTCTAGCACTTCTCCTAAACAAATGATGCAAAGATCAGTTTACCTTTGTTCAGCTTGTCCTACATAGTGCTGTTCATTACGTCATTTCTGTCATTGCACCTCATGCATTAGGTGAGTTTTCACTCTCCACATTATAGTTGAAACAGTATCTACCATTGACCTGGAGCTAAGCTGGCAGCCAGCAAGTCCCCATAATCCTCTGACCCTCACAGTACTGAGTTACAAGGGCACATGACCTCAAAGGCTTTTTCTTTTGGTAAAAGGTTTAAACTTTTTAAGATGCCTGCTGGGGATTGAACTCAGGTCTTGATGCTTGGATAGCAAGCACTTATGTCTGGGGATGCATCTCCCCACCTCCAAAATTTGTTCATGATGATGTCACTTTCTTTCTTATATCCCCACCCCCTGAATTACAACCTATAAAATATTTTTAGTGTAGGTTATTGATGGCAGATAAGTTTTTCAATGATTTGCACATTTCCATTTTAAAATATATCTTGTTGAGTCTCTGTTTTGACATTTATTTTCTCTGTGTTTATATCATTACTTTACCTTACAACTTTTGTTGTTTAAAATTATACTTCAGTGGTAGGGTATTTTTAGATTTATATTTATGTTATGTGCATGCATATTTTGCCTGCATGTATGTATGTGTGCCACCTGCATTCTTGGTGTCAGTAGAGGTCAGAGGAAGGCTTCAGATCTCCTAAAACTGAAGTTACAGACAGCTGTGAGCCGTCATGTGGGTAATAGAATCAAAAACATGTCCTCTGCAAGATCAGCAGGTGCTCTAAACCACTAAGCATGCCCCATGTGTGTAATTTAAGATGTTGATGATGATGATGATGATGATGATGTGTGTGTGTGTGTGTGTGTGTGTGTGTGTGTGTAAATTTATGCGTGCCTGTATTTACCTGCATGTATGGCTGTGAACTACATATGTGCCTGGTACCCATAGATCCAAAGAGGGTGTTGGATCCCCTGGAGCTGGAATTACAGATGATTGTAAGCCACCATTATAGTGCTGTGAACTGAACCACAGTCACTTAGAAGAGCAGCCAGTGCTCTTAACTGCTGAGGCAACGCTTCAGTTTGTGTCTTTTATTCTAACACAAGGGACCTTGATAAAATTGAGGCCCTTGCTACTTTCTGTCTTAGGTAACTTTGAGACATCTCAAAATCAGCTTGAGTGAATCTAGGCACAAAGTACCTGCCAGGTGGTTGGTACCACAGTGCTAACTGTTGACTTCAGAGTTTGTTGATAAGCATTTGTGGCCTTGTAGGGCAACTTTGTAGCCCATTTTCTAATTATATGAAACATATATTTTCACAAGTCTGCCCTATGAGTAAAAGTTTACAATGTGTACTTTTAGAGATGAACTGTAAAGTTGTATCATGATGGAGTCACTATTGTATTCCAAATCTCAGCTCAGCTCTGAAGATGAATGTGTTGGAACTAAGCTCTTGGCAGCTTGATACTGCCAATGAAGTCTGGGGCAGGAGGATGGCTGTAGGAAGTGTCTTCACTGTTCTCCAGTTTGGACAAAGGAGAAATGCATTATAAAGTGGGAGTTGATTACAAAAATACATGTGGGAGCATAGATTTTAGAAGCTTAATAATTCTCTATCGATCTTCATTGTAAGAAAAGATCTTCTGGACAAGATGTTGCCCAAGCAGGCCTCTGACAAGATATTCACAACGAGGAGAGAGAAATCTTTCCCTGGCTTGCTATCGAGTTTGTTCTTGATACCTTCCCAGCCGTAGATTCGTGAATTTAACTTTCATTTCTTTAGATGGACAGTAAAACTTTATGACTGTTTGGAAATCTACCTCCATGTAAGGATGATGTTCAGATTTTTAACTTTTATGACTAAAAGGATGCCTAGAAGAAGGCATCACTGTGACTATATCTGTTCAGGTCTAATTCTTCAGGCTACAGTGAGAAGGTGATGGTGCAGACATATGCCAGCTCTTATGAAAAGAATCCTCACAGGCAAATGGATACATGTCCTAGTTAATGTTAAAGAGTGGAATGAGCAGAAACTGTAGTATTGATTTACATTGAAACCCCCAAAATCTAAACCTTCAGTGACACTGATGGAGTCAGGAATATCATAATAAATCATCATCATCATCATCATCATCATCATCATCTTCTTCTTCCTTACTATTCCAGCTTGCAGGACTCCACAAGCTGGAGTTGTTATTGTTGACATCCAGCTAGGTTCCACTACTTTCATCCGTCTACAGCATGCTTGTTTGCGTGTCATTCTTTGTATGGGAGAGAGAAGATTCTGGTGTATAAACCACCTCCTGCTACCCAGGTAGTTGGGGATTACAGAGTGCTTGCAGTAGCTCCTCTGTCCCAGGCTCGCCATGTCTTAGCTGACATATTAAATAGCAAACATCATGTCAGACATTTACACTTTACTTGTATAAATATGTGGTATTTAAATATCTGTATACTCCAAACTTTAAAGTTAAAGGTAAGTCACCGCAGCTTCTTTCGTCTCTTTGTCTACCGACTGGAACTCTTTGTCTTTTGTATTACCCACGCTAGATAGCTCTGTTCTCCCTTCCACTGTGTTGGCAGTAGAGTATTTGCTCATTCTATTGTTGTTGTTTTTTTTTAAATTATTTTCTCACATGAGAGAATCCAAAAGTTTACAAAAAACATTTCGATGCAAGCCATTTATTCTGTTCACCTACCTTTCGGCTTTAAATATTTGTTCACCATTAATAGACAACTCTGCATTTATTTTCAAGTTGTAATTCCACCACCGGCAAGTGGTTTACATTTAGTTTCACTCTGCAGTTTTCTTGCCACTTCCTATTTTGATGAAGTACATGTCTGTAATTTTTTAGGCTTAGCGGAGCTAGGCACCCTGTGCGATCCTTCGCGGAGCTGCTCCATTAGCGAAGAGAATGGGCTGAGCGCCGCTTTCACCATCGCCCATGAGCTTGGGCACGTGTAAGTACCTTCCCTCACTGGAGGGTGTGCTTTCCACTTGCAGACATTCGACCGTGAGCACCTGGATTCCTACATCAAATATTACAGTGCGATTTTTATCCTTCATCCTTGAAAGGCTACTTTGGTCCTTTGTGACCCATGTTAGGTCAGACAGGCTGCACAGACCAGCAGTTCAAAGAATAGAACTTGAATATTCTTCTATTTCACTTAATATACTGGGTTACATGACAAGGACCTTTGCCCTTTATTCCTTCTTATCCTATACATGGTCAGGTACTGTCTACTGCATTGTTTGGGAGCGTCTGCAATGGCTCCCCAACAGCACTTGAAAGACCAGCTCATATCTTGCTCTTTTTGCTCAGGGCCCTAGCACAGAACATGGTCCATGGGTTTTCTTATTCATCAAAGAATTTGTTTGGGAGGTTGTCTACAACTATTTGGGGTTCTCTTATTCCTGCTTCATGAAAACCTTACTGGGGTTCTGAGCTCTAAGAATGAGAGCCATGATCTCCCATGATTTGCTCAGAGCCCCCATGAAACGTTGTTCCAAAGTCCTACAACTCATCTTCTGATAAATAATTCTGAATGTAGCCGCAGGGTAGGTCACTACGTTCCTTGTTTGTGGCTAGTAAGGAATCGAGGCCAGAGATGGCTCTTTGTTCCACCACATTTTCCTTCCTGGTCATGACATTAGAATGTCTGTGGACAGTAATTTGAGATGGGATAACTTATTTAGAAGGTATGGCCTCAGTTCCCTTTTGTTGTTTAGCTCATGGTCACCAGCAGTTAAAGGGGGACAGAGGGATAAGGCAGGATGAGGGAGACCTTCAGAATGCTGGAATGTTGCAGTGGTACCTCAGATACACTTTTGCTGGTCCCTAAAGCTGCTGACCTGTGCGCTGTGCAAAGGGTGTTGTGTTCATGGATAGGCCTTCTCCCTGAGGAACCTCAGGGTTTCTCAAGTATGGGTGAATAGTAAGGGTGATTTCCATCCACATCTGAGTCTGTGAGGCCAGGCACACAGTGTGTCACTGCCCTGATAGCTCTTTAATCGCTGCTCCCATTGTCAATTTGTGTGACCTCGGGTGCGCTTTTATTATTCTGGTCTGTTGATCGTTACTTATGAGGGGCCAGAAGCTCCAGGCTTCAGCTGATATGTAGTCGGTATGTAGAATGATACCAAGTTGGGGATTAAACTCTTTGCATACTGAAGAACCAGTCAATGGTCTAGAAATTAGTGTGGTGGCACCTTACTTAACATGTACACCCATCTCCCAGATGTCCAGGTTGCAATATGCAGACATGTTTTTGTGAATATTATGCTCATATCCTGAGTAGACGGGGCAAATTCCAAATATTTTTTATTGTTTAGATTTTGATGAGAAATAAGAAAGATATGAGACTAATGAAAGACATAATCTAATGTGTAACAGAAACCGTGACTCTAAACATAGAATTTCATCTTGTGTAAAGACCCAGAGTATAAAACCTGATGTAACTAGATTTGTCTATGAGTATGTTGTACAGCTGTAGAAACACAAGGGGATTGTTATTAATTAGTGTTGAGTTCATTTTTGGTAGTCTTAAGTGTTTGCTTTCGTTTGCAGGTTTAATGTTCCACACGATGACAGTTTTAAATGTAAGGAAGCCGGGATTAAATACCAGTATCATGTAATGGCCCCAACTCTAAATTACCACACGAGTCCTTGGACCTGGTCAGCCTGCAGTCAGAAGCACATAACAGAGTTTCTAGAGTGAGTCTGGGTTTCTGTTACTTTAGTCGCTAAGTGACCACTTTCTAAATCATCAGACTTCACAGTTGCGTGTCCCGTTAGAGATTCAACAGAGGGTTAATTTTTCATTATTAGCATACAAATAAATGTCTAAAAACGAAAAGATATGGGTCAACAGGATGGCCCAGAGGGTAAAGTTGTTTGCCTGATGACTGTAGTTCAGTACCTGGAACCCATATGGTGGAAGGGGAGAACAGAACCCTGTCAAATTGTCCTCTGACCCCAATATTTTTGCAGAGGCAAGTGTACCCCCACACATTAAATGAGTGCATAAAGAATCTTTAAAACAAGGATGTATATGTAATATTTCACTTGACATTTTTGTATTATAGTTCAATCATATAGATATGTGTTTTTTTTTTTTAATGTGGACATTGCTTTTCTTGTGCTGAATACTGTTTGTGGAGTGACTTCATAACAATCAGAACACGCTCGTGCGTAGTTTAATTTTTCAGATGTTACTAAGTAGTATTTCAAGAGGCTGATGAGTGGCAGAATTTAAGTGTCCCCTCCAGACTGAAACTAGCTGAGGTTCAATGAAATCTACTTCTGCCACCACAGAGATGGCGTCTCTATGCGACATGCTCTTTTGAGGCTCTTGGTAGCTTTGAGAATAGGAAGGCTTGCGTTCCCAACCCTTGTCTCTACTTTCTGCTAATTTCCTTTGCTTTCTAATTTCTTTATTAAAATTGTGTTTCCACTATGGTCACTAAGATCTATCAAGCTCTTTCCATAATATTTATTTATGCACAAATCCAATCCTTCTTAATTTCCTCTATAGTTTATATTCTCGACATCACGTCATGAGTATTTTGCAGGTACCTCTCTTGACAGAAAGGACAGAAGGGAATAGAACCATGCTTTAGGATAGGTTCTCATAATGAATCATCTTACATCTGACCCATCATTGGCCAAAGCATCACCGTGGCACGTATGAGTACATTCTAATAGCAAACTGTGAGATAGATGTCACCCTTCTCAGTAAATGGAAGATGAGACCTAGCTTAGGCAGGTTAAAGAATTTCTTCATAAGCACGTTTCCTGGCACATGAACGGACTTAAACGTGAGCAAGCCCCCAGAGTCAGGGAGCCTAACTCTGTTGTGCTTACTGCTCGAGAAGCTTCTTAAAGTGGAGAAGTATCCACGATTTTGAAACAGCCTTTATGTTGTTGCTGTTTAGAACAAGAAACATAATACACCTTTATTTTTAAACTTCGACAGTTTGCATGAGACATTTGAGGCTAAAGGGTCTTGAAAGTGTGATGTTAATTATATCGTGGTAACTTGTCATTCACCGGTTTCTTGTGTGCAGTGCTGGGGACGGACTCCAGGTTCCTACACACGTTGCGTAGTTGCTGTACCAGTGAGCTCCATTCCTAGCCCCGCCCCTCATGCCTCTGTGGCTTCCATGTGTGAGTGGGTTTCCAAGGCAAACAAGCACAGGCCACGCCCATGACGTTTCAACTGCTAGTCCTGAGTGGGGATCCGGTGCAAACAGACACAGTGAAAACTTCTCTGCAACACTAATACCGTCATTGCATACCAGAATGTTTGCTTTACTGATGTGACTAGAGATTGTTTTTTTAGATAATGAGAAGGTGCAAATATTGTCCTTTGAGAGTAAAGAACAACAGAAACCTGGTGGAGATGCTACCGTGTGGGCAAGTGTACTCATGTTGTCCTGTTTTCTGTCTTCCGTCCAGCACTGGCCATGGAGAATGTCTTCTCGACAAACCCAACGGAAGAACATATGACCTGTCTCCACAGCTTCCGGGCTCCGTGTACGATGGGAACAAACAGTGCGAGCTCATGTTTGGTCCTGGATCACAAGTGTGTCCCTACTTGGTAGGAGAGAGACTCTACATTTCTGTTTGAAAAACTACCTGGAAGTCATAGCAAAGATATACTTCAAAATATACATTTATTCTTGAATGGAAGAGAGATTAGGTGGTGTTTCCTAGAAAGGGCCTAAGACAATGAAAAGTCAAAACTAATAATGTGTTCAGTACTATGTGACGTACTTCCAAATAAATATTGTTCACTCCCACAGATTTCTGTAAAGTATTCCTATTTGGAAGGTGTAGCCACAGCATAGCAATAGGATATGAAATTTAAAAATATTGAAATACTTATTTGGGGCGGAAGAGGTTAAAATGTTGATTTTCTTCCCCATTTGTTTGTTTTTAGTTTTGAGTCACTTTAAGAGCCTCACAAATATAATAGATTGCATGCCTTTTTAAAGGTGTATTTTATTTTTAATTATGTGTTTGTGTGCATGTCTGTGGGGTTATGTGCATGTGAGCACAGTGCCCACAGAGATCAAAGGAGGATGTTGGAGGCCCTGGAGCTGGAGTTACAGGAAGTTCTGGGCTGCCTGGGGTGGGTGCTGGGAACTGAGCTCAGTTCCACAGAAAGAGCAGTAATTGCTTGGAACCCGAGCCCTCTTTCCAGCCTTACATGTCTGTTACACAGATGTAAACACAAGGGAATTAGATGTTTGATTTTAATCAAAGTATTCTTCACAATTTATTTTGGGGAAACTTTCCTAGGTCACCCATTTTCACTTCCCAGGCATAAACTCATCAGGTAGGATGACCCTTGTATCAGGTCTACCATCGTGATTCTCTCTGACTCGGGTGTGAAGTTAGGGTGTGATTTGCAGATCACGTCAGTGCTGTGCGGCGTGCATGCCTCACGTTCCCAAGCAGAACGGACCTTACATTTTCTTCACTTCTCTGCATGAACTTGCCCGTCAACTTCTACCTGAATGGAGTCTGAGGACCTCTGGGCCCAGGAATATGGACTTAATTTACTTAAATAAATGTATACGTGTTGAGAGGTCCCAGTCTAAAAATCCAAAATCTGAAATGTTCTAAATCTGGAAACCTTGTGACTGTCAGTGTGATATTATGTATTAATATATTATACATTCACATATATAAATTTATAATATGAAATATATTTATAATGTATTATAAATATATATAACAATTATATATATATATATATATATATATATATACATCACAAAGTATAAACAAATCAAAATCTGAAAACTTATGATTTCGGTAATTTCAGATTCTGGTTAGTACACTTGCACCCCACAGTGAGCAGTTAGTTCAGGATCATCACCCTGAGCAGTATCTCTTAACCTATAGGTGTGACCCTAGAGAGCCTGTATATCAGATATTTACATTAGGACTCATAACAGTGGCAAAAATACAGTTATGAAGTAGCAAGAAGAATAATTTTATGGTTAGGGGTCACCACAACGGGAGGAACTACGTTAAAGGGTCGCAGCGTTAGGAAGGTTGAGAAGCACTTGCATAGAGGCTACTGCACAATCGATGCTTAGTGAAAGGATCAGTGGAGGTCACGGAACAGCAAGAGTGCAGAGCTGCAAAGCTCACCCCACATAGTGACTAATAACTTAAGACCTCGAATTTATAGTCACGATCTTAATAAACATAAGTATCCATCGTGGGACTGTCACCTTAGCATTCCATCCATTGTAATGGCTGTGTTCCTTTCTTCTGGGCTGATTTCAAACACCAGGTAAACTGTGCATTTAAGTTCAGAAGTCGAGGATTATCTTGGGCACAGCTCCTACGACTCTGGAGTTTTCTTGCATTTGTTCAGAAATTATAAATATGCACCATACTTCACAGAATTAGAAATATTAGTGCTTTTCACAGTATCCATGGGAATGTGTGGCACTCATAAACTGTACCATTGTGACAGGCAGGGAACCTATGAATAAAGTTCAATAACAACAGCAACAACAACACCTACAGAAAAATGCTTTGCAAAGAAAGGAAGCACGTTCAAATAACTGAAGATTTCCACCTTGACTCATTCCTCTCATCCTTAATACACTAGTAAAATTTCACATTGTTTTCGAAGTAAATGCTGCCCTCTTTGTAGCTGAGAACCTGGTGAGAACTTGAGATTTGCTGACTGTGTCTAACTTCAGTCATGAGCCAGGGAACAGATCCTGTGGCTTTGTGGAGCATAGACCTTGTGTGTCTGCGTGTTGATATCGGTTCTGGCTTGCCTGCCTGTGGTTACTCTGCAGAAACAATGCCGGCGCCTGTGGTGCACGAGCGCAGAAGGTGTCCACAAGGGCTGTCGCACACAGCACATGCCGCTGGCAGACGGGACGAGCTGTGGTCCTGGGATGGTAGGTTTTCTCAAAGGGTGAGTCTTGTATCCAGAGCTTCTGGAATGAACATCTGCCCTCTGCATTTCTGCATTTCTCATTGTTTGCTGTCATCTGTTGCTCAACTAGATGAGGTGATTTTATTGCTGGGTTTGTTGGAAGTAGTATAATACAACTGAATTAAATGCCTAATTTTAACTTTGCTCTTAAAACTATATATAGTTACATATGTAATTACATGGACATACATATTGTATTTTTATGATTATGATAAATACAGGCCTCAGAATGCTTGTAGTCAGCAACTCCATCCCTGATTACATAAAATATTTTCTTCCTTAAACTTTAGTTGAATGTAATTGAATGTGTTAAATGGTTTTCTCCAATCTTTAGTGGTTCTATATATATTAAAATTCATTTCACCCATAAGTGAAACACATTGTAGTGTAATGTGAAGTGAGTAGTGTGACACCTCCAGCTTTGTTCTTAGAATTGTTTTCATTGTTTGCAGTCTTTGGTGGGCCCCTGTGGATTCTTGGATTGTTCTTCTCTAGTTCTGTAAAGAATTATATATGAGTTTTGATGGGGATTGCACTAAATAGGTAGATTCGTTTTGGTAACATAACCATTTTCATGATATTAATTCTGCCAATCCGTGCCACAGAAGGTCTTTCCATTGTCTATTTCTGTCTTTGGTTTACTTCCTCAAAATCCTCAAAATCCTGGCATGTTTTGTTTTGTTTTATCCCCCCTCCTTCCCTTTCCCCTCTCACTCCCACTCTGCTTGCTCCAGCTAAAGTACACGTAGCTGTCTTCAGACACCTATATGAGGGGTCAGATCTCATTACGGATGGTTGTGAGCCACCATGTGGTTGCTGGATTTGAACTCACGCCTCCGGAAGAGCAGTCAGTGCTCTTAACCGCTGAGCTATCTACTTTGAAACCCTGGCAGTTTTCATTGTAGAGATCTTTCATCTTGTTAGTTATTCATATGTTTGGGTATGTGTGTGTGTGCATGTGTGTATGCATGATTTATATATACATACACACACACATATATACATGTATGTATGCTATGTATATATATGTATACATACATACTGTCCTTTTTGCATCCCACCAACCTTAGGTACCCAGCAGATAGGGACTGTTTGTTCCGAGCTGGTGTTAAATGCAGCCTCACTTCTGAGTTGTCCTTGGCTTTAGATAATGTACAGCTATTCTTCTGCTCATCTTCAGGCTGCTGTGTAGTGACTGTGATGTTTTAACTACAGATACACCACGAGCCATTTCTGTTTGTGTGCTTATTCTGTTCATAGCACTGCCACCGTGGGCTGTGTGTGACCAGGGACATGGAGACCCGTCCTGTGGATGGTGAATGGGGGCCGTGGGGACCCTACAGCCCATGTTCAAGAACCTGTGGTGGGGGAATCAAGAGCACAGCCAGGCTCTGTGACCGGCCCGAGTACGTCTTCTTATTCCCTGTAAATTAAGATTATCCCAAGCACCTGAAAGTAAAAGTCGCTTTCGCTCACTTCTAGAGCTGGAGGTCAGTCTTTGGGTTTCAGAGATTCAGACTCCACCTGGAATACTTTGATTCATAAATTCAGATTTTTTTTTTAAAAAATATAGATTAGATCTCTCCATTTGAAGGAAGAGAGCTATGTTCTTCATATTCTGTCTTCTGCTTCAGTGTGAGTTTAAGAAGTGAATGTGAATGATGAGTCTGTGGTGGCATCCTCATTTTACTGTGTTTCCAATGAAACAGCCGAGATCTCCCTCTTGTGTTGGGATCTCTTGCACAAGTATGTATTCAGTCACTAGCTTTATACTGTTCTGTAACCTGACATGCCTCCGTTTCCTCCTCTGCTCTTCTGGATGCGTCACAGTCTTCGCAAGTAAGTGCCGATGAATTCATCCAATTCTAAAGCATGCTGAGAATGCAGAAAGATCTTCAGTGTTTCGTCTCGTAGAGAGTGACTCCTGAGCCAGGTGGCACTCAGGACAGTTATGTCAGTGAGCATTTTGAGTACACAGGAATATGATATACTTTGAATAAACATACATTGGAATGTTGGGCCAGGTAAATTATATATCATCCTTACCCTCAAAACATCTGGGGTTTATTTCCAGGAATAAATTGAAATAGTGACAAGCATATGTGTGCCCCACTCAAGCGTGAAACAATAGGTGTGTTCCTCTTGTTTCCCAGGACATTCTCTGTTGTCTGTGTCTCACTAGACATCATTCTTTAGCTCCACCATTAATTCTTATTAAAATTGTCAGAACTGAGACTCGTTTTTGGTGTCCAGGTCTAGGTCTCAGGTCTATTGTGTGTGTGTGTGTGTGTGTGTGTATGTGTGTGTATGTGTGTGTGGGTGTGTATATGTGTGTATGTGTGTGTATGTATGTGTGTGTGTATGTATGTGTGGGTGTGTATGTGTGTGTGAGTATGTATGTGTGTGTGTATGTATGTGTGGGTGTGTATGTGTGTGTGAGTATGTATGTGTGTGTGTATGTGTGTGGGTGTGCATGTGTGTGTATGTGTGTGTATGTATGTGTGTGTGTGTGTATGTGTGTATGTATGTGTGTATGGGTGTGTATGTGTGTGTGTGTGTGTGTGTATGTGTGGGTGTGTGCTATTTTTATGATTCATGTTCCAACTGCTTAAAACACTGTTATATGTTTCCTTTTTAATTATTAATCATTTTATTTGTTTGCATTTCAAATGATATCCCTCCTCCCAGTTGCTCCTCCACAAGCCCCCCATCTGATCCCTCCTCTCCTCCCTGTCCTATTCCTCTATGAGGGTGCTTCTCCACCCACCACTCCCACCTCACCGCTCTAGCATCCCCCTACACTGGGGCATCGAGCCTCCACAGGACCAAGGGCCTCCCCTCCCATTGATGTCAGATAAGGCCATCCTCTGCTACATATGTATATGGAGCTATGGATCCCTCCATATACACTCTTTGATTGGTGGTTTAGTCTCTGGGAGCTCTGGGTGGTCCAGTTAGTTGATATTGTTCTTCCTCTGGGGTTGCAATCTTTTTCGGCTCCTTCAGTCCTTCCCCTAGCTCTTCCACTGGGGTCCCGGGCTCAGTCTGATGGCTGTGTCTGCGTCTGTATTGCTCAGGTGCTGGTAGAACTTCTCAGGGAACAGCCATACCAGGCTTCTGTCAGCAAGCGCGTCTTACTTTAACATATAAATGTTTGAAGAATATCCATGGCCTTTATGGTCCTGGCAGAGAATGGGACAGTTGTAGAAATAAATGACCACAGTGATGTCTTACTGATGTGCTTTAAAATGTAATGAATCTGACTAGGCCACGGAACGGAGGAAGGTACTGTGTGGGCCGCAGGATGAAATTTCGATCATGTAATACTGATTCATGTCCAAAAGGCAAGCGAGACTTCCGAGAAAAGCAATGCTCCGACTTTGATGGTAAACATTTCGACATCAAGGCCTCCCCCGAATGTGAGGTGGCTTCCGAAGTACAGCGGGAGTGAGTAACGCCCTTGCTCTGATATGAAAACATTCCGCCGCACCGCCGCAGAGAAACGCAGCACCGCACTTCGCCCGCCGTTCTGCATCCGAAATGCGACTCTTCTCTTTGCAGTTGCCGTAAAAGATCGCTGTAAACTTTATTGCCGGGTCGCTGGGACCACCAGCTTCTACCAGCTGAAGGACAGAGTTGCCGATGGGACACCCTGTGGGACGGAAACTAACGACATCTGTGTCCAGGGCCTCTGTCGGGTAAGTAAACCTCGTGTTTCTATTTAAGAACAACGTTCTATAACCGGTGTTGTCTCTGTTTCTTCAGAATTTGTTCTTGCGAATGCCATTAAAGTAGTCTTTGATATCATGCTATCTCTAGGATTATTGCTACCTCTGTTATGAAGCAGCTCTTTGTGTTACAGTGGCATACACCTGTACTCTAGGACTCAGAAGTAAGGTAGGCTAGTCTGGTCTAGATAGCTACTGTATACCATCTCAAAAATAAAACAAAAGCATTCTGATGTGCATTCAGATGGCTGATCTTGTTTCGACAATTGTATTTAGAATTGACATGAAAATGAGATCAGCTTCTCTTAAAGGTAGGAAAAGAACAGACTGGGGCATAGCAAAGGGCTTTTGCCACTTCAGATGTGGCCTCTCATGGTGACATGTCATCCATGTCCCCTCTCTCCCTAAGCGCTGTGACTCTCATTTCAACCGGCAGTGATTGAGTAGATGTCAGGTACCATTCATCAAAGAGAAGATCTTAGCTGTGTGAGGAAGTGAGTACCCGGTGGTCCCGAAGCCGTTCGCCTTATTTAAACAAGCAACATAGCCAAGTGAAATGAAACAGAATATGACCGTGTGCTCTCAACACCCACAGGCATTTGACTTTCATAAGATACACAGATAAACCTTCACTGTGTAAATATTCACCTTATGTATTTGAAAAAATCCTTACGGCAGGGTGATGGGGACGCTGCCAAATCTAACAACTTCAGTTCTGTCCCTGGAGCCCACATGATAGAGAGAACCAGCTCCCACAGGCTGTGCACAGTGCACACACCCTGTCCCACTACCCCACTAAATAAATATATTAATTAATGGAAGAATAAGCCATGTGGCACATAAACTTTTCTTTTCAGGTCACTCAGTTTAGAGGTGTAGTCCACAAGACTAAAGGCTGTGTCATGTCCAGAGGACACCTATGGGCACAGAAGTGATACTTTTTTCTGAAATGTCTGGGAAAACCCTTTAATAGACACTTATGCTGAGGATTAATCTGGGGGAAAATTTGTTCAAAAGTTTATTTGAAGTAGGCATTCCCATTCTTCTAAGAGTTTCTAAGGCGATAATTGTTTAAAAAAAAAAAGTAATATAACCCACATCTTTTTGGGTATTCTAATGTGTTGCTAATGTGTTTGTTTGAATTATCTTTCTTTAAGGAATGGCTTTCTTCTTAAAAATATCAGTGTGTCAGTGCTTTGCCTGCTTGTATGTATGTGCACTACACGCATGCAGTGCCCTCAGAAGCCAGAAGAGGGCGTCAGATCCCCTTGAACTGGAGTTACAAATGGTTGTGAGCTATTACGTGGGTGTTGGGAATAGAACCCAGGTCCTCTGGGACATCAGCCAGTACTCTTACCTGCTGAGCCATCTCTCCAGCCCTGAATTATTACTTTCAAATGATTAGGTGATATAGGAATCATTGTCTGTCCCAATGCAGAAGTTATTACCTGAGGATATTGATTCAGACAATTCTGTAAACTCTTTGAAGCCCACTGATTTTTCGACTCTGGGAACACAGTTGTGCCTATGTTTCTGCCTACCTGGCTCGGCAGACACTCAGAGAGCCTCCTGTTGTGCCAGAGTCCTGCTAGTTGAAATAATCCTTTGAAGAGAACCCTGTATACTTTAGTGCACATAATTAGTCACCTTGATGATATGAATCATGATAATTGTGTTTTGAAGCAAGCTGGCTGTGATCATGTATTAAACTCCAAGGCCAAGAGAGACAAATGTGGAGTGTGTGGTGGTGATAACTCTTCGTGCCAGACCCTGGCGGGTGTCTTCAACAGTGCACATTACGGTAAGCTGAGTGTGCTTGCCCCTGGCTTTCCCTTCCATCAGAGTGGGTGCTCTATGGTGTATTGGAGACACAGCAGTAATACTTTGTTATAGCCTGTGGACTCTGTGTCCCCAGGCCACAGTGCTTGTCGATGAAAAGTATCCAAAGGTAAAGAAGCTAAACCTTGATCCTGGAATGTTATTTGAATGTATGAATTCACTTGCCTAAGAAAAACCTGATTCTGTGGTTTTGTTGTCTTTTGTTCCTGGAAAGAGGTTCATGTGTCCCAGACTGGCCTGGCACTTACGATCATCCAACCTTGACTTCTCAAGTGCTGAGATTACAAGCGTGCACCGCCCATGGTCACCTCATGCTATGCTGGGGCCAAGCTCACGGCTTCTAGCATGTTCAGCAACCTCTGCACTAGCTGAGACCATCCTCAACCCTAAGTTTAAATTTTAACAACAACAACAAAAATCAGATACATTTATGAAAATCAAACAGCAAATTCAATGGTATTTGACAATGGTGTATTAATGTTACTTAAATTTGGAGATCTTTTAATGGTGTTCCTACAAGTTAGAATGTATGACTTTTCTTGGGAAACTTGTTTCTAATTATTTTAACATTTGAATCTACTTATCTATCTATCTATCTATCATCTATCTGTCGTCTGTCTGTCTGTCTGTCTGTCATCTATTTTTTCGAGAAGATACCTGGTCTGTGTGTTGTATTTGTTTTGAATACTGTATTGAAAGTGCCAATTGAAAGTAAAGGGTTAAACTGTTAATTTTATTGTTGGCTCACAATTGCCGCCCCTTGATTTCCCAAGTAGCATGTGCAATGCAGTTCCAGTGGATACTTGATCAATTTCATTTAAAACTGTTTTAAGACTACCTCAGACATTTTCCATTCTTAAATTTTCCGGGAAAATGTTCTTTCTTTGAAAGATACAAGCAGATCCTTAAGACTTGCCCTGTTCACTAAACGCTCGTTTCTCACAGTTATTTTCAACATTAAATTATGTTCCTATGATTGAGCTCATGATGCTAATAGTAACTATTTGGTTAAAGGCTCTGTTTTTTAAACTTTTATCTGTGTGAGAAGCATAGAACAATTCATATTTTAATGTGCTGGGAACTGTCATGGGTGTTAGCAGCATGTCTCCTTTCTCTTGGTAATTGACTATTTCACCCGGAGGTACATACTTGACCCCCTGCATAACCACTGACGCTCTTGTAGACTTCAGTTACTGAAACACATTTCCCGTTACAAAGTCACACACATTAAATTAGAGCCAAGTACTTAACCTTTGTGTAAATCATGTGGCGATTAATAGTTCCCTTACAAATGGGAAGCCAGCTGCAAATCATTTTCAGGGTGGGGATATTATTTAGCACATCTGCCGCCTGGTGGCCGCCTTCATCCTAGCATCCTTCTAGTGCTTTGAGGAGAGCCATGGAAGAAGAAGTTTTATAGAGAGAATTGTAAAATTAACCTTGATTATAACCTGCAGGACACACAGAGCAGTCAAGCAGTTATCTTTATGTCTAAGTTGTGATACCTGAAAGAGATAAGTCGAGTTGCTGTAAAGGCCTACAGGTGGCCTGGCAGCGTCATCTTTAAATGACTCTTATTCATGTACTAAACTGAAGGAGTCAATTTTCAAAAGGACAAGAAATAATCTGTAGTAAGATCTCTTGAGCACTTGGAGGTCTGTGCCTCACCTGGAGGATTCAGCTGGCTCTGTGAGTATTTTCAGGGTCAGGAAAGGCCCCCATTTTCTTGTTTAATGTGTATTTTACATGACATTTCCTCTCCAACCAGTGTTGATATTGCAGAATCAATGTCCAATGAACTAGAGATATAACTTTCATTCCACTCCAATAACCTTTATTACTTTTCTTGTAACGCATGTCAGTAGACTTTTAAAAGTAATGCAAAACTTTGGATGTAAATATGGAAATTCTTGTTTGAGGTACAAATTAGAAGCTCAAGAAAAAAATTTTAAATTTTATTATTTTCTCAATAATAAAATTTTCAGTTATTTGGTCACCAACATACCATGTCAGCGCCCCACCCCACCCCCGATATACCTAGACTTGTGAATGCGGTTGAAATCCCGGATTGTGTGTTGGCCGGAGGTGAACATGCTCTAATACATTCAGAATGACAGAAGTAAGATAAAAACAGAAACGTTCAGCTTTAAGAATCTCAAAGTTGGAGCTGGAAAGACAGCTCAGAAGCAGCACTTGCTGCTTTTGCAGAAGAGTCAAAGCTCAGTTCTCACACCCCAATCAGGTCGCTCACAACTGCCCTGACTCCAGCTCCAGATATCTGAAATCCTCTTCTGGTCACTGCAGCCTCCCCTCCCCTCTCCCCCCCCCCACATAAACATATGCAATAATAAAAACAAAATCTTACAAAGCAACCTAATCTTAAAGTCTATATATTTGGGGCAGTTACCCTCATCTCAGTCTTGCATGGTGTGTTAAAGTGAGTTTCAGACAGGAAAACCCACTTAACCACATGTTAAAGTCTAGAAAGACATGTTACATGTGATCAGGCCATGCCATCCTGCAGCTACTTGGTGGTAATAATTGATTGGAAGTCTGAGCGTTGTGTAATAGTGACACTTTGGGGACTTCACCCAGCAAATTAGGGATGAAAGGGGCCAAAGAAGTGCATTTATAGTTTTGTGAAATTTTACGCTTGCAAAACTATTTTGCAGGTTACAATGTTGTTGTAAAGATCCCTGCGGGGGCTACAAACATTGAAATTCTTCAACACAGCTATTCTGGAAGACCAGAAGATGACAACTATCTTGGTAAGCATGTATAGCAAGCAGCAGTGATGTATGTATGTCGTGTGTGCAGTTTATTGGACGTCTGTGATTGATGTAGCTCTATCTACACCTTTAAGCTACATACAATATATCCTTTTAGAAAAGAAAAAAGAAATAATGGGAAAAAATTCAGTTTTTGTTTTTCATTATAATATCTTAGGTAATCAAAGGTTTAATCAATAAAAGTTGCATGTATATTCAGAATAAATTTCTCTCTAATGCTCACTCTTTGGCTATCCTTAAATGTGTTTTTAGCATGTAGCAAAAGTACTTAAACACAGTTTTACTGAAATTTCTTCTGTATGTAATAATTTTATATTTTGAGTTATTACTGAATATGGTCATTGTGTATTTCTAGTGTGTAAACTAGAAATTTTTGTTTCCTGTTTTTTTTTTTTTTTAAGAAAAAAAAAAAGACTTATTTCAGATTTGGAGAATTTTGCTTAGCTAGCTAGAAACGTGAGAAAAGCGTTTACAAAGGTTTTCTTCTCAGAGTGAGCCAATTCCTGAATTATCAAGTTCCTTAACCTGGAGAAGAGGGTGATATACAGCTGATAAGGCAATTTATCTGCTTCCGGTTTGTAAGGTTTGAAATATTGGCCCACGTAACTCATACTTACCACCAGCAAGGTGACTATGTTATGAACAGCTAACTGCAGAAGGCATAGGTGGCGTCATAGAGTCAAGGGCACGGGGCTAGCCCTTCAGCAGGTGCGGGCTTTTTTGGCATGAAAGTTTAGACTCTTACAGTAACAAATCAGCTAGAGCTCTCTGCACAAGTGTTGTGTATGTGCGACCCACATACCCAGCTCACAGAAGAATGCTCAGCTCCATGCTGTGTCACTTCCATCGCTATGAATGCAAAACATGTCCCAGAGAACTGGATGCATGCAAATGTATCCTGCTTTTTTTGTCCTATCATATTTACACGTTATTAATTTCTCCTACTTAAACATATCACCTTGGTATGCAGCCAGAGATGTGTGTTACCAAAATGTAGATAAGT
This sequence comes from Mastomys natalensis, assembly GCA_021653895.1. Taxonomy (NCBI): domain Eukaryota; kingdom Metazoa; phylum Chordata; class Mammalia; order Rodentia; family Muridae; genus Mastomys; species Mastomys natalensis. The sequence goes on from JAJTUV010001699.1 coordinate 335,840, forward strand.
GATTATCCTGGCCACATCTTCCTGGGACTAGTCCACGGGTTCTTCCCAAGTTTAAGATTAGAAATGTGCCTACTGTATAAGTGAGTTTACACAGTAACATGAAAACTTCAGTCTAACTTGTAGTCAGAAAAATAGGCTCATGGGTCACTTGGAAGGGTTTCAAAAGAGTTTATTGTTTGAGAATTTCATGTCACCAAAAGTCCCTTAAATAAGCCTGTGGGTGTTAGATAAAGCCCATCTCCTTACACAGAGGAGTTTCTGTCCCACAGGACAGATGTCAAACTTTATTTGTTCTTTAGTGTGATCTGTAAAGTTGCTTCAGCTGTCAGCATCAGTAGTTTGCGTCCTTCGGGTGAAGTTCTCAGGATGCCAAGTCTATATTTTCTTCAAGGTTCCTTTTCAGGTCCTGCTGAATTAACACAAGTCAAAATCAAGAGAGAAGTACTTAGTTAATATAAAGGTTTATCTTTATAAAATACAGAGTGCTCCAGAACATTGAGAAGTAAAAGTTAATGGACTAGTCTTGTATGATTCACTTCCACATGGCTATGGACTCCATGCAACTCTGTATTTAGATGTAGCAAATTATGAATATATTTTATATATACACACGTGTACATGTATGACAGGAGTCAGAGCTGATCTTTCTATTGCTGTGATAAAATACCCTGAGAAAAGACATTTAAGGTAAAAGGGTTTGTTCGGGCCTTATATGTCAAGGGTGTATCCAACATGGAGAGAAGGTCTGAGCAATAGGTGTCGTGCAAGGCAGCCGGTGACCTGCCAGCCACAGTCAGAAGTCAGAGATTGATGACTGCCCGTGCTCGCTAGCATTCTCTTCTATACAGACTGGACCCAAGCCCAGGAACGGTGCTGCTTAGTGTTAGGGAGTCCTAACCTCCATAAGCCTAATCAAGATGACCCTTCACGGGCATGGCCAGTGCCTCACATAACCCAGATGGTCCCTTCTCGGAAAGCTTGCCTTCCAGGTGATTCTAGATATGATCAAGTTGATAATAATGATCACCCAGGTTTATATTGATTCTCTAATAGGAATCAATTAAAGATTGACTGAAAGGGTCTGTGAAAGGAAGATACTATTTTGAAAATAGTCACATGTATCAGCGGTGATCAACAGCTTCTCTGTGAATAACTGTGGACATTTCTGTGGGAATGGGGTACCCCACTAGTGTTCTATGTTGCTCGGATCCCTGTCCAGTGGTCACCCAGATGACCCTGGTTAAACTAAATGGCCCACAAAACCAAACTAAGAGTCATGAATTAGGGGACAGGATTAGTGGAGAGGAGTGGGAGAGGACAGGGATGGGGGGAGGTAAGGGGTGGAGAGAATAACCAGAATGCATTACATTCGTGTATGACATTGTCAAAGGGCCAACTTAATTGTAAAATTTGGCTTTAAGACGTTAAGGCTTTGCACATTTGTTCCGAATTAAGCATAAATGGAATGCAGAAGGGCTGTTCTTTGCTTTCTGCATTGGTGACTGATTAGTTGGGTGCTCTGCATAGGGGCGCTCTGGTTCGTCCAGTTTCTCCTCTTCCTGTTTTGTGCCTCTGAAGAGGTTCTGGGATACAGCAGGGTAGGGCGAATCTGTCTTAACATACTTGGCTGCTCTGTTCACGTTTCTTACTTGCAAATGAGGGACCACAGCACCGTAGTTTGTTTCCTTAACATCCATTTACATTTGCTCTCTTCAGATTCAGGAAAGCATTTGAATTTAAAAGTGAAGACAGTTAACTCCCACGTTCTTTCCCCGTCTCATGAGCCACACTGTATTGTTTTCCAGCATTATCCGACACTCAGGGGAACTTTCTTCTGAATGGAAACTTTGTTGTAAGTATGGCAAAGAAAGAGATCAACATCCAGGGCGCTGTTTTCGAATACAGTGGGTCAAACAACTCGATTGAAAGAATTAATAGCACTGACCGGCTGGAGGCGGAGCTTGTTCTGCAGGTAACGGCTCGTGGTCAGCGGTGAGACACAGCTGCAGTCTTATCGGTGGACTAGTTAAATGCTTGACATGATCAGTTATAAGAACAATGTCTCGAGAGTTTATCTTTTATAAATTAATTGTATGTTCCTCTGTATTTTATTGAGGTGTTGTGTGTGGGTAATTTATACAACCCTGACGTGCACTATTCCTTCAACATCCCCATTGAGGAGAGGAGTAATCTGTTCTCCTGGGATCCATATGGGCCGTGGCAAGACTGTACCAAAATGTGCCAAGGTACCCTGGCCTTACATAAGAGACCCAAGTTTATGCATGCTGGTATTGTTTGGATTTCCCTTAAGTCTGGCTGGCTAATGAGACCTTCCATCCACGGAGCACACAGGCATGCAAAGCGTCCTGTCTGTACCCCTTCTTCTCAGTCTTTCATTTCCTCGTGGCTAACCATCCCATCAAGCCTACTGTTCTCAGCGTCTTTCACTGTTTTTTTCTCTCCTTTCCCTCTAGGTTGCCAGGTTAGTACCCTCCCCCAATCATTCCCCTTCACACATCTTTTCTTAGACTCCTATTTGTCTTTTACTGTCGCAATGTCAATTTTATTTCTCTTCCTTGGACCCTGGAAAATAACATTTGTACTGTGGTGTGAAAAGCTAGAAGGGTCAGAGAGGAGAAAGGCAACGGAGGAAGATGGAGAGTGGAAGGGAAAATGGAAACGGTGGAAACATGGTGTGCTCTGTAATTGTGGGTGGTTTATGGTATGATGCTATGTTTCTGTACCAGAGATATTTATCAAGGGACCGCTTTGATTCAGATTATTGTTAAGAGCCAAATTTTATATTTGGATATAGACTGCACATAAATAGATATCATCATGCAACTGCAAAAGGCCCTGGCTATTCATAAAGATTCTCCAGAAAAGGTAGAGGAAGTTGTAGAGTGTGGAAGCTGACTAGAGCATGGAGGGGTGGGAGTCGGGGAGGGAAGAAAGCTCAGAACAGTGTGCAGATGAGAAAGGGTAGGTAGGGGCTGGAGAGATGGCTCAGCGGTTAAGAGCACTGACTGCTCTTCCAGAGGTCCTGAGTTCAATTCCCAGCAACCACATGGTGGCTCACAACCATCTGTAATGGGGATCTGATGCCCTCTTCTGGTGTCTGAAGATGGTAACAGTGTACTCATAAAAACTTAGAAAAAAAAAAAAGGGGTGGGTGGCCCTGGATAATGAGGATTATCTAAACATCTCATCTGCCAGGTGCCACTGGAGCAGAGGCACTCTCTGAGAAAAGATCCTGCCTCTCTGTCCTTTGGCATTAAGGCACACCTGCTCAGAATGATCACAATGTGGTTGTGGGACAGGCTCTCAGAACGGACACAGTAGTAGATGAAGGAAGATCAACTGGGATCAATAGTAGAGTCGAATCAGGGCACTGCCAGTACTGGGTGGTGTAGGGTTTCTATTCTGTGATCAAATGTCATGGCCAAAAGCAAAATGGGGAGGGGCACCACCCACAATGGGTGAATAGCTTCTCAATTCAATCATTAATCAAGAACGTGTCCCACAGTCTTGCCCACAGGCCAATCTCATGAAGCATTTTCTCAGTTGAGGTTCCCTCGTTCAATGACTCTAGCTTGTGTCAAGTTGACAGGAAGTCTAGCTAGTGCACTGTGGGGGGGTGTCAAGAAGTCATTTTGAGGAAGAGGCCTTGGGTGAACTTTGCAGAAGACAAGAGGAGTTCAGAGAGGTGGGAACAACCATCCTGCACTCAGTGTGTAAGTAGATATAAGGGGTGTGGCTGTGGATGTGAGACAACCGGCCAAGCTACAGGTGAAGGAAGGAAGATTCTAAAGATTCTAGAATACAGTAGTTACCTCAAGAATAGCATCTGAGAGACAACAAGCAGGAAAACAGGAACTATTAATCCTTGGCCATCAAATATTATGATTGGATTCTCTGCTCTGTGTAGCTCTGTGGCTTGTTACTTGTTTTTCTCTGCTCTGAAAGTAACTCAAACTCTAGACTTTAGAATAGCTGTACATTTTTGAGTTAAAATTTTCTTATGTTATTTTAAAGTATATTTTTCTCTGTCTTTGCAGTATTCCTCTTTGCTCTTGTGCTCATAAACGTGTGCTGTTTTAGACTCATTGTATGATTGTCTTCCCATAGTGACCCCTTCAATATTATCCTGGGGATTCTCTTCAGTCTTTCTTTAATCTCACGAATGCTCTTTTATATTTACCTCCCTCATTAAGGGAAACAGACCACAGTAAATCTTGGAGAAGGAAAGGGAATTGGGGGCGGGGGGACTTACCATTTCTGAAATACTTGGCAATTTCTTTAATCTAATGGTGTAAATTCTAGATAGACAACTTGTCTTTAGACACATGAAGGTCTTGTCCTTTGGCTTCTTCTTCAGCTTGCTCTTTACTTCCCTGAGCTTGTACAGGGCATCTGTCTTAAAGCTTTCTGGATCTGCTCCTTAGTTCTAATGATGTCAGAGGACAGGATGCACTGCTCTGACCTGCGTGGCTTGGAGACTGGGGAAACAGGGAAACGAGGAAAGGACAGATGCAGGCATATGTACGGAAAGACTGGGATTAGAACCATGCTAGCCAGACAGAACTGCACCACTGGTGCATCAACCGGAAACCTCAGCCTGTTTACTATTTGCAGCCTGAGAAGGAGGGGTCACCAGTCTCTGGGGGAGGTCTCTGTAGCAAATCGGTCTCAGGCTGTAAATATCTGGATAGAAGGAAGCTACCATCCATGTTACCTGTACACTCTATCAGCATCTGCACGTGGACCAGAGGAAGGCTTTCCCAATTTCCAGGGCTCTCAGGGATTGGTCCTTAACAACAGTACACATCTACTTGCGGCTTTCTCAGCTTCCTACATGGATTCCTTGATGTGCTGTTTTCTCATCTTCCTGTGATCTTTTTTTTTTTTTTTTTTTTTTTTTTTACAACAGTCTTTTTGGAAATAGATTCTTCTTGGGGTTTTTAAAACTTTTTTATTTTTTGATGATTTTCTCACACTAGTCTTTCGTCTTCCTAGAGTTTGTCTTATTTGAAGGTGAAGCCTCTTAAATCGAAGCCTTTTAATAATCTCCCATCTGTGACTTCCTTGCTTAGTAGCTCCAGCCATGCCTATTTCGTGCTCATTTGGTTCTTCTTGTCTGTCATGCTTGAGGCTTCCTGAAGTCCACGTTAATGCTTTTTCTGACATGTAAGAACTAAAACTGCTTTTTGGATCACATGAGTAACTGGGAGAAGATCCTAAAGTCAGCTGATTATTTGTTTTCTGGAACAGTGCTTCAAAAGGAAAAATCCTGTCTTCCATTGGTTATGGTGGGGAAAATGGAACCGTCATGGAGGCTGTGGGCATAGAGAATTCAGGGAACTGGGATGTGAGGGCGGCTTCCTTAGTCAACACATTTCTGTCCCATGTGACCCTTCTTTCCTGTGTGACATGCTCCTTTTCGAGAGCTGTACTGTCCAGGATGGCAGCCACCAGCCATTGTCCAGTATGACAGCCACCAAACGTTGTCCAATATGGCAGCTGCCAGCCGTCTCTGACCAGTCTGTCTTCATGTGTGAGCTGTTCATTAGATTTTGGAGATTAAAATGAAAAGAAAGTAAAAAAAAAATAACAATAGTTTTTATATCAGTGTTTTGAAATGATCAAATTTAATACAATTGAGGTTACAGATAAGAGCCATTAAAGTTAATTTTGCTAGTATCATTTTATGTCTTATTTCAACTACAGAAAGTACAAAATGGCATTTGAGGCTCGCAGACTGCTTTTGGTGACTGGAGTAGTTGTAGTTTAGCTGTCCTCTGAATCTGAATTCTAACCTAGTCTTTGTTTTTGTTCCTACTCCTCTTGCCCTCATAAGGTTGGGCTTCGTCTGCCTTGGTTCTGTCTGAAGCATTTACCATCTCTTTTCATCTTCCCAGTTCCCTCTTCTCGTCGGCTTCGTTTCCTTTCTTTATTTTCTTTTGCTCCTTTACATACATGCCTTTTCAAAATCATTTACATTTATTTTAAAGAGGCCTTAGACTAGATCTGAGATAAACACGTGTTCGTGTTTAGTCAAGTGCGAGTACAAAGTCGAACGCTCACCAAACAGAAATCTGATCGTGTCACTGAGTGCTTCGGCTCCTGAAAAGGATGCAGCTCAGGGTGCGCTGGCCCTGGCTGGCCTGAAGAGAAACAGCTGCCCAGCCTCTGTGGGATGAACCGAGGCCGTCCTTGATCAGACCATGTTTCGGGGTTCATTGCCATGTTTTTCTCTGCCCTGGAAACAAAGTCAGACCTTACTTTTAGAGCAGTGTTAGTCCTAGAAAACAGTGGGAGTACAGAACAGTCGAATATCTCCAAGTTGCCCCATCTGTCCTGGCCGTCTTCCTCCCTGCTGCTCTGCCATGAATGTTTGCATCCATTGACATGTGTGTATAACCAACAAGCTAGTTCCGATTCTTGGCAAGACCTGTAGTTTAGCTAGAGTCCTTCATCATGCTGTGAATTCTGTGGGTTTTGACAAGTAAATGGTGATGTGTTTCCACATTGCAGAGTCACACAGAGGAGTTTCACAGCCCCAACACACCCCATGAGTCACCCTTCCATTCTGTCCCCTGCAACATGTGGAACTACTAATCTTTGACTTGCAAACGTCATTACCTTTGTCATTCATGTTTCCTGTCTGAAAGGTCAGCCCTATATGGACGGCACTGTCCTGAAGGGAAAGGACAGGGCCTGTTGTCATAGGCTGTATCCTGCCAGTCATTCCACTTGACGTGGAAGTTGTCATAGCACTGTGACAGCATATATTAGAAAGTAATCCATGGGGACGATGATCTAGTAGTAACATGACTTCCATGCTGACCCTGCTGTTGCGGAGGTGATGGATTTTTTTACTCTATAGCTACCCATCTTTCCTTTGGGCTCCTCACTATGCAGACTCCCACCCTTAGCCCCACTTCCCGGTCATTGAGGATTCAGCTTATAAAAAGTAATTCCTGACAAGACTAATGAATGTACTATATGGACCTGCGAATAGTATCGAAAACTTCTGTTTTCCTAGCTGAGTCATTCGTGCTACTTACTGTAATTATGGGACATCTCCTTAAATAAATTTCTCTTTAATTTTTAATTTTCATTTCACTCTGGCCAAGGTCTTCACAGAAGAAAAATTGCCTGCGTTCGTAAGAGTGACCATGCAGTTGTATCTGATCAAAGTTGTGGCCACCTACCGATGCCACTGCTTGTGACTGAAAAGTGCAATACGGACTGTGAACTGAGGTAAAAGAGAAGTCCCGTGGGAAGTAACCCGTTGTAATGAAGATGAGCTAATTGCTAGATAAGACATCCAGCACGGTGCCTCTCCAGGAGCCAGCATCTAGTTAATCCCTGTCTTCTGCCTTGTTGTTTATAACACTCAAGATCTCTGCTTCACGTCCTTGCTTAGTAATTCATGTGACTTTTGAATTAATTGTATTAGCTAAATATCAGTATGTAGGCATACTGTGTGCAACGTGGAAGCAATTTATTCTGTAAAATGAATCCAGATAAACTATAACCTGAAAACCCATGGTTTAAAGATTTGACACAGTAGGTTTGCGTAGCATAATTGTACAACTCCAGCTGAGATTAGACCCCATCAACATATAATAGTTGAGAACGAGAGAGTAAAGATTGAGTTCCCTGATATATTAGAATTGGGTTAATATATTAACAATCCTAAGCAAGGTGCAAACAAGTTGACACTTCTATACCAAATTCTAAATTTCTTAGGTGTTTGTGTGTGAGGCTACTTATGTGTGTGACTGGTTAATAGACTGATGTATGCTAAAAGCAAAAACTTAATAACCTCATATTCCAATTAAAGAAATTACCCTGTGCCAGGCAATATTTAATATTAAGAGATAACCAAAACCTCTCCTTCATGCGCGAAGAGTGAGAATTTGGATCTACTGTGGCATTTGTGAAGGCACAAAAGCAAAGCCTTATAGAAATGGCTACTGATGCTGAATGGTACAGCAGAGTCCTTCAGAGGAATGAGGTCTCAACCCCATGCTTTATTATACAGGTGTATGCCAGCTACGATTGGGATAATTTGGCCAAAGTTACCATTTTTACTTAGTGAGCAATGATTTTTACAAATATTTCTAAATAGAGAATACAGCAATTAACTATAAGTTGTGATATGCATCCCAAGAAAACTATTTAACCAGCTACCAAAGGCTATGTTTTAACTACTGCAGTAAGATTCCCAGACCGCCCCTGTTCGTTTACCAAGCTTTGGTCTGCGGTTTGCAGAGGAGGAAATTGTCTGACTGGGAGTCAGTGTATCCTGTGGATCTTAAGTCTACCATGATTAAAGTTAGATGCTCTCAAGGAACCTTGAGTTCTAAGGCACACCTCCACGGTTGCCACCAGCAGTTCGTGTGACACCAATATGCTAAGCGTTTGCATAGTTTTAGAGCAACCAAGATTTCATTTGGAAGACGGTAAGATCACACATACACACACACACACACACACACAGACACACACACATAGATACATATACATGCACACAGACACAGACACACACAGACACACATAGACACACACAGACACATACACATAGACACAGACACACACATACAATCATAGACACAGACACACACACACACATAGACACAGACACACACACATAGACACACACAGACACACACACATACACACATAGACACATACACACATAGACACACACACACACACACACATACACACACACACACATTTAAAAAACTGGAACCCAGTTTCTTTGAGCCTCGTTTTTTTTTTTTTTGTTTTTTTTTTGTTTTTTTTTTTGTTTCTACACAAGAACTTTTCTCTCTCTCTTCTTTTCTTTTCTTTTTTTTTTTTTTTTTTATATGAAACAAAGTTTTCATTCATGGAACATGATTTACTTATATCATCTCTCTGTGTATTCTTTATTAATATATAGAGAAAGGCAATCCATAAGCTGATTGCATCTGAAAAGATGCCATGAGGGCAGTATTTCTGGGTTGAGGCCATACTGACTACTCAGTTGAAACTGTTTTCCAAGCTCTGGAAAGACAGTGTGCATGCTACACAGAACCCCACTGCGGACTCCACTGCGGAAGTCCCACCACTTAGGGCTGAGCTGCCCAACTAAAGAGACATTTATGGCTACATTCAGTAAATGCACACTTAGACACAGTCTCCTGCTGTACAGATGAAGACTACACAGCATCTTCATTGATCCAGTGGCTTCCAGATCACATGGGACTCTACTAAACCATTGTTTATGACAACAGACTCAGGCCAAAGCAAAACAACAAACAAACAAAGCACTGGTTTTTAAAAATTTTTTTATTGGATGTTTTATTACATTTCAGATGTTATCCCCTTACCCCATTCTCCCCGACCCAGCCCAGGAACCCCCTAACCTATCCTCCTTCCTCGTGCTTCTATGAGGATATGCCCCCACCTCACCCCCAACTCCCACCTCCCCACCCTCGAATTCCCCCACATTTGGCATTCAGCCTTCATGGGACCAAGGATCTCCAAAGCACTGGTTTTTTTTTTTTTTTGTTTTTCTTGGTTTTTTTTTGAGACACTGTCTTACTATGTAGCCCAGGCTGTACCTGAACTTATAAAGCCCCTATTTTGGCCTCCCAGGTGCAAAGCAGGCCATCTAGTTATGAAAATGTTTATAAACCTAGATAACTATTTACATGCTAACTCAGCATAGACATTGAGTTCAATGTGATTTTATTTAAAAATTTGCAAAGCTGAAGAAGGGCATCTGAGTTTTATTTAAAAGGAAGTAATGCTCACAGCCTATGTCCAGCGATTTAGCTTTGTATTGAATAAGAACAGAAAAGGAAGTTTCTGTTCAAGATCTTCAGCACACCAAGCCAGGCTCCTGGCATTCTGTGCCAAGATCCCTTGCCCCCTGTTCTGAGGTTCATGGCCCTCTGGCCAGATCTTCAGATAATACAACAAGGTCCAATATTAGAACTTTTCATTCTTAATTCAGTGATTTATCAAATAATTTCTAGTGGATTATCCCTGAACTCTTAAAAAGTTTAAAAAAATCAAGCCATGTGCCCAAGCCTCTAAATTTAATTTAAATTAATATTCATGAGCACCGTTCCTAACTGTGCTAACATCTCCTCTCTAGGTGGCACATCACTGGGAAAAGCGACTGCTCATCCCAGTGTGGCCAGGGATACAGGACCCTAGACGTTCACTGCATGAAGTACTCCATTCATAAAGGGCAGACTGTCCCAGTAGGAGATCAGCACTGTGGGGATCAGCTCAAACCTCCCATCCGAGAGCCATGCCATGGCAGCTGTGTTTTAACAAGGTGGCATTATTCAGAGTGGTCCCAGGTAAAATACAATGTGTCACTTTAGAAAAAGGGGTGGGGGGGGGCTCCCCTTTCACCAGTTAAATGTTTCTAGTTCTCTAAAATATATTATTGTTAAAATTTTGATTTCTCTTCCTAAAAGTCACTGGTTTGGTTTCGTTTTTAATTAGTGTTCTAGGAGTTGTGGCGGCGGTGAGAAGACTCGAGAGTCCTACTGTGTAAATGGCTTTGGCCACCGTCTTGCTGAACGAGAGTGTTCGGAGTTTCCTCGGGTGGTGCTGGGGACCTGCAATGAATTTCCATGTCCCAGCTGGGCAACGAGTGAGTGGAGTGAGGTAACATTAAACACGTGGCTCAGAAAAACTGCTATAGAGTGTCATGCTACGGGAACTTACAGCCCAGGACCCTAAGGTCCAAATGTATTTATCAGAAAAGCAGTAAAAACGTGTAAAACCATCTAGTTCCGGGCTATTGATAAACATCAGGCCAGCGGTAACACTTACTGATATTTAACTTATCACTGCCTTCAGAAAAAAGTGGGCGTACCTTCGCATCGTGGGTCGCACACTTCTCCAAAGGTTATCTTTGGATCTTTGTTTTGAGAACAGATGGGTATTTTAATGGGACCTGGGCGACAGGTGTTAGGAGTTTTACCCAGCGAATGTCTCTAGAGGAGTAGGGGCTAGTGGATAGTTGTGATACTTTGTAAGGCGGCTGTGTTCACGTCTCAGTGTCCTGTCACATGCGGAAAAGGAATGAAGCAGAGGCAGGTTTGGTGTCAGCAGAGCGAAGACCCCGTGAGGGATGGCTTCTGCAATGCCAGTACCAAGCCCGAGTCGCTGAGACCCTGTGAGCTCCGTGCGTGCGCTTCTTGGCATGTAGGACGATGGGGTTCTGTGAGTATATGACGGGGGCTTCTCTGCTTCTACGAAACTGCATACAGAATGATTGGAAAACTGTAATAATGAACTCTCCCCTTAGGGGAGGCAGTGAAATATCTCAGTGTCACTTAGAAATACATCCTGGGGGCTGGTAAGATTGTTCCATGGGTGAGGGACTTGCCATAAAGCCTGGTATTATGAGTTTGATCTCAGGAACTTTCATAAAAGGTGGAAAGGGAAAACTGACTCCACAAAGCTTTCTGATGTCCGCATAAGTACAATGGCATATGTAACGTACACACACGCACACAAATAATAATATTAATATTTGAAAAATGCGTGACTGAAATGCAGTTCCTGATAGGTTTGCCATGCTTAGTATTCAGCTTTGTTTTTTAATTTACTTTCACCAAAATGCTGAAAACATCTGCCTTCAGCAGTTTCAACAGACACATAACCATATCTGTGCCTACTTTGCCCTTACTGTGTTGAGGAGTCTTGCCCGAGGCTCTGAGGTGAAGGATGGTCATGACACATGAGGTGGGGCAGTGCAGTGTCCCATGGAGGCAGCCGGGGGCTGGTGGAAGGCACCTCTCATTTCTTTAGTGAAATACATATTTCTTTCTAGAGAAGGATCTTTATTTAACATATTAGAGGATGTATGTTCATAAGACGGGTTTGTGTTTTACCAAAATTATGTTGTTTCCTCACCTGGCATAGCAGGGCTCCATTAACATCTTAACCTGACAACTTTAAAAATACATTAGTCATGGTGCATTTGGTTAACTGCGGTGTTTAGGTAATATCTGCACAATAAATTTGAACAAATAGGCATGTCGATTCAATTTACTGGTTACAGGTGTCATCTGACACCAGCTACGGAAAGTACACTGTAGTACACTAAGATGGTGGCGATTTGTGTAAGCCTTGGAAACTGATTTCCTTTCAGTGCACGGTCACCTGTGGACACGGATATCAGATGCGTGCTGTTAAATGTGTCAGTGAGATATTTGGCACTGTGCTAGATGACAGAGAATGCCTGAGAGCCAGCCGGCCAAGTGACAGACAGGTAAAGGAGGTCTCTTTGTGGATCAGAAAAAGAAATACTTATGTAATAGAAGGACTATTGATGAGCACAATTATATGTGTACATATATGTATATATGTACATTTATATGTGTATGTGTGCATACATATACATACACATATACTGTCCTTTTCATCTGCACCTTGAGGCACTTTCTAAAATACAGAGTATGAGAATGTGTCATTCTTGGCTTTGCCCCGCCCCTGTGTTTATACTAAGGCTCTTCTCTATCTGCTCTATAAGAGTTCATTAGACTTGTATATTCCCATTCTGTGATAGTGTCTGTGATTCACAATCCCAGGAACTTGGGAAGTGTTCTTTTCACAGCACAGCTCTGGATTCCTTCAGAATACTCCATGTTAGGGCTGTTTTGAAGGGCGTTATCCTTTCAGTGGTCAGATGGAATGTTGCTTTCCTGTCCGGTACTATCACTTCCTTCCTGTCCAGTGCTAGCATTTCCATCCTGTTTAATACTACTACTTCCTGTCCAATATAATTATTTCTTTCCTGTCCAATATTATCTCTTCCTTCCTGTCCAGTACAATCACTTCCTTCCTGTCAGTACTAGCATTTGCTTCCTGTCAGTACTAACACTTGCCAGCACTTTGTTATCTCTGAAAGTGAGAGCCTTTAGGCCATCCCTTTACAGTTTTGCATGCAGTACTGTTGGATTGTAGGTGTGCAAAGGGGAACCAAGCACAGGATTTAGTACAAATCAGAGCGAGTGGTTAAGTGGCATTTGATAAGGTTGATTTTTCTTGAACAGGACTGTATATTTGCACCTTGCCTGGTTATTCCAAAAGTTGGGGCCACCTCCTTACCAGCCCTGGAAAAGGCAGCACAGTGGCGCCATGGATCTTGGACCCCAGTGAGTGACACAGCATTTGTAAAACTTGGTTTTGACTGCTTTCATGTCTGCATTCTTTCTCAGGTATTTGATGGCATGGGAGATTTTCAGGGCTTTGAACTAGGTGGTGGAATGACAGAATGGCTGTCCTTCCCATGAGCCCAAGTCTCTGTGCAGGGGAGCAAATCTTAAGGATGAGTTTTCTAATCTGTAAAGTGAAGATAAGACTGATAGTCCAGAAGGCCTAGAAACAGGTGGTATTCGACATTTATCAGTATCTGGCTCAAGTGTAGACATTTCATGCTGTTTTGCTTTTTAATAGAGAGCTATCATGTACTAGGCATTTCAGTTTGCTTTAATCCCAGATTTCAAATTATGGAATCAGATGATTTCTATAACAAAATCATCCATGGTTGTTTTTAATATCGGTATAAGATGCTATTACACAGAATGTTTTCAGCACCTTTAATTTTGACATGTGACTAAACACTTTAAATATTATGTTCATTCATATGATTAGATCTGATGTGTAAAACATTTTCTAAAGTGGAGAATTTTACTGCCCTATCTGTATTTGACTCAGAAATTACACGTGATGTCACCTCTTTTTTTATGCTTTCTTTGCAACCTTGGTATTTTGAGACACAACAGCAACAGGTAACTAGAATTGGGGAGGTAGTAGACCCATCTCACTGTCCTTTGGCTTTTTAAAGTGTTCTGTGTCCTGTGGAAGAGGCAGTCAGGCCCGTTATGTGAGCTGTCGGGATGTTCATGATGAAGTGGCGGAGGAGTCAAATTGTGCCCATTTGCCTCGACCTGCTGCCGTATCTCTGTGCTTCAGCCCTTGTGGAGAGTGGCAAGCAGGGGATTGGTCACCGGTGAGTATGCCTATGAGAAAGCAGGCACTGAAAATTTAAAGCCAGTCTCTGATATGGATGGAGTATATTCCACTGGAATGTTGGTTAACTTTCCCATCAGTGTTCGGCTTCCTGTGGACATGGGAAAACCACCCGACGTGTTTTATGTGTGAACTACCACCAATTGGTCGACGAGAGTTACTGTGACCCTGAAGGCCGACCTGTGAATGAACAAGAATGCAGCCTGGCAGCCTGCCCACTCTCATACGGCCGAACTCCCAGCTCCTCTGAGCAGCCAAGCCATGGTCCAGGCAGAAATGTTCCATTAACTCACAAACCAGGAGAGAATCAAGATCAGGGGTTCCAGCTGTCAATCAGAGGAAACCAGTGGAGAACAGGCCCTTGGGGAGCAGTAAGCTGTCTTTATTGAGTTATACTAGTTTTGTAACTGAGTTCTATTACAGTTCTTTCCCAGATATGGGTGTAATGACATCAAACGCTTTTAATGTGAGTGTTATCCAAAGATCAGCAGCTCAGCTCTTCAAAGGCTGAAGCGTTCTGATGCGGGTTACAAGGCCCCAGGGTAATCTCTAATGAGAAGTCATCACTGAGGAAGGAGCCGGAATGCCGCTTGATTAGAGTCCGTATCATGCAAACCAGATTAATCCCTGTGATAGATAAGACTCAGAGTTTTTGAGAAAGAAACAACTTGCTGAGAGGCAATGCAGAAGGCTGGTGTGAGTCCTGAAGATGCAGGGGTCCTTTCACGGAGAGATTATGGGGCAGAGAGATGGCTGAATGGCAAGTAACACAGTGTCTGCTTTAAACTGCCTTCCCAGTGAGACCTTAAAACCTTAATTTCTTTCTACTTAATGTGTACTTTTGAGAGTGAGGGATCACTTTCTAAAGCAAGCTTGAAAGACTATCTTTTCATCAACATATCTTATTTATTTCTTTTTAAGACGGAGGCTCGCTATGGAGACCAGGCTGGCCTGGAACTCACAGCGCTCTGCCTGCCTCTGCCTCCTGACTGCTGGGATTAAACTTTCGTGTTACCATGGTAAAATTTTAACAAAGCCCTTGGTAAAACTCAAGTGTTTTTGACTGATTTTCTCGATTAAAGCAGTGACTCCGGGTGGGAGATTTTACTGTTGATCTTGCTTTGCGTTGAGCCGGCACCACCGTTCCCACCGTGTGTAGCATGCAGTGTGTGTTTCTGTTCTGTTCTCATTAGTGCTCCAGAAGCTGTGCAGGCGGTCTTCAGCACAGGGCTGTCGTCTGCCAGGATGAAGATGGGCGA
The DNA here is from genome assembly GCA_021653895.1 of Mastomys natalensis. Taxonomy (NCBI): domain Eukaryota; kingdom Metazoa; phylum Chordata; class Mammalia; order Rodentia; family Muridae; genus Mastomys; species Mastomys natalensis. The sequence goes on from JAJTUV010001699.1 coordinate 351,160, forward strand.
AGCGCTAATTCCTGTGATGTGGCCTCCAAGCCCCCAGAGTCAAAGCACTGTGGTTCCGGACCTTGTCCGCACTGGAATTATGGGGACTGGGGAGAAGTAAGTCATGCTGTCCCTTGATGTCATTCTTGAGGACAAAAGTCATGTGCTTCCTGCCTCTGGGCACTCACTATTTTGTGTAGAAACAGATATTCTTAAAAGTACTTTTGTCAGAAGCACTCTGGTGTGATAGCTATCTGTGAGAGACCATAATCGATTATTTAATAAAACCTGATGGGCAGGCCGATATGTGCATGTGCTACCAAATGTCTCTCAAATACTTTTTTAGAAAATAAGATTGATATAGGTACAGAAAACCAGGTTGACATTTGTGCCATGCTTTCTATTGCATGCCCTTCATTTGACAAGTCGTCTTTTGTAAAAGTATCTTATATTCTCCAGGAATATTTGTCGTACCTGAGGTTTACTGCCTCTATCTGCTAACTAGGCCTAGACCTGGAGTCTTCTAGCCTGTGCACAATCTAATCTATGCCTAGACTGTTTGCAGCCTCTGAGACTTGCTGCTGAGTAAGCCTCCCCTTCCTAGTTCTTTCTGGTCTCTGGTTCAACTCAGCTGATCTGGCTCAAACTCCTCTCCCACCTGACTGATAGAATCGGGCATCCTTCTTGGTCTCTGAATTGCTCTACTTGGCCTCAAACTAACTCTAGCAGTCTTTTCTAATCTTCTGGATCCTTCTTATCCTCTTGCTCATTCTGTTTTTATCTGTGTCAAGCTTGTTCTCTCTCCCGGTAACACTGCCTCCTTCTCCCTCTCTGTGCTGCTCGACTCTCCCTCTCAACTCTACTGGACTGCTCTCAACGAACTCTACTGTACTCCTGTACTGTACTCACTTCCCCCTGTGCTGTCAGTCTCTCCCTCAGTAGCTTCCCTTTCTTCTCTGCTCTCTTGAGAGCTGGGCATATCCTATTCTGTCGAAACTTTCTGTGATTCGTCATTTTCTCTGCCACTCAATCAGACATCACTTTCAAACATGGGTGCTTCCTTCTACAAACTAGCTTTACCTTCATTAGTTGGGATTAAAGGTGAGTACTATGGGGGTGTCTGTATTCCAGCCTGAGGGATGAAAGGTATGTGCCAAGGGCTAAGCCATATTCTAACTAGAAACAGGTTCAAATATTTTGTAACAGCCTTTAGAATAAATTAAGTAGTTCTTTGTGCCCAGGAGTTCTTAGACACCATAAATGTAAGCATGACTTCTGAAACTGTAACTTTGAAGATTAACCACATCCCTCTCCCATGTTTCAGATGGAAAGAGAAAGAAAAGAGTTAATGCTTTTAGATGGATACATTACTCAGTTTATTTTTCCACAATGACCTTAGCATATACTTTCTTTTCATAAGTAATTTGGAAATCCTTCTTTGAAGGGATACTTTATGTATCAAGACCTTTAAAAGTATACTCTTACATAGCAACTTGCAACTCTAGCATTGCAAATAACATTTAAACACTGATTAAGTAAACGTTATCTTCTTATAATCTAGGAATGCATCTCTGTTGCCAGAGTGTTTACCTAGCATGCAGGAAAGCTGTGCATTTGGTCACATAAACTGAGTGTGCTGCACATCTGCAAGTAGGAGCAGGAGGGTCAGAAGTTCAAAGTCACCCTCAGCCTGGGTTTCATGAGACCTTGTCTCAAAAAGAAGAACATGGAAGAAATATAATATTCTCTTTGAAGTTCAATGGGCATAAACTTTGCTCTTCTTATTTTCAGTGCACACAAACCTGTGGTGGAGGTGTAAAATCAAGATTTGTGATCTGTCAGTTTCCCAATGGCCAAATGACACAAGAACATAGCTGTGAACTGCCCAAGCCACCTAGCATGATACAATGTCACCTGCACGCCTGCCCTGATGATGTGTCCTGGTATCGGGGACCATGGAAATCGGTATGATAGTATAGTAGTCTTATGACCATGTTCCTTTTACTTGAATTTCCTCTTTGTAAGTGGGAAGATTCACAACTATCTTGCATCTGATTACTGCTTCTGAAAGTCGACTATCAACTGTCCTGGCATGTTTATTAAAGTCAATATTTTGAGCAGGAATTCATCCAAGTACTGTAATTACATATGTGTATGGTTTTATATGTATTTATATGTGAATTTTGAACTAATGGAAATGCTTTCCTTCATTACATCTCTGACCTCCCCTCTGATTAATCAGATTTGTGCATAATGTTAACACTTCACTTGTAATAGCAGAGTAAGGCTATGTCTTGTTTGAATTTATTATGATTATATGTGGCTTATGTCTGTGCCTATCTAATAACTGATCTGAAACCAAATAACATTCTTTTAAAATTTGCTTCCTCGCTGTTAAATTGTTTTGTTTAGAAATGTGAAAATAGTAAAGACAAAGACATTTGCTTATGTAAAGTAAATTGTTCATAGTTAAATGCATCATAGAGAACTATGACTTATGTAGTAATTTACTATGAATATCCATTTTTCCACTGTGTGGATGTACTGTGGTTTAGGAATATTTTACTTTTCCATGTTTTGAATCATAGTCAAAACTCATAGATAGTGCTAATAAATATTTTCTCTAATATTTTTCAAATATCTGGTTGGAATTATAGTTAGTACAGAAATATATTGAAATTAGCATTTTATCACCTTTTGTTTAGTTCATGAACAAATGAGTATTTACCTTTCAGATAAAATCTGGATTTGAGACAGTGATCTACTTACAACTAAACCCATAAACCGAGCCATTTTGTCCCAATTAGGGAGAAACCTAGCCACTAACTTGAGACCCGGTTCTAGTGGCTTTGCCTCTGAGCTCTTTGGTGCTGTTTTCCCGTGAAGAAGTGCACAAGCGTTAAGCATCCACCTGTCTCTCTGCTTCCTGTTAGGCACTAAAATATCTAAATGTGATGATTTTGAGTTAGGTTTTCATCAGGGATAAGTGCACTGGCTATTTTCATATGCTTTATTGGTGCTCAGTGAAGTTGTTTATTCCTTACAGTTTGTGACAGATGCTATACCCCAGTGGTTGAGCTGACTCTACGGGCCACAGTGCCTGCAATATTTACGATTAGGCCATTTCTTAGAAGATGTCGGCTTAGAGGACAGAAAGGCATGTCTAAAGTGTAGGACAGAAATTTACTTCAAGTTACAGAAATTAGCAGTGCCATGTTCGATAGGAGTTGGGTGGTCCATATGAGCTTCCACTTGGTATTTTAAACACTCGGCAGTTCTAAACTTATCCAGCCTGGTATTTGCATATGTTTATGGACTACATTGGAATGTATCTGACCCTGTATTCCAGTGATGTGTTTGTGCATAAACCATAAGTGAGAAGCCTGGATATCTGTTAAGTCCCCTTCATGAGCGGCTTTCCAGCCTCACCCAAATAATCAGTCAAGAAAACAATCCCCAGGGTTACAGGACAGTAGGAGAGGATTGCAGAAATGTTCATTGTGTACTACACAACTATTACAAAAGCAGCTAATTGAGTAATTCAATCTTTGCACTAGTGGAAGACTGTAATATCTTTATATATTTTGATAATTTGAAAATGAATTTTTTTTAAAAAAAATCTCAATAAATGTTTATGCCAGAATTTTTTTACAAACCTATTTATTTGCATGTGTAAAGATGTATATCATTAGAGTACCTGGATTTCTGTTATTATATGAAGAATATTTATTTTTTCAATTAGTCTTTTATATTAAAAGGACTCAGGGGATCTGAAGTTTTGTTATCAAAACCAGGTATATGTAATTTTTGACTATTTCAGTGTTGCTACGTATTAGCCAAATTTCAGAATATCTCTCATAATAAATTAGATTATTATTCTTTCATGACGGACATTGATGTCAATGGACCCTGCTAGTTCAGTTAGAAAATTAAGGTAATGTATGTGTGTAGACACGGATGAATGACATTAAATCTTTTTATTATAAAGGAAAATAGAAAGACAGTGGATAAAATCATTATTAAGATATTTTAGGAAAAAAAAGTTTGAAAGTATTCCTAACTTTTCTTCATGTTCTGGAAAATCTTGTGTTGTCATAACTGAAAGAATAAACGAATTGTAACCCACGCTTGTTAATTGAGTAACTGCGTCTTTGTAATTAGCTAATGTGAACGGACTGTAATCTTAACATACAATGTGTGTCAATGTACTGTCATTACGTTTTGCATAATGTGTATGTATGTTGTATTTTTATCCCTTGCATCAGAACCTAAATGTTTTAAGCAACTGGCAAACCTTAACACTGGAATGGATGGCTCCTCTCCTCAGTGCTGTTTGTCTTAGTAACAGGCTGTTGATGTCTCTTATTAAAAAGCTAACTGTTGAAAGTGAATGTTTTCCAACGTTTACTGAATGTTTGTTTAAGTTCCTATGGTTTTCTAGGTATCCCTTTTTACAACCTAACATAGCAATGGAAGAGTGTAAGATTTACCATTTACTGTCAATACAAAACTACTAGGAATGTCTATGTTTTCTTTTTATAGATTATACACACTGAATACAATTTAGTGGTGCTTATTATTATTAAAGTTACAGATTGTTAGTTAGTATCCGGCATAATCTTTAAGAGGCTCATCACACATAACTATTGGGGAAAATGCTTTTAAAAAATATTACCTTCTATTTCTTTAACATCTCAAAAAACTTCCCCAGAATGCATTTTCCTAGAATGATTTTCTTCACCAGGTAGAATGAATTCACGTTTGATAAGTAAATATGTGTGTTCCGGTATGTTCTGGTTGAGAATATAGTACACTGGGAATAAGGAAATGGCATTTCTTAAGGAGCCTTCCTCTAATAGAACTTTAGAATGTTACTTTTTAAAGTGAGCAAAAGCTTGCCCTTTGTAACCTGTTCACTCTGGTGCTTTCCTTCAATGTGTTTCTGAGGGAAAGATCACATAGGATTATAGTGGGGAAAAGACTATTACATAGAATGCATGCCACACAAGCCCTTTCAGGAATGAGCTGGTGGTCTGAGCACACACACTTGACTCTACAATTTGCTGCATTAAGGGTTTTTTTTTTTCTACAAGTCTAGTGAAAGCTGAGGAGTGGCTGCCATCTCTGCAGCTGTGACTGTGGGTGATGCTAGGAGCAGCTCAGAGCTGCCTGGCATTCCTGAAGCCAGCAGCTGCATGCAGCAATGTCCTGTATGGGGAACATTTCAGAAAGCTGTTGTTTATTTCAACTTTGTAAAGACCAGTAATAGTGCCCACAGTAATTATTTTCTTAAAATTGGAAGGAAAGAATATACAAACATAATAAGTAGTTTGGAGATAACTTTTTAAAAGGTTTGTTGCTTATTTATTAATTATTATTAGTGTGTGTGTGTGCATGCATGCACACGCAGGCATGCGTGCAAATGCATGCTGTTGTGTACTTGTGAATGTCAGAGAACAACTTACAGGACTCAGGTCTCCCTTACACCATATGGATGCCCGTCAGGTCATCACACTTAGCAGAGAATACGGTTATCCACTGAAGCAGCTTGCCACCCCTGAAGGTCAACTTTTAAAATAAATTTTAAAATATATTAAATTATTTAAAGTATATAAAAGTATATAAAAGTATATAAAGTATTTAATTAGTTATATATTTAAAATGTATTCAAAATTTGCTTGCCATATTTATAACACATCTTTCTAAAATATATTTGTTTGTTCTCCAAAGTAATATATGTATATATCTCCAAAGCAATATAGTAGGAACTCTGCTGGTCACCGTAACTCTACCAGATGCAGTTGTATGTGCAAAGGCTTGGCAATTTAAGGATGAGTGTTTGACATAAAAGCATTCACAGGCATTCGGTATTACAGCTGCGGTAACAGCTAAGTGAATTATAATACCGAAGACTCATAAATCTTTGGAGCTTGATACGTTAGAATAAACCAAGGATTACTTATGAGGGTCACACTTGGAAACAGGGTAATTCTGCTGCTAGTAAATCCTTCCAGGAAACTTAAACCAATAAGATTTATTGCTTCATAACTTGGGTTATGCTGAGGAGGGGCTTCGTCTGCCCTAAAACAGTAGGTGAGTTTTACACAGTGCCACAGCCTCATCTGTACATGAGTATCTGACACATGCCGCACAAGAAATGAATGTAAGTGTAAGATTCTGTGGAAACACTAGTTGTTTTCAGAAGAAATTATCATGTGTTCTCTAAAGCCTCTGCTGAGTCTGCTTGTGGAAGCTAGAGAAACATTCCTAGGGTTACAGACACTGTATGTGTCATGTCAGCTTTCAGTACTTGGAGAAAACCACCTTCCGGCTTCTATGTGATCGCAAGAGTCAGACATTTTTACATCTATGGCTCGACAGTTTCTAGGCAATTGATTAATAATGATTTGATCGCATCTATTTCCCTTAACATGTTTTCATTGTGTGTTCTCTTATTTTTCTACGCTGTCTCTTTATATTATTGTATGCTTTTATAAAAGAAATATGAACATGAATTTTTTTTAAAAAAAGTCTTGTGAATAACATTAAATATAACTTATTTTATGAAGGTAAGAACATTTTTTTATCATCAAATAATTTGTCAACCATTTAATTGTTAAAAAGTGCTAGATTATCTTTATGAGTGTTGAAAATTTAGTTCAACCCCATAAGGCTGGCCAGAGTACATGATGTATCTAAAATTGACGTTAATCATTTCTAAAGGTCAAAAGATTTACTGGCAGAAATCCCTCAACGTAGCAAAACTCAACCATGGGTGCTCTTGTAATATAGTGGAAATTGGTTTAAAATCAAGTGTAGTGATCATTTTACAATTTTTTAAAATGATAATTTCTTCAAAGTTTTAGGACTCAAATCTTTATATTTTAACAAATATAAACCTTTGGAACTATAAGGTCTTTGACTTTGAACGACTTGGAAACCATTTATACAGATTATAAAATTTGGCTTTGTAGTTTTAAGGATATATACTTGGCAAAGTAACATAAATATTTTCAAGCATTTCAAAAATGTTTTGGGGAGGTTTCCTAAAGCTTTCTGCCAACCACTGCTCAGGCTCTCCCTTATCTCAAAGGGCAGATATCAGAAAGCGCTCATATTCCTTAAAATATTAGCAAACGTAGAACACAATTGTTTCTATAATGAGACTCAGTAGTTCACCTCCATGAGCCTGTTTCTCTCCAGGACTGTGGACACAACAGCCCAAACCCACCCTCGTTGTGTTAAAAGCTCAAGTAAGCCCAAGTGCACAGGACAGCACTTCAGGGCATCTTCTCAGCACAGAGAAGGACCATGAGGTTACACGTGTGTCAACCAAGGGGTCGGTCAGTGAACAGGTGTGAGCCTCAGAACCTCACTGGATACACAAAGCATTGGGGACAGCACTAACCCCTTCTGCTGGGAAAGCATGTGTATCATGGGTTCTGTAGGTCATATATATATCAAACTACAAAGGTTACATTTTTATTTTGGATTAAAAAAAAAAAAAAAAAAACATGAGTAGAACTTCTTCAAACAGTATTTTGGTGTGAGAGAGCTGTCTCTTGACTTGAATTTGGATCCTCAGAACCCATGTAAATAAAGCTAGACACAGTAGTAAGTGTCTATAATCCCAGGACTCCAATGAAATAGGAGAAGGAAATGGGAAATTCCTGAAGGTTTACAAGCTGGCTAGCCCAGCATACATTGTGAACAAGAAAGACACATAGTGGGAGATGAGGACAGACACTGTAGGCTGTTTTCTGACCTCTACCATGCACGTGTGTGTGTGTGTGTGTGTGTCCACGTTCACATAAAACCAGATGCACATTATATAAACAAAAAGATAGTATTTACTGCTCTTACAAAGGCGTTTGAATTTCTGAGTTATAATTTTCCAAGGCTTTGACTTTAGACGTTCAGATATTGTGTGACCAAAATGTTTAGTAACATCCCTAAATCCTTCTCCCCTAGAGTCAAGACAGAAACTATTATTATCATTATTTTGGGCATAGGAAGACCAAGTGTAACATGCTTAAGAGATTTCTAAAATCTAAAACTTGTTAGATATGGGGAATATTGAATTTTTGGAATGGAAATGAGACCTTTGGTTTGGGAGGAATAATGAATAATTCTCATAAGTTAAGTTGAAAAAGCTGACACACTGCATGAGGGTGGTGACTTAGGGACCTTCAGGAACTTGCCAGGTATGATTCACACCACATGGTACTCAATTTGTAAGTAGAGAAGAGAAGCAGATGAGGAGGGATGTAACAGTTGTTCTTGGCCAACAAGTAGAGCAGCTACTGAAGACTGCAAGAACATGTATAAGCCAACATCTTGTCAAGAATTTCATTGGCAAGAAAATAAAGCTACAATGGCTAACTCTAGGATCAAAGAAACTTTCATTTGAAGGGAAAATAAATTGACCAATGAAGGGCAAACCAATTTTAGAGTGTTGCATTTGTAGGCAGTAATATGAGCAGTCCATTGATAGCCCAGACAATATTTTGTATTGATAATATAATCTTGACTTCACCAAGAGACACATGAACTTTCATTTTCTAGAAGTTTGATGATATATTGTTACTCTTCAGCTTTCTGAAATATGGAATGTCTGTTCTGGCTCTTCTGTGCTAAGAGTAAGCACTATGCTAGCAGAAGACCTGGATGTAAGTACGATTCATCGTTGACAGAATAACCCTTACAAGCGAGCATTTCGAAGATTTCACTTTCCTGAGAGGAAGGCAACATCTTCCTGGAGTTTTACAGCAAGAATGAAGGGCTCACAGTAGTTCTCAGTGGCATGGTTTACATGTTATCACTTGTAACCTTTCCTTCTGGAAATGGAAACCTACATCCTGTAGAAAAGGCTACAGTATCAAAAGGGACCTCAGACAAGAGCCTCTGAACTGAGTGATGCTCTCATGTACAAGGGGAATTCATCTAGAGTAGGTTTCTTTTGCCTTTTATGAAAATATAGGGCTTATCTAATTTTCAATTCATATAATAGTTTCCAAACTAAACAAACCTGTTCAGCCAGCACCTGCCCCAGGAATTCTCCCTGTGTCTCAGAAGCCGCTTTAATGCCATCAGTTACCACTTGACTTCTTACATCAGCTATAGCCAATCAGCCGGCCTAGTTCATAACTTTAGGTAAATGAAATTTAAATCACCTGTGAGAATCACGATGTTGTATGTGCGACGTGAACACGTTGCACATAATTGCAGTTTTCAGAACAGTCTAAGATATCATTTGTGAACACACAGCTGTATGACCTTTATAAATAAGCAGGTAAAATTCATATGGATATACTAGAGTTAACAAGCATTGAGGCTGCTATTACTTGTGGATTTAAATAATGGCGTATGGTCACTTCTCACAAATGTCATGGTGACATGGATATTCATATCTGTTGTCTACGTAGCCAAGACTTGAAGGACAGGGTCTTGGCTTATGCATACACTCTGTTTTAATAAATGCTACCACTTTTCTATAGTGATTTTGTAAGAAAATTCCTAGAGTCCCACATCCTTGTCAACACATGAAAGTATAAGACTTCTAAATTTTAGTAATTCTACTTGTGTGGCATTTATTTGCATTTTAAATTTGCATTTTTCTCAATACATTTACTGTGTCACTGTGTCTTCTTTTGTGTGACACCTTCTTAGATGATGTATTTTCTAAGGCCTTTTGGCCATCTTGAAATTCAACAATGGCCATTGATTCTTTTGTTTCACCTTTACCATGTTTTCATCTTGATTGGTAGCACCTCATTGGCTGTAAACGTTGAAGATTGCTACTACATCATCTGACCATTTTGTTCCCAGCCTCAGCTTTTGCGGGAGAGTGCTGAGGGAGGAGAAAGTGTTGCTCATAGTGGACAGGCCGGGACTCTGAGAGGAATATAACGGACTCACAGCAGCAAAGCTTGGGACAAGAAATATATTACTTGATCTTGCTGTCTTGAGAGGGGGAAAGATAGCTATTTTGCATACCATGCTTTTTCAGAGATAGTAAATTTCGACCAAGTATTTGTCTATGTTTACATAATAATTACTTTATATGACACATTACAAGAGGTGGAGATAAAGTACAACTGGATTAGGTTATAGAACACTTTATATTGCAGTGGGTAAAAAAATAGGAGAGAGAAGGAACAGATATGTGATTGTCTCTGCACATGTGCACAGATAGAAGAGGTCTGGGTGGTGGAGGTTGGGATACAAAGATTCCTCAAGGACTGAGGGAGGAAAAATGAACTTTTAGTCCTGACAGATATTGCCAGATAATTAGCTTTGGCATATGCTCTAAATGCTAAACTACCATTCAACGAAGAATTATATTTCTGAAACCTAGAACCCATTCAAACTAAATAAAAGCTAGCTAGGACCCACTCACACTCAGTAAAAGCTAGCTAGAACAGACACAAATTCAGTAAAAGCTATCAATAAAGTTCAATTTGCAGGAAAATGGTGAAATCAATCTAAAATGTTAGCTCTCACAGACTTGAGGGATTTAAATGTGACTATCAAATTATTTCTGAAAAAAATTGGGTGGAATATTTACTAATAGTATGAAATAATACTCTGAAAGATCTTCCAAACTTAACCATGTGCTTAAACACAATACCAAGTGGTCAGATTTCCAATTTGTTACAGCCATTATATTTATCAGAAAAAGATCTGCCTGTAGTGAAAACATCTTTCTAGCCTGTCATTTTTGCTTAGGGAATAAGTATGTTCAGAAAAACTTGCTGGTTCTATTATAGTATATTTTACCCATAACATACAACTTCAAATATAGTATTCTGTATGTAAAATCAGTAGGCACCTGATGTTACTATTTATAAATGATGGATATCATTACTATAGTACAAGAACTAAAAATTTGAAGACTATATTGTGTATATGATATTAGGAAACTGGATATGTTTTTGGAGACTGTTAGAGTCAAAGGAAAGTCATATCTTCATTTTCAAAATGAGTACTTATTTGCTAATCAAAGGGCTCTTTCCCACACTTCTAGATATTTCTCAGTATTGTGCATGTAGCTTTAATTGAGGTCCTGATCAATCCAGGACTATTCTACAAACATGGACACTATCACTAAGGATAGATTCTCATCTCCATCCATCTGCAGGACACCCTAGATGTCAGTGCAGCAGAGAGATCTTGAAGAGACCAATCACATGGAGCTGTCCTCCCTCTGTTGTTCTTTGCAGGGCTATCATTCACCTCTCCATTCAGATACAGTAGATAGAGCATTGAACGATGAGTGCACTCTATGTATAGCTGACATTGTAAACTGTATCTTAAAAAGCTAAAAAGCTGGGTATGGTGGTACACACCTAGAATCTCAGTATTCAGAATGTGGCCTAGATCAGATCCTGTCTTTAAAAAAAAAAACCATGTTAAACCACCATGCTGAATTTTCTTTTTTACTAAATAGAACATACACAATAGTACATCTGGGCTGAAGGGATGTATGTAGATGTTCTGAGAAATTTGGTCAAAGTGTTTACGTTTCATCTGGACAGATGAAAGCTTTCCATTTTAAAGCTATGGTAACAAAATATAGAAAGTAATGTCTTATGAGTATGTTATGGCTAACAGTGTTGACGCACAGATAAATATCCCTGAGCTCATAAGAACATGTTGAATTATTCTTACTCAGATGAGCAAAGAGCTAGGCTGCACTGCTAAGTTACAGGACAGTGTTTGTGGAAAGTGAGTCCTTCCGGGCTCTGCAGGAACGAGGAGTCTTTTTTCTCATCGGTGCTCATTCTGTTTATATGTCAGCGTATACTTCCTATATTATTCACGTTGACTCTGGGGGTTAAAAAGATTAAAAGGGGGGGGAGGCCGGATGTGGCAGTTCATGACTATAATGCTATCACAACCAACGATAACAGAGAGACGGTTATGAGCTGGGTGCCAGTCTGGGTCGTCAACAACAACAACAACTACACCTTCTGGATCAAACACTTTTAACTAAATCTTTTTTTCAAACACACTTTTATTTACAAAAATATCTTTTGCAAAAATTGATTCCTCTTTCTTTACCTCATGCCTACTTTGAAAATAATTCAGTGTATGTCGAAGCAATTTTATTTTTCAGTGTTTGGGTAAATGGTTTTCATCAGGAGAAAGACACAGGTGTTTAGAGTCCCCTGGCACTCTTACCTCCTGTTCTGACTGTTGAACGCAGAATTGCTGTGCTCTGATCGTGTGGGCTCACAAATCATTGTGAGAGTCTTTATCATCCTCAGGATTTGGAAAAGAAAGAAGAAAGAAAGAAAGAAAGAAAGAAAGAAAGAAAAGAAAGAAAGAAAAGAAAGAAAGAAAGGAGGAGGGAGGGAGGGAGAAAAAACATGAAAGCAGCTGATTTAGTGTGCACTTACATTAGTGTGCCAAGCACTGTAGATGATTCTTTCACATGTAATACTGCAGCATGGCTATCCACCAGTGCAGCATGGCTACTTGTCCCGGCCCGAGCTGCTCCACTCTTGGGACCAGAGTGATCCTGTCAGCATGAGTCAGTCAACAGGGTCTAGCAAGAGAGAGAGTGGGGATGGAGGGACAAGACAGAGAGTCTGATCAAGTCTCATTTATTGAAAGGAAATCCTGAATATTTATATGCTTTTCTACGTGCCTTGCCCTCGTGGGCAAGCAGGGGAGCACAGCTGAAGGCCTATGCCACATGGCTTGCAGCGTGAATACCATGTGCGCCTTGCAGCTGGGGACACTAAACAACAAAACTAGATATGTAAGAAAAACAAGATGTTTATCAGAGTGTGCTCAGCTGTTGTGAGCTGTTGAAAAACAAGTCTCTTATCAGAGTATATAGCTTGGGATGGCTGCAAAGATGATAGCCACTTTCTGCTAGAAGTCGGTTCCCAACAACTACCCACCAGAGCAAGTTTTATTATGAGAAAACAGAGAACTGGTAAACTGAAAGCATTGATACTTTACATATTACTACAATGCGACATCTGACAAAACTACTTAATAATGGGTGTGGCTTGGCTCTTGGTTCTAGAAGGATTGAGGCTAGCATGGCAGGAAAGAGATGGGCAGAGGGGCTGGTGACATTGCATTGGCAGTCAGGGAGCCACGTGTGGACTGGAAGTGAGGCTGGGCTACAAAATCTCAACACCTATCCAAGTTACTCTCTTTATCCAGAAAGACTCCACTGCCCAAAGGTCCCATGACTTTCTCGAACGGTGCCAGCAGTGGGGGACCAAGTATTCAAACATAGGAGCTTCCGGGGGACACTCTATATTCAAGCCGCAATAGATATCTAGCCCTGGGTTGCCCAGTTACTGACAGCAATTTCACAATATAAGTGTCTGATTCCCTATCCCATGTGTTTTTATTATTCAATCCATTACTACCTGGCATTAGAACTTGAAAAAAACCCATCTTAAATTTTAACAAAATAATTCATTCTATGTGCTTAGAGTAATTATTTAACATAGGCTTCAATTCACTGACATATAAATTTAGTTCCTAAAGCCCTTGTATTGCCACTTTTGTTGTGTAAGTAGACACTGATTTGTACAGCATCTGGCTTTTCTCTAATCCCAGCTCTGACTTCTCTGTACCCAGAACACTTACATAATGAACACTCATGCATGTCTCATCTGAGAGTGCTCGATGTAGACCTTTTGGGACCTTTATAATCCTGCTTAAAAGCAAACTTCTTGGCCATTCCGCTCCTTCAATTCGCAAAGCAGCTCACAAGGTATTTGTAGAAATGGGGTAGATCAATCTTTTTGCTGGCACTTGGTTTTCCCTTAAGTAGTGTGTGTGTGTGTGTGTGTGTGTCTGTGTGTGTGTGTCTGTGTGTGTGTGTGTGTCTGTGTGTGTGTGTGGTCTGCCCACACTGAACAGATTTCACTTTGAATATCCAGGAAGGCAGATGCTCATGGTTCTAGCTGTGGGCTCCCAGAGAGGGTATGAGTGACATCTTTATTACTGAGAGTATCATACATTCTTGTGAAAACAATTTTAGAGCACATCTCCTGGCTTGCTGTGGTTTATAAAGGCATCCGAAAAAAAAAATGGTATCACAACAATGCCACTGAAAGAATTATTAAAAATTGGGCAATATTTCCGCTATTCTCATAATAGTCTCAGTTTTTGTTGTCTTAAAATAAGTAAAGACTGAGGCCCCCAGATGAATTTTAAACTCCAGACAGGAGATCTAGATCAGTCTCACTTGCAAACAGACGTTGCTAAGAAGTCCAAAAATAATCCTTATTCTTTTGTAGCAGAAACTAATAAAAAAATAGTACTTTTATATACAGAAATTAAAGTAAATGACAAGCTTCAGAATAATGGCAGATTGTCCCGAGTACTTGTTGCTGCGAATAATGTTTTCAGCCAAGTGAGAGGGCTCAGCCCTTTGATCCCAGTGCTTATGAGGCGGAGGCAGGTAGACTCTGAGTTTAAGACCATCCTGATCTACATAGCAAGTTCCAAGCCATCCAGGGCTACATAGTAAGAACCTGTCTTAATAATAATAATAATGCTAATGCTTGAATTTTTAATTAGAATTACATTTAGTACTGCTTTTTAGCAAAAATAGAGGTGAATTCAATAACATCTGTGTTGGTGGATTCCTCCCTCCCTCCCTCCCTCCTCCACCCCCAGACAGATGAGACTTCACTTTGACACAAACCACAGTCACTCGGAGGAGGATGAAAGCTGAGTTGGGAATTGGCCTGTGAGGGCATTTTTTGACTACCTTGTTTGGGAGGGCCTACCCCTTTGTGGGTGATGCCTTCCGTGATAGGTGAACCTTGTATAAGAGAATGAGCAGCTCAGCTTCAGCTCCTGGCTCCAGCTTCCTGCCTTGAATCTTCCAGTGATGATTAGAACCTCCAGGGTTATAGTTGGAGGACAGCATCTTTCTTTACAAGTTTGAAATGACTTCATTAGCTCCTACTGAAGAAAGTCAGTTCAGTCCTCCAGATGTTTCGTTAGAGGTCACAATGGTTTTCCACTCTGCTTTTTTAATACTTGTGTGTATCAGCTAACACTGTGTGGTGAGTGTTTCTACAAGAGACACTGGGTGAATTAATCTAAGTTGCTTCATGTTTTGTATTTGAAACTGGATAGAGTAATGACTTTTGGCCTCTGCAGAATTACTTAGACAGTATTACCAAGTATATGGCAGTAAGTTATCGTTAAGTATTCCTATTGAGTTAGACACTTGAATTATATAAGCAACCACTCATAGTGCCATTGTCCAAGTTAGAACTGTAAATCTATTATGTGTATATGAAGATGTGCCTACATACAGTCAAAAAATTTAGAGCATGAAAGAAATTTAAAAGTTATGATTGACATGGCGACCTCAACAGAAGGAAATGTGCTGAGTATATTTGTTGGGTGGAATTTATTTTTTGTTCTTTGGTTTGGGAGGCAAACACTTTGCAGATTAATCTGATTTTAAAAATCTTAACTGTCTAAAGCTAAGAAATTTAAGTGATTAGGTGCAATGCAAGAGAATAAACTATTTTAGCAGTAAGTAATTTTCATAATCAAGTGCTGTTACATTCAAGCTGCATTGTCAAACAAAAAGATATCACAAGAAAACTTCAAACTCCATTAAACTTTCAAACTGTCAGTGGCACCATTCCGGAAATGCCGTGAATAAGGGACAGCTCAGTAGCAGACCATGTCCCAGGATATGGTCTTCATGTGCATATTTTGTCTGTTTTCTTGTTCTAAACAGGTATATGACTGTGCTGTCTTAATTCCTTTCTTCTTTGACTTTTAACAAAGAAATTCAATTGTAGAAGCATTTGTCAGTTATAGTAGATGCCCTTCAGTGTAAAGCAGCTGCAGAGGGCTCATGTCTGAGACGAACTGTAGTAGACTTTCTCTGAGATATGGAGGTATCTCTGGATTCTTGGAGATTTCGAAAACCATATTGCAGGGGATTAGGTATAGTTTTAATTTTATTTAGAACATGTTATATTAGAATTCTTTTTTTAAAGTGACTTGTTTACTTGCTATATTATAATTCTTTAAGAGAGAGAAAGAAGAGAAAGCCTTCATGTTGTTCTCCTTGGAATATTCTGTCTCTAGTGCCTTCTGACACTGGACTCCTTCTCATTTCTCTACTGAGATCTTAGTTCATGTTTTGGTCTTTCATTTCATAAACACTGTTCCAAACGGAGTAAACACAGCCACTAAAACATCATTTTGAAATTCTCTAGCAAAATGGCTATGGTCAAGATCTTCCAGCGTCAAAATTAAATCTACTTCACCAGAGGACCATACCAAGCTTTTCTTTTGAATAAAGAACCCAATGACGCCAATATGTTTATGAAATAATAATCAAAAACTTCATCGACAGCTTGTGACTGCCACTTAGCCAGGAGACTGCCACTTAGTCCAACTGAGTGCCTGGAATTTAATCTGATCCGCTCTGTCTGCTGCAGTGTGGCGTCTCAAGCACAGTTGGTTTGTCTTGGTGAAAACAGATTTCTAGTTTGCAGTAAGTAGGGATCCCAGGCTGTAAGGGTGAAAAGAACTTCCTGTGGCCTTAAGTTTCCTGCAACAGAAAGGGTGTGTGAATCCTCCTGTCACTCAGGGAGCAGTCCTCCTTTAGTTGTATGGGCACAGTACCTAATATCTTCGTAGAGTAAGTAAGTAGTTGGAACTGTACATGAACCATGTGTTCATGAGTATTTACATGAGTATGTATGTGGAGGGTGGTTCTGTTGCAAGGAACTAAGCATACAGCATATGTAAGCAACCAATGAATTTGGAATGTGCCTTCTCAAAGCAGTTAGACCCGGTGGACTTAGTGCCATGTCAGAGGAGCATGAGGGAGAGGGTGAATACACTCTCTCCTAGCTTACGGTGGACTGCAATTATCTCTTCCACTCTTTGTGATACATTATTTATTAGGAGCAAGTGATTCTGGGGTCTCTCTATTCTCCATGTTTCTCTTTAGTGTGTCTGTTCTTGGTTTGTTTTATTACCCATAAGAGAAAAAGAAGCAGAGAGTAGCATGTTGAGTGTAGCAAATGAGAAACAGAAGGTGAAGAAGGGATTCGTAAAAAGCCAACCTAAGCACTTGTATTCTGAGTCAAAGATCCTCACGGACTGGCTGAAGAGAAATGTCTATTATCACAGAAAGAATGTGAAGCAGATTTTAGAAAGATGATGTTTAGAAAGATGATGTTTAGAGCTCAGTATTGAACTACAGACAGAGTTGAGAGCATCATGGCTTTGGCGAGGAAGGAGTTTGAGGGTCCAGGCATTCTGACATGGGGTGGGCAGAGTCCTTTCTAGTGAATGTCATTATACATTGTCTCATTCACTGACCTCTTTGTCGTTTGCTCTAACTCTATTTGCAGTCTTGGAAAACATCTCTGAGCTGGCACACATAAAATGTGTGCTGTTCTGTAGTACTCTCTGGTACTTTATTGATTCATATGTCTTTACAATTTCCATGGAATATAAACGTTCGTAGATTTAGTTTTGTTTAATCATTTTTTTCTTGTAAAGAAAAACAATATCCTTTTTATACTTACATAGATATTATTTTACAAATGTCACATAAACAGGAAGGTCTGTACAGGGAAGGTTATTTACCAGTGAGACAGAAGACAATAGATGTGTTGCAGGGCTGTTTTGTTGCTGCTAGCTAGCATGCATACTAATTCTTCCAGTGTATGCTTCCCACTGTCAGAAAACAGTACAGTTCTGTATTTTAAAAGTTTATGAACATCTGAAGAAGCAAAGGCTCCCGTGTGTGGTGAGATTAAGACCACCTCCATTTCCTCATTGGATTTGCTCAGTAACTTATGTTTCTGGAGCTCATTAAAACTTTCCACAGTTAATTCATTGATTTTTTTTTTCTATCTTCTGTACCTGAAATTCATTCTGTAATTCTATACAAGTATTCTGTAAAAAGAAGTATATGCCTATTCTATAGACCGAACTCTCTTGGAATAGGATGCTTCAGAAGACACAAAGAAGCCTAGAGAGTCTCCATTTTATCGCTTGCAAACTGTACACTTCCTTCAAATGCCCCGTTTTTAATAGACACCTCTGTTCACCTCATTTGTAATCATCTTTAACATAAGTACCTGTAAAACATAAATCCATTTTTCTCTCCCTTCCCCCTGGAAACATGACTCTGAGATTTATTATGTATTAATAAATGCCTAGGCCACAAGTTTTGGCCTAGCTCGTAACTTATTTAACCCATTGAAACTATTCTATGTCTTCCACGTGGTTAGTTACCTCTCCTCAGCTTCCTGTGTCCAAGTCTGGGATGAATCTCCTCTTTATTCTCTCCTGAGTTCAGCCACCTGCTGGTTTACATCCCTCTCCTCAGCGATCCAAGGCAAATCGCCCATGCGGCTCACTATTTCCCAGAAACCTCTCTTTTCCTGCCGGTGTCCCGCCTCCTATTTCTTCCTCAGCTCATTGGCCATAGGCTTTTTTTATTGACAGGAGTCGCTTATGAGAAATTTTTTTCTACAAATATCTGAATGCTTATTCACTATTGCTTCTTAGTGTCCTTGTAGTTATGAACCATCTGTGGCCATTAGACAAGACGAAGGGAATTGAGATGGGCAAGAGGTTGACTGGAGAGTAGGGTGGTAGCTATAACCAAAATATGCAGTAGACATGGATGAGAAGTCACCGTGGAAGTCATTGTCCTGCAAAGTTACATGCAAGCTTTGAAATAATTTAAGACTATCAATATTGAAGATCAAGGTGACTTTTAAGAAAAAGTACCAGTGACAAGAATTCAAGAAAGGGTTGTATGTTGTTAATAAAATTCCAAGGGAATAAAATGTCAATGCTAAATGTGAGAGGAAAAAAAGCAGACATTTCTGTAGCACCAGGGGAAGCAATTTCATTTTGGGGGTTTCCTATGAAACGGACTACTTTGTGTAGTCTTCACAGCTCAGAATATAGAATGTTTTGGGAGAAGGAGGCAAGTAACATTTCACTATTGTTTACTGTGATCTGCCTCTTTCCAATGAAAACATAATTCTGGGCATAGCATGTTCTCTTTTACTTCAGAGAAATTCCCACGTGGCATTCATCAGCCGTGATAAAATACTGCAGTTACTCTTCCTTAGAACTCAGGGGAAAACGATCTGTACTGTTCAGAGCTCAAGAGAAAGGGTTTTATTTTAAGTCCGTCCAAAGCATAAATTACTTTGTAAATCTTTGGGTTTTGTAGTTTTTCTAGCTTGAATGTGTGTGGTGTGTGTGTGTGTGTGGTGTGTGTGTGTGTGTGTGTATAGACAAATTAAGGGCCCTAGGAGATTGGTTAGTCTAAGAAAGAAACTAATGAGCATTGTTTAACATTAAAATGGAGAAGGATATTATTGTGTCCCAATTGTTACAATAACGAGGTTGGAGATGGCTCAGTTGTTAGGTGCACTGGCTGCTCCTTTATTTCCCATGGCACTTCATAACCATCATAATTCTAGTCTCCGGGCATCCAATGTCCACTTTCTGCAAGCACTGCACACATGTGGTGAACAGACATATATGGAGACAAAAACACCCTTAACATAAAATGAAATAAAAAAAATATGATGACAAGTTGTATAATACCAGGTTTGAAAAGAATCTTAATTAGAACTACGTGTATCATCATAAAGCAAGGGGAGAATGAGTCAAAGGCAAAAAAGAGTGGTGTGGTCATTCCTTGAGCAGAGGAGAAATATACTTGAAATTATGTTTACTGATTTTAATTTTGCAGAATAAAATTTCTTCTTATGAAATATGTTTATAATATTGATTTTCACTTTTAGTATGTTTAAAACATAGTTTGGATTAAGCTAACCAGGTCAAGATAACTCTAGTTAATGAAAATAAGGTGGAAGAGAAAGAATTGAAGAGTAATAGGAAACCGTTCTGCTTTCTGAAGACTGACCACATTTTTACATTCCATGCAAATACCACTGAATTCTAAACTAAAATCTCAATTTCAGTCTCTTTCCCCGTTGCAATTGTTTTGTAGATGAATTGGTCATTCTTGAAAATACCTGTAATAGTCTGTAAGTTTGCTTTTCATTTCTTGAGGTCCTGGCACTGTTAGAAGAACTTTAGGAAATTCCAAGAATAGCTATATATATAGATATGCATGGTCAACACAGCAAACAAATATATGTTGTCTGTGAACAAACATGATTCTCTTAAGACTCCATCACATGACTTTAATTTCTCTGTGTGTGCGTGAGTCTATATAAGAAGAGTATGTGCACTTGAGTACACACATACACACAAAATCATGCATGCACCGACACACACACCCATGCATGCACACATGGATGTGAACACATGAGCAGAGGTTAGGGAGAATGCTGGATTCTGGAAGCAGGAGTTACAGGCTTTTATAACACACATAGCACGTTATGTGGATGCTAGGATCCAAGTTCTTGCCCTCATGATCAAACAGGAAGCACTCTTAATTGCTGAGCTGTCCCTCCAGCCTCTATAATGTATGTATGTATACATACATACATATACACACATAAGATATATATGTGTGTATGTGTATATATACATGTATATAATTATAATACAAATATATATCATATACTATCTGATATTCTCACAATATATTACATATTTCTAAGTGAATCAAATGTCCACTCATTTTTTAAAAGACTTTTTACTGTATAAGTTTGAGGGCTGATGAAAGGCTGGTGATAGAGAGACTCACTTTCCCCATTGCTGTAAATTAGATTTGGCTAGGATCCAGGTCTTCCTTGCTTGTCTTTCCCATGGTCTATCTATCATGCTGAAGTTATCAGTGTCTTCCCTGTGATCCCATGAAGAAAAACGATAGAAGAAGAATCTAGTAGTTTGTAAGAACCCAAGTGGATACAGTCCACATAGGACTATATCAGAGATTTCATATTCTTTCTCTTAGGTTGATCTTTATGACGAGTTTGTAGAACTGGTGTTTTAACCTCTCTTTCCCAGTGGGAGACATTTATGCAAAAGTAGTATTCCATGCCAAAGCCAACCTGTCTGCTACACGACACTGGCTTCACACATGGAATTATATTTTCAAGCAATTCGATGTCTATATTGGAAGGCTCCACAGAGATACGCCTGACACAGTGGAATAAAATACAGATACAAAAGGATTTAAAATAAAAATCCACTTAATTAGCTTACTATACTGAGTGACCATGAGGATGTTTTGTTTTTACTGAGAAATATATATTTCACCATAAAAACACGATAATACAAATATGCAAGATGGTGACTCTATATACAAACCTAATTTCAGGTTTAGACATTACATACAATTAGTTGAAAGCAGTCTTTAACCTTAGAAAATTTAAGTCTTTATGCATCAGAGCCTATGCCTAGTACATCTTAGATAAAGAAGGAATAGCAATTTTATACTGTTAGGACCAATTAAAAGTTTAGAGCAAATTGGCAAATTCCAAATACTCATGAATTGCACATACTAAACCATGTGTAACAAGAATGTCGAAGTAATGGTGTTTTGGTTACTTTGTTTTATCTTTCTTAAAGATACATTAATAAAAATACATTAAGCGTACCTCTATATTTTTTCTGTAGTGCTCAGCCTCTTGTGGTAAAGGTATAAAGTACCGGGATGTTCTTTGTATTGATCAATTCCAAAGGAAATTAGAAGAAAAATACTGCAGTCATTTGCATAAACCTCGAACTCACAAAGCTTGCAGATCGGGACGATGCCCTTCATGGAAAGCCAATAAATGGAGGGAGGTATGTGGCATTTTACAACCACCACATGCCATCTCTACTGTCTATCTATCTATCTATCTATCTATCTATCTATCTATCATCTATCATCTCTAGATATCTATATTTACATTTTAAAAACCCAAGAGCAATAGTTGTTTGTAGCAACTTTGAAGGTTCTATTTCTTCAAGGTGTCTTTTATTGTAGCATTTTCTGCACTACACTCAACACTGTCCAGTGCTGCTGCCTTTACTTAATTCTATTAGTAAAATAATTCAGTGACTTCATTTTTTGAGGTTACAAATTCGGAGACTAGGCAAATTCAGAGATGAGGGGCTCAAGGCTTCTAATATCATCTAGTTTGCCAAACAAAAAACTGTATCCGCAGTGATATATATAGTAATGGCTTTGTTTGCATCTCAGAATCTTGGGTTTTAGTTAAGACTGCGTCCTGGAGAGACAGCTAGTAAATTGCATGCAGAATTGCAACTGGAGACAGAATGAGTGTGGTGAGAGGTCTAGGTAGCTTTAGATGGGTTAAGAAGACTCAGTACGAAAGAAACAGGTGTACAAATAAGGTCCAGGCTGACAGCTCAACTTTGAAAGAAAGGGGTTTGTATGTATGCTTCAGCCTATCCGAGGACAAGAACCCCAAACCTAGATAGTTTTTAATGGACAGTTGGCTTTTGAGTGGCACCTTCGATAGTGAGTGGAAAAACCTCTGGTGTCACCATAGGAAAGGCAGCCTCTGCAGAGGGTTGGTGTATTAGGAACTTGGCAATGTTTGACTGGTCCCTAGAGTGGAAAGAGTAGAGTGAGATTCTTCTATTTAAATTGTATTCTTTGTAAATTGTCCATTAGGTTGGCCCTGATCAAGGGAGATAAGAACTCAGGAAGTTGCCCCTCTAGGCACAGGATCCATGTGGATGGCACTCAGTATCATAGTTGGGAGCTGACATACTGATGGATTAACACAATGTGGGGTTAACAAGCAAAGCTGGGATTCTGAAACACAAACCCACAAGGGCCCCCCCTGTTTCTAGTGGTGTGTGTGAACGGGTGGTGAGTGCCTTTGCTCTTTCTCACGATTCAAGTATTTAATTTTCCCCTAAGGCCACACATCTGGAAAGAAGACACAAATGGTCTTATAAATCTATGTTTATCTGTTTAGCAGCAGTCATTAACATGCATCACTCAATACTTACATTGAAAACATTATCATATACCAGATGAAATGCAGGCCTTTGAAAGAAGTCATTTGGACAATCTGGCCAATCATTTTTCAAATCAGTCTTTGTCGTGGAGGCAATCGTGTAAGGTGGCACTTGAAATGAACTCATTTTATGGTAATTACATTAGAGCATCGCTACAGTTTATACAATTGGCACAAAGAGGCAAGCCGAGATTATCTTGTGAGTCCCTCTGAAATCACACACGTGTAGAACACATTACCAGATGTAGCGCAGGGACAGCCTGCAATTGCTGGCTTCGTGTCAGTACTTTTTATAGAAGAAATCAAACAGCAGGAGCCACACAAGTGGCTATTTGTTTCTGTCACAGACCTGGGGACTGTGTGGGTGAACGGAGCTGACTTCTATGACAAGAAAAGAAAAACCAATTACAAAAAGAAGGCGGACTTTGTAGTGAGCATCCATGCTTTTCTTGGTCTCAGTCTTTACCTCTGCCTCTGAAGCTCTTGAAGCTCATTCACTCCTTTAGCAGAGCTTGCATCATTTGGTCGTTGGTAGTAAGGCAAGCCAACTTGCTAGAATGGATGATGGGTTTACTATTGTGGGGCAGATGGTCAAAGGTCAGAAAAGCTCCCCCATGATACAGTGATGGACAGATGTAACACAGCAGAGGAGGATGCTCACCCACAGGAATGTCAGCAACCAAGAAGAGCAAATCTGTCTCTTATTCCCAGCCATGCCCCTTGGTTCGCCCTGAGCTCAACTTGAGAGTTGTCCACTAAGTATTGGAAGTATCTGTGGATCTTGTGGCCCAATGACTTTTCAGTATTTCGCTGTCTTTGGGAGAGCTGTCCTGCTGATGTTCTGCACATCTTGGACCAGAGGTGTACAATAGTACACCTCTGTGCTTAACAAACCCAAAACGTGACAACATTGAGGAGTCCATCGATAAAGAGATGGTCAGTCCTTTTGTAACTAATTCACTATGTTCAAAATAAAACAAATGTGGCCATGTGTCAAGGAAGGTACTTGGTAAAAACGATAGCCATTGTCTTTGAGACAGCGCAAGATGGTAGCCTGAAGTAGGAGTGTGAAAGCAAACACGGGGTAGGTTTCAGACATACCCATTGAAAACAAGGGTAAGCCACCCACATATTGACACTATCATATTTTTAGTTCACAGTGTAAGAATGTAGGTAATGGCTATTGCATACCCAGGGTCTATTGCATTGTAGGTCTGGGAAAAGATGATGGTAAAACCCTGAAATTACTCATTTCCCCTTGATCAAGGACAACATACTGGGAAATTTAGAAAGGTATTAAAAGAACACTCTTCTCTATTCGACTGCCTTGACAAGGTGGCTATGATAGAGATTCCATAGCTACTTGATAGAAGAATTAAGAGACCCCATTGTATGACAGACATTCTGTGGGAAGGAAGTAAAGGGAAAAATGGATTCAGTATTGTTGTTTTGAGCAATTCTGTAAAGAACAATGATCTCTATCAAACATATAAGCCAGAATCTGTTAAGAGTATAATTTATTTACTTAGATTTGATGTAGGAAGCGATATTGAGGAGTACTTCCTTTTCATGGTGTCTCTGTATGTATTCATTTTACGGAAGAGATCTAAGTTGAGAATATAGAATTCTATAATCTATAATTCTATAATCTAATACTTCTATCCAAGGCCTCCATGATTTTTTTCTAAATGTGTGTTATGATCAAAAAACAAAACCAAACAAGCCCTGTGTTTTTGTGTTGTTGTTTTTTTTTTTCTAAGACTCCATCTTCAAGGTTACAGTGAGGGTCTTGTCTAAATACAGTTTATTTTCTCAGACTGTCTGGAATGTTTTCAGGACGATAAAACAGGACTATTTTACAGGCTAATCACCTTTGTAAGAGGTTCAGAAGAGCTGAACTTCATGCCTGTTTGCATGCCGGTCTGCCTAATACGTTCCACACAAACCATACATTTTTATCTCTATGGAGATAAGGGCTAGATGACGATGACTTTTAATGAGCTGTCAGAGCCCAGAAGCTTAAGCAGACCATGCAGGTCAACCTAAGCTGTAGAGATGTGCACAGTATTCAGATGTGAAGAGACAGGAAGTCTTTTTTGAAGTCTGTGGCTTCTAGTTATATGTGCAAGCCAGAAGGATCACACTTGGCAGCCACTTAAGCAAAGGCTGCCGCGGTCTGTAAGAGGGATCTAAATCACTGGGTAAACTCAGATCTTAGCTTTTGTGAGATTTATATACTTTTTTTTATAATAAAACATATTTTGCAGTAGATAAGAGGAAATTTGATCCCTGGCGGTGCTGTAAAAACAGAGAGCTTGAGAAACAACTAGAATTTTCTCTTAGACTACCTCTACTGAGAATACCAGTGAGTCTTCAAGCATTATTACCCTATTTGGTCCCCAATCCTTTCTGGAGTAACAGGAAACACAAACAACCAAATTCACAATTGATACATATTTTCCAACCTTCTATGTATTGTTAATGTTGGCTTCACAGCTCTCAGTCCGTATCTGCTATATGGATACTACTGGATTTGGGAATTTCTATCCCAGAGCTGAAAACTTGCCGAGTCTCCATTCCCAGGAGACAACTCAGTGCTGTGTGGCTCAACAGAAAGAGCAAAGCTTCAACTCTCCTTCATCATGCTAAGAGTTTGTGTTCCCTTCAAGTGGATATGTTAAAAATCCTGCCCTCCAAATAATCTTATTGGAGATAGGGACTTTGGGGGGGTGGAACCCCTGTAATTGATAGTATTGTCCATGTGGAAGGGGCTTTTAGAGATCTCATATTCCGTTTTGCATGTGAAGATGCAAAGATGACCATCTGTGAGACAGGAAGCATCTCCTCAGCAGACATAAAATACTCTAATGCTTTCATTTTGAACTTCCCACCTGAGAGATGTCAGAGTCTGTTATTTATGAGACCTCCCCCCCTCTCCCAGTGTAAGGTGAAGAAGGAATGCTCAGACAGGTGAAGAAGGAATGCTTCAAACCACAGTGATGCTGCTGTAATAAGTATCAAAGCATGGGTGTGGTTCTGGAACTGGGTACCAGGTAGGGCAGGAGGAGCCCCAAGGCATATGTAGAAAAGGTTTGCACTGCTGAGCGTAGGATAGAGGCAATCCTGGTGAGCCCCAGGGAGGAAGAGCCCAGACCTGAAGTCAGAGCTCCACTCTTGGAGAATTTACAGTTTACAAAAGCATTTCCAGAATCCTCCCCAGGGAAAGAAAATCAAGAGTCAACAGCTTAGCAAATAGTTAGGCCCTGGATAGAGTCAAACTATAGTAGGTGTTGACAATGTGAGTCTATCAAAAGTCGTAGAGGTTCTCGTTTGGTGGTAGATAATGGGTATAATGTCAGAACTTAGGTGTCATCTAAAACAATGTAGCAGCCCCATGTGGTGATTTTTAAAGATGTGAAGTATATTTAATTTGGGAAATGGTTACCACACTGGGATACTGTCTAGCGTAGCCTGATTCAGTTGACAATTCCTGGAAAACTTGAAGTATTTTGTGAGTAACAGTGTTTAAAATAATCTATATCTATATCTATATCTATCTATATCTATCTATCTCTATATCTAATCTATCTCTATCTATACCTATATCTATCTATCTATCTAAAATCTCTAGATAATACAATAGTAAACACATTCATTTGATAGATTTTCCTATCTAATGTATGATATAATGTCAGGCCATGTCTACAACAAATAAGAAAACGTGCAATGCTCTGTTTTGCTCTTAGCATGTGATTTAGTATTTGCTAGCTGTCTTGTTTAAACCCTCTGGGTTCCTTCGCAGTGCTCTGTGACCTGTGGGTCAGGGGTGCAGCAAAGGGAGGTGTACTGCAGACTGAGAGGCACTGGTCGAGTGTCTGAAGACATGTGTGATCAGTCTACCCGGCCTCAGGTGCGGCAGCAGTGCTGGCATCAGGACTGTGTGAGGTACCAGTGGACGACGGGAGACTGGCTAGACGTGAGTGGTACCACGGGCCTGGCCTTCTCCTATGCTTTGTCATTTTTAAAAACCATATTAACATCACCTAGTGAATGTGTATGTGTACGAATGTGTATGTGTGACGTGACTGTGTGAAAGCTGCCATGTGTCGTGGCGTGTGTTGCGTGGGGGTCGGAGGCTTGCACTTCCGTGATTTATCTGCTGAACTCTCCTTTCCCCACTCCCCTCCCCCGCCCCGCCTCCTCTCTTTCTAACTCTGTCCTGTCTTTCTTGCTGCCTTATTTTGAGACAGAGGCTCCTGTATCCCTGGCCGCCCTTGAACTCCTTATCCTCCTGCCTCCCCGATGGAGTTCCTACTTTGCAGTTACATACCACTCCACCCACGGCTTGATGAGGACCGTGCACATAGGAAAGTGTTATTGGTTTTCCAATTGCATTTCCAGTGTTCAACATCGTGTAAGAAAAAAGAGACCTATCGGCTGGTGAAATGCACGAATGAACAAAACATACAAGTGAATGAAAGTCTCTGTGACCCCTTAACGAAACCTGTTTCGATCAAAAAGTGCAGGAATCCTCACTGCAAGTACATGGTGGTTACAGGAGACTCATCGCAGGTAAGGTCATCTTGGTTTCTTTTCCTATTGTCATAAAACATGCTGAGGGGGAGGGAGAAAGAAGCGTCTTTGATGCCAGGTTAGGGCTATACGTGTCTGTGGGTGTAAAATCAGGATTTGGACTAGAGTTGGGAATGAAACTGGATCAGGAATGCGAGTTACCCTCTAGGGCAGCAGGTCTCAACCTGTGGGTTGTGACCACTTTCACAGTGGTCGCTTAAGACCCACCTGCATATCAGATATTTACATTAGGATCATAACAGTAAAAAAATTACAGTAATGAAGCAGCAGTAAAAATAATTTTTTGATTGGGTCACCACGACATGAGGAACTGTATCAAGGGGTGGAAGCATTAGGAAGGTTGAGAACCACTGCTGTAGGGTCCATGATGTCACCAGCAATAGCTAGTTGACTAGTTTACCGAATCAGGGCATGGATTTTTTCTTTAAAAGTGGGCCTTAAGTCCAAATAAGATTCCAAGATACATGTCACCACCTCACCCTTGAATCTATCTTGCCATGCTGGATATTGTTACAGTCCATAGGCTTTCCTGCAGGATAGGTCTTTATTGCTTCTCTGCCTTAGTGGTTTGCACAGTACCTTCCAATTCTATGAGATCTTGTCCCCAGGGAGGAAGCTTCCAGTCAATTCTAGCTTAGTTCCTCCAAGTCATGTGGTGTCTTCAGCAATAAGATCTTACTTTCAAGTTCTGGAATCTATGACAGGGGTCTATATTGTCTAGGGAAAGGTCTCTCCAGCTCTGACAACTAGAAGGTAGGTTTCCCATGCCCAATATTTTCTTGAGAGACATTTTTAATTTCAATGTCAAGTTCATTATTCCCTTTACAATTGTAGTTCTCTGGGCTTTAGGCATCGTATCTATAAAATCACTGCTAGAAGGATGCAGACCTGTTTCTCCTTCTGAGTCTTGTAACTTTAGGTCATATACTTAGGTCTGACACATTTTGATAATTTCTGTTTCTGATATGAAGTCATCACCCACATCTACAATTGCAGATGACTTCTCTCGGAATCCGACACAACTTGCAGAGGAGGCTATCAATGCCCGATTGGGTTCACTTGGCATCTCTGCTGAGACTCAGTTAACCACGGTGTTTTGAATAGACTTTAAAAAAAAAAACCTTTCCAACTAGTTTTCACAAGTTTATCAAGCTGGTCTTAAGTCCGTATCAAAATGTAAGAGACTCAGAGTAGGCAAACAATCCTGTAAAAGGAAGAACACATTGATTTATGAGTCCTTTCTATCTTCAGATTCTAGTGTGTAAATAACCAAGACTGTTGGAATAAGGAGAACAGGAAAGGGGGTCAAGTAGAATACAGTCCAGAAGGGAAAGAGAGAAACCTCATGGGCTCCTCAGACAAAATATCCAGGCTGGATCTCAGTGTTCCATATTTTCTGGTTTGACTCTGTATGAGCTGCCTAAACCTCTATGCCCCTTTGTTTCCCAACGTGTGAATGAAGCTTGTTAACTGAGTTGCAGTGGTTGATAGGCATGATACATTGGAAGCCCCTGAGAGATATTAGGGCTCACAGCAAGTTTCAGGATTCCTCATTTCCTTACCAGTGTGCATTTTTCAGTGTGCAGGTAACTGTGGGTTCACGTCCCCACAGAAGATTACATACTGCACTAGGATCCAGTCCTCTAAGAAGCGTGCATTCCATCAGCTTTGGCCCGTAGGCTATGGGGAATGTCCTGTGATGCCTTCTCCTCAGGTGTACAAATGCGACTTTAGAAGCTGTCTGCGTGTAGCCACTTGGAAAGTGGGAAGTGGAGCCAGGTCAGTCCAGAATCCTGAATCCAGGGCCCTGTGCGTAAGGCTTTTCACAGGCAAACGCCTGGTAACCTGCATTTTCAAGTTGACCTTCCAAGTTATCTTCTACGCCATTGTCTAAAATCCATTTCATTAGTTACTTGTGTGCATATTCTTATTCTTTCTGTGTTTATTCTAACTTGTATGAAGATAGCAATAATCCTCATCGTCCTCAAAGACCATGTACAATGGCTTGTACTTTATGTAGGTACTTCAGAAAAATTTGTCAGCGAAGAAAAGAAAAATAGTAGCGTTCTCTAATCTATCCATAATAAGTATTACACTACGCTCTTATCAACTTAATTAATGGAAATACAATGACATTACTTTGTAATTTCATCAGAAGAGAAAAACCTCTAAGTGGCTATAATAACAGTAATAAGTGAGATTAATATTTACTATTGGCAGTGTGTTTTATATATATAAGGAGTTTTAATAAGCCCCATCAATTAATGTTTACCGGACGATTGTAGCGTGCCACTGATTCAGCTGTATAAATTAAGTAAGAACCCAGTCACTGAGAAGCAATAGCTGCAGGCTCATCCTGAAGAATATTTTCACTTCAGTGACTACGTAGCCCCGGAATATTTCTGCATCTTCTGTAGTTCTAACCGCGACTGACCCTTCCTTTGTTCTGAAAGAGCCTAGTCTTGGAGAAGGCAGTGTGGATTTCCCAGCCTCATTATTTGTTATCTATTTTACCTCAAACTTTACTGTGTTGACAGTGCTCAGTCACTTGTGGAAATGGGATAATGGAGAGAAGAGTAGCATGCAGGACTGAGAACGATTGGCCCAGTGACTTATGCTTAAAGCGTTTAAAGCCAGATGCCCAAAAGAAATGTCATGCCAATGACTGTAAGTAATAGACTCCGAACTCTCCCCAGCATCAAGTGTTCCTAAGTTCCAGTTAAAATGTCAGCATAGATCTATGCAGCTGTCACGCCCTGCAACACACACTGTCAGACCTTCGGAGTACAGCGATGGTTCTGATGGTCGGAGTCCGTGCTGCGTGGAGTTTGTTCGGTCCTGACTTGTTGCATTCATTTATCTTTGAAGGTAAATCACTTACCACCTGCAAAGAAATCCAGGTTGTAAACAACGTTACCAAGGATGGTGACTATGACCTTAACGTCAGGGGAAGAATATTGAAGGTACTATGGTGACCATTGCTAATGGATTTTCACATTGGTCTTGTCATTGAAAAAATGTTTTCTAGAGATTTGTGTATTCCCCTCAGATCCATTGCTCAGGCATGCAGCTGGAGAACCCTAGAGAGTATTTACCACTGGTCAAAGGTGAAGACAACTTTTCAGAAATATATGGCCTTAGGTATGAGACACTTTATACTTTCAGTGCACTTAGGGCTCATAGATACTGACACAGAATTGGAGTCACTTACATATTGGGCAGGAAATTGAGGAGGTGTGCACATTAGTACCTTAGTCATGTGTTAGCCTATAATCACAAAGAGTGTGCGGGATAATACAGAAGGGATAAGTTTAAGACTTTGTCTATTTTCATAGAAACACAATTAATTCTAGTAACAAAAGCAGAGAGTATTACATCTCAAAGGTGGTTTTTGTTTTTGTTTTTGTTTTTTTGTACAGCTAGTCCTTGAATTTCCCAGTGAGAATTCCATGTATTACCCAAAGAGAATTCTGCTTTCTTTCCCTGTTAATGTGTTGTACTATGGTGTGGAAGGACAGAAGCTTGCCTTCTGTCTTACCTTGTCTATGCTCACCATTTGCCACACGGGGATCTCACAAATGCACCAAGTACTAAAATATCCAATGTTGTTACAGACTTCAAAATCCCTATGAATGCCCCTTCAACGGAAGCAGGAGGCCAGACTGTGCGTGTGAAAACGACTACCTACCTGCCGGATACACCGTATTTAGCAAAGTGAGAGTAGATCTCGCTTCCATGCAAATCAAAAGTAAGTGCTGGGACTCTGGAAAACACAAAGACTCCATTTGCTAAGACAAAATACAGCAATGTACTGGTATACATGATGGGATATAATGAAGAACCATTGTATACAGAATGGTTTTATTTACAGCTATTAGATATATACTTTCTCTGCAATGACATGAAGTATGGGGACCTTTGATACAAACATTATATAGTGACAGTAATAAGAAAGTTCTCTTTCAAGTCAAACTTTAAAAAATCCCTAACTATATTAAATTCAAAGAAATTAATATTCTTCACGTAAGTGTAAGGTTATTTTGGGTAAGGTTTTAAGTAATAACATTAGTTCCAGATTATAGTCTATTGACTATTATATTTTCCCATACGTCATATCATTTTATCTTTCAAAGTTAATTGAGGACCACTGAGGAGGGATGAAGACCTGCTCAGAGAACTGAGGTTAAGGAGCATGCCCTCTTTCTAGAAATTAACTGGTAATTTGCTCAAGTCACAGGTACATATGGATCCAGCAATATGCTGGCCGTATAGTAAATTCACTTCAGCTTGGGCATGTGAAGTTAGACATACCTGCTCAGAATCCAGGGAATGATGCCTGGTGATAATGGCCGATGTGCTGGATCTCAGCAAAGGCAAGCAGACTAAGCACACACCAGCAGTGATCACTACGACACGGCTGTTACTGACTGCTCATGCTTTAGGAGGAGACAGTAAAATACTCTGAAACTTGTGCCTGTGTTCTACTCCAATCTATGGTGCCACAAAGAAGCAGTGGAACAGAGGATACATGTTTAACAGCTTCCTATCTTGGAATGTGGTCTGATCTGTTCTGTTTGTCAACCCCATGGTGTATAGGCTCCACCCACTCTGCATGCAAGCTCACCATGACCTCACTGACTGAGGCTTGGGATGTGCACACGAATCCTCTGGTGGATTATGAAAGGCCTGACGGTTTTTATAGCTGTCGTTAGAGAGATATTTGCAGAAATGTTCCTTTGGGGGAACTGCCTCCAAAGGACCCTGTGCCATCACAGGGTGTGCAGTGTGACCTGCCAACGTCTTGAATCAATTCAGTGACGCTGACAGCCATTGTTGGGACCTTGCTTAAGTGACTAATAATGCAAGCATGAGTGGTTGCAATAACTGAGTTTGAGGATTCTACACAACCTGTCCTTGATCCAGTGAATCTAGCTGTGTATTTTGTATGGAATCTCCAGTGATAATGACAATCAGCCAATGTTGTTAATGTCAGCAAATGAAAGAGGGAAAGAACTGTACCTGTGAATTGGTATAGATACAGCACATGTGGGCTCACACTGCCTTAGCATGAAGGGTCTACCTTTGAAGAGAATTTTTGTTCTTCTGTGATTTTCTTCTTGATCCCACTCCATCTATGTCAGAGATTTGCTGTGAAGTAATATGGGTAAATAAATTTGAAAAACCATTCGTTTACTTTTTCATATTTTCTTTAATTTCAGATGTAGCTGTGATTTTTAAAGGACTATTTAGGCCGTGTATTTTTTGTGTTAAATAAAATGTATCCATTTTGAGGTAGTGCTATCTTAAATGCTATAGTGGTAATATTTTGTGAAAACTTTAACTAATCATATAAATATATTTAAGATACTATGAAAACTGCATATTTGGAACTAAGGAGGACATTGCTGTTTCCATGGTAATGAGTTGCCTTTTTATTTATTTATTTATTTATTTATTTATTTTTATTTTTACAGCTATGGATCTTCTTTTTTCCCAGACACTATTTGGAAAGGCAGTTCCATTTGCCACAGCTGGAGACTGCTACAGTGCTGCCAGATGCCCACAGGTACCTCATACAGATTTCATTACTTATTTTCTTCATGATGAAAAATTCAATATTTCTCCTCATCAGTTTTCTTGAGCAGAACATTGCATGAAACATAAAAACTAGCTATCCAAAGCTTTCAGTATGCACTTATTTTAAGCATTATAAACCAACTGAAAGAAAACCACTTTAGCCAATATTAAGTTCATTTCAAAGATTCAAAAGCAAGACCTAGAACTTGTTCAGATCCTCTTTCCATGACAGGTCATCATTTTAATCTTTCAACCTGGCCCTTGGGAATGAACAGATGCACACAGAAAGGTAAACAAATGGATTATGAGCATGTGTTGTTTATTTGCTGATGGTATCTCCAGTTCTTTGGGTGTGTGTTTCTCAAAGGACCATATATAGAGCATGGACTCTCAGGGAGGTGGCACTGGAAGGTGTTGTAGATTCTTAAAAGATAAGGGGTGTCCTAAAAGGCACTGTGGAATCCTACTGGTCCATTCTCTATGAGATGCCTAGGTTGTGATGTGAGGTTTGGTTGACACACATGTCTGTGGCCATCTGACACCTTTGCCAGAAGTCCAAACAAACAGGACTACCCAGTCTTATACTTGAACCTGTATCTGTATATGTTTATCAATAGCCCCTTGAGATTGGGTAACCTATCTGGGGACTGGTCCCTGGATTGGGACAGTCATTAGTAGTTTGCAGCTCTTCATCTAGGTAGAGGCCTTATGAGGTTTATCCCTTCCACGATGGTGGTGTCATTGTACAGGTCTGATTTAGGAGTCTTCATGGTTGTGTATATAAAAGACACTATCTCACAGAAGACATCCTGGACCTCTGGCTGTTACAATCTGCTCCCTCTTTCAAGATGCTCTCTGGATTTGTAGGGGGTTATGTTGTAGATGTATTAACTGACAGTGGACAGTTAGCTATTGTCTACCAATTTTGACCACATTTTGAACAATTGTGGATTCCTGTAATGTCTTTTGTCTGCTGTAAAAATGCTTCTTTGGTGATGGGGGAGAGCTACACTTACCTGTGAATATTATATTGATTTTTTTTTAGCATCTTAAGGTGGAAAATTATCGATTTGAGATTTTCTTCTATTTAATGCTTTTATAGCCATAAATTATAAGTGTTTCTCTTGCTGTATCTAAGGATTTTTGCATTTGTATATTTATTTTATTCATACTACAATATTTTCTATTATCGTTGGATCATTAACTGTTCCTACCTAGATGGAATAGATTTTTCTAAATAAAATTTTTTCTGTTTGCTGTATAACTTTAGAATGATTTTCAGAGTCATACATTTAAATGATGTTCATGCCTCATAATTTTCAGCAGTTATTGCTAGAGAGAGTGTCCATAGGTTCATTAACCTGCAATTCTCTAAGAACGTTTTCTCTTGATTTTACACACACACACACACACACACACACACACACACACACACGAAGGAAGTGAATTGTTTGTGATACATTCACACATGTAAGTTCACATGTATAGGCTAGGGAAGAATGTCAGGTACCCGTCTTCATTACTCTCCGCCTTAACCTATTGAGACAACAGTCTCTTACTAAGCCTGGAGCTAGGTTGGTAGCCAGCAAGCCTCAGTGATCCTTCTGTCCCTTGTGCTGAGGTTACAGGTGTGTTTGACCCATGCTTGCCTTTTTACATGGGTTCTGGGATCTAAACTCAATTCCTGTTCTTGTATAGCAGACACTTTTACCCACTGAGCCATCTCTCCAGCCTTCTTGTCTATACTGTTGGAAGCAGACAACTTTGCAGAAGAATCCTGTGTTCTCATTCAGTCATTGAAGCTGTTTAGGTACCCTCAAGTCCATGTTTCCTTCCCCTCCTCCCTCCTCCTCCTCCTCCTCCTCCTCCTCCCCTCCTCCTCTCTCCTCCTCCTCCTCCTCTTTCCTCCTCCTCTTCCCCTCCTTCTCTTCCCTCTTTTCCTCTTCTTCCTCCTCCTTTTCCTCCTTCTCTGTTTTCTCATCTATTCATGTGGTGATAGATGGTTACTTCCTAAAATGGACTCCTTTTAATTCTCTCCCCAGAACTTCCCTTCCCTTTTGAGATCATCTTCCTGTCAAACACCTTGTCTGTGTGTTCAGGCACATTCTCTGAAGTGAGCAATGTGTGACCTAAAAGGTTCTATCCTTTTAAACTCAGCCTCCTTTCATTGATGGCACTGTCCTTTTGACCTTCTCACATGGAGATTAATTCTCCAATGGGCAGTCCATGTCCGAATGGATGAAGTCTCTGTAACAACCCTTTTCCTTCTAACTTGGCCATCTGGTTGTATATTTGATGCCATGAGATATATGAACAGTTTGGTGATATGAGTCCTTCCAAAGACTTCTGCTCTGAGAGACTGCCAAATTCTGGAAATCTGGTCCTCGTCCTTTCGTGTTGATTTAGATCTGTTCGGTGACCTATCAGCAAAATTCCCAGGAGACTGGTATTCATGGAAACCACAGAATTATCAAGTAGAATCAAGATCTGTATCTCACTGGCGAACTCTCCATGTAGGAAGTGACACAGAGACAATTACTATAAACAAGAAATTTCTTGATGAGCATGAAATGTGAATGAGAAGATTTTATGGAATCAGACTTTCATAAGACAGTTACTTCTGTTTCCTTCTAATGCCTTTCTCTCACAAATGACTTAAGGAAATTATGTATGTAATCCTCAGTAGTTACATACTTTAACATACTCTAATACTTTTACATACTTTAGTTTACACTAGACAGATACTCCATGTCAAAAAGCCTCTGTCAGAAACTTCAACTAGTCAACTACTTCAACTACTGCTAGCAGAAATAAGATGATTTTCTGCCATCGGGGTACAGTGCCCCCTCATGTGGTTCTGAACCTCTTTTGGGATGCCTGGCTTTGTGCCAAAATTAGATTGTGCTGGGCACAGACGGACGCTGTGGAAAGGAACTGTGTCACCCGTACTCGGTCTGTATTTGTCTGCCCCAGGCTACAGTTACCAAAAATACAAAGTGCCCAGTGTTTTTCTGGCAACGTTCTGTCAAATGTATAAACCAGATTCTGTGTTTAGTTACATGACATTTGCATGAATACCTTCCAGATGCTCCGTGTCACAGAGAGAACATCTCTCGTTGTTTGGGATTCATCAAAACCACATCCTCTGTGTTTGCATGGGACCGGGTACCCCAGGATATGAATGCTTAAAAGAGCACAGGCACATATGGTTGTTCCTTAGAGAAAATAAACTTCATCACATTGAACGTGAGACGAAGTCAGAGAGTGTTATGTGACTTGGGAATACATATGTCAAGTGGGAGATAGATGTTCCTAAAGAGTCCTGGTATGGGCCTTGTTTCCTGTCCTTTAATTAATATTTGATTCCCAGAGAGTTGGAGAAGTAATCACATTCCAGTAACACCAGTGGATCAAACCAGTAACTCTTTTCCACACTTGTTGTTCCCAGATGTTGGAAATTATGATTTGTGAACGAATGTGTGTGTGTGTGTGTGTGTGTGTGTGTGTGTGTGTGTGTGTGCTTCAATACATTTCCATTTCTCTAAGCCGAATCCTTAGGACGTTTGTTGCAGATTCTATGGTGCACATTGTGGAGAGGAGCTGCACCATTTTGTTTTCCTAGCAGCAAAGATGAACACCTTTGCTGCTTCGAGTCCTTGCCAGCATTCTGTGTTGTCAAGTAAAGAAAAGCCATCACTAGTAGTGGTGTCTACTGGTGGTGGTTTTTCTTTTACATTTTTCTAGTTCTTAGTGATGCATTGGTCATTTGTATATTTGTATATTCATGTCTTTGTCCTTGTTTGGCACCAAGTTTGTTCTCCTATTGGTGAATATCAAGAGTCTGGATACATAAAGGTCTTTCACCAGAAGTGACGTTTGCAAATATTCCATTTTTCCATCAACCATCATTTCATTCATTCAAGTATCTATCAGAGTGAAAGTGTTCCATTTATTTTAATGAAATCAGATGCCTTGTTTTCTTACAGATTGTTGAGCTAAGAGATCAAATGCAAAATTACAAAGATTTTTCTCATTTAAAAAAAAAATCTTTCTACATGTCAGCCCTCCTCTGTATCTACCCTAAGACTCATTTTGGGCTAACCTCGACTTGGAGCCCAGGGTGGGAGTGTTCTGCATACAGATATCTCATTGATTTGACACTCTGTGGTGGAACAGCTGTTTTTTTCTCCGCCTTCTAGCACTGTGGTTCCCAACCCTCCTAATATGACAACCCTTTAATACAGTTCCTCATGCTGTGCTGTGTGGGAAAAACTGGGGGGCCACAGCAGCGGCCCCTGGGCCCACACGGCAGCAGCCTGGGACTTGCGAGGTGGAGGCTGCCTGGAGGCTTCCAGGCAGCCTGTGTCTCGTACAGGAGGAAGGTCTCAGGTTCCAGTGGCTGGAGGCTTTGGCGGCGGCGGGCCCGACAGGCCCCAATGATACGAGGAAGTTCTGGGTTCCAAAAGGCTTTATTGTCATGGCGGATGGTAGATGGATCTGGATGTACCCCCCCAAACTCAGGGCAGACCTGAGTTAAGTAGGAGGGAGAAAGGGGGAGGTTCTGGGGGCAATGTTTAATTGGCTCCACCCTCTGACCTTCATTAGTATGTAAATCTCTAGGGCCTGAGGCCTGTAGTTACACCCTCTACCTGTGCACTTTGGGAGGGTCTGTAATGGCGTACGTGACTGAACAATGTAGGTCCATGGAGATTAGACTGCTTTTCAGGACCCTGAGTTCTGGGTCGTGGCCGAACTCCTGCCGTTTCTCCCTTGGAGTCTCGGGGTTCTAGGCCCATGCCCAGCCAAGAACCAGGATACCTTTACGCAGTCCCACAGTGCTGATGCTACTCCATAACTGTAATTTTTGCTACTATTATGAATAGTAATATTATGTTTTCTGATGGTCTTAGGCAACCCCCGTCAAAGGGTCATTGCACCCCAAAAGGGTGGTGGCCCACAGGTTGAGAACCTGTTCTAGCATCACAGTTGTGGCAGCACCCTAGAACTTGAGTGATTCACTATATGCTGAAGTAATAGCACTGCCTAGCAGCTCAGCTCTTATGGAGCTAGACATGGTCCAAAGATCTAGAAACTCTGCCACCCCCACAACAATGCATCCAGGTGCTGAAGAGATCTTAAGTGTGAGATAGATGCAGTGTGTCATGTTCCAGAGAATGGGAGCTTGACTAAACTTCATCCTTCAGACCAAAAATTCTCAGTGCTCGCCCACCCGGAACTGGACTAGCCCAGGATCCAGGCTGCTGAGAGGCACCTGCTTCTCCATAGGCTAAAGTCCTCATTGCACTGCTGGCCTTCCTCAAAGTCCATGTCACACTCGTCCTGATCCAAGAATCCTTCCAGCTCTACCTACCTTTACAAAGGTTAGGATACTGCTATGTGTTGTGGGTAATATTAAAAAATGTAGCGCCCAGCCCAGGCTTGTTCTTAAGTGGCCACCATCTTCCCGACTAGAAGCAGCCAGAGATCAAGAGCAACTCCATGCTCCTGCCGCTGCTCGTCTCAGACCACAGCTCCGGCCAGCCAGAAGCACAGGACTTGGTACCCATGAGATGCCAGCGTGGTGACTGGCTCTGCCAATCCACCATGCTGTCACAATGCTTGGCTGAGCCCAGACCATCCTGCCATCCACGCGGTACCCGGTAGAAATGAGACTCTAAAGCTTAATTATTATCCAAAGGCTTTATATATTTGGAAATGCTCAATTAACAAGATGCCCACACAATTAGCATCGTTACCCAATACCTAACCTAGATATTATAACTACCTTAGACTGCTAGAGACACACGCACATCCTCAGCCATCTTCTCCTCCCGGGTTCTTCTCTTTCTTCCTCGGTTCTCCTCTTCCTTCTCCTCTTCTTCCTCCCACATTAGCTCCTCCCCAATCACTCCACCACAAACAGTAGCAGCAGCAGGGAACTATCCTGCTGCAGCTATGTCTCTAGTCTTCCTAGGAACTAGAGTCACAAGTGCGTGGTGCCTTGCTGCTTGGATACTGAGTGATCATACATCATAAAGAATTTTCACTTTAAAATAACGTACCTTCCTGGTCCTGAGTCTTCCTTCCCTTGGCCGAAGCTCTGGAAATTGTATTCTTCCTCAGAACCTTGTTAGGATCAGAGGCACAGCTACGACCCAGCCCGTGCCACTTATAAGTTTCTCAAAGAAATCAATCTCAGTTTAGGGGGAACTACAGCCACCCACACTCTGGTGTGACTGAGAGGGAACCCACACCTTTACCTCAGTGCACAGATGCACACACCTCCCAGCCTAAATGTCTAGTTGTACAGCAGCAGTGAGAGTCTATGCTCTGAGTCTCACTAATGTTCCAGCTGCTGTTGGGCAGAGTGAGACCTAATATCGACAGAGGAATTCCCTCTTACAGTACAAAGACAGGAAGAGGAGATTCCTCCAAAGCCTTTACCTGAAACACTCAGCAGGTTCGGAACCACCACAGACCCTAACTCCTGAGACCTGAAGCACTGCTAATATTCATCACAGCTGAAAAGACTTCTGGAGTCTACTCAGGTTTCTTAAGCTTCCCTCCTGCTGGTCCTTTCTCCCATGACCCTATGGTGTATATAGGAGCACAGAGTAGACATACAAACCAAGCGTTTAGTGGTCATAAATTATAAAGAATCTCACTGTAAAGCAATAATTTGATGTGCATATAATTTCACTTCTAAAGATGAACATAGATGTATGTAGTGATGAGATAGATGGTGTACTTGTCTGTTTTATGTAAAGAATAAGACATGATGTCGCCTTGGTCACTTAATTTATCAATATGCATACGTTCAAAGCTTACTACTAATGAAGGTAACCTGAGCTATTTTGACACAAAAATACTTCTTGCATGACATGAGCCTCTATGGAACACACGGTGTGCCGCTACAGTCTGCACATCCTGTGGGGTCTTTTAAAGATGATCTCACAGGAGGAAAAAAAATCAGCAGTTTTGAGCTGTTGGTAAAGGGAGGAGGAGGGAGGAATCGCAATGAGGGAAGATTCCAGAAAATGCATCAAATGGATGTAGTGCCACAAAAACTATCAAAAAATAATCAAAATGTGAATAAAAAGATATAGTGACGTTGGGCACATCTCAATCCCCATGAACACTCCTCCATCGAGGACTCCTCAACTGTGAGAGGCCCCTGGTCTCTAGGTGTCACAGACTCCAAGGCCTGCCAGACTTGCTTGAACATCACATGGTATTAACTCTGATTTTACTCGTAATTGAGAAGAGTCGTTTGTAGTCAGATATTAAAGCTCTTTACCCAAGTCATTTTCTTTAAGTCAAGATAGATGAGCTCTCTTTGCCTGTTTTGAAAATCACTTGAGTCATTTGATGTTTCCAGGCAAGAATAGTCTTAAATATTTTATGTATTCTTTTTTCTCTCTCTCTCTCTTTCTCACAATGTAGGGGCAGTTCAGCATCAACTTGGCAGGAACTGGGATAAAGATATCCAACACAGCTAAGTGGCTCGCTCAGGGGAGGTATGCCTCGGTCATCATCCACAGATCTCAAGTAAGTCTGTAGAACTAAAGCGGCCTGGAATCGATTCTGTGCTATGAACTAGCACTAACGTTCCCAATCTCAGAGGCAAACACAAATGAGAACAATGACTAGAAGCTTACAGTATATTAGGAATTATGCTACATATAATAGGGTATAGATGCACACAAATTCATATATGGGACACACACATACCACACACATGAGCATGAATCTCAGATTTGGACTTTGTGACTGGACATGAATGAATGTTCTTAAAGATAGTAATATAACTGCACAAGGCCCAGTAGCATAGACTTATAGTGCCAGCTACTCATAGGCTGAGGCAAAAGACCTGCAAGTTCAAGGCCAGGCTCTGGAGTGAATTCAAGGTCAGCCTGGGCCATTTAATGGGACTTTTTCTCAAATGAAAAATGTAAAGAAGGCTGAGGCTATAGATTACTGGTAGAGCCTCCATCCAGTTTGGACCACCTGTCCCAAGGTTCAATTCCCCAGTATGGCAGAACTCCAAACAAACAAACAAAACTCCAAACAAATATTTAGGGTCTAATATTTTAAAATGATGGTTCAACATGGGGTTTATTTATCTCCTTACTTTGGTTTAGCGAAGGGGTTATTAAACAGAGTCATTTAACAAATATCCTCAAAGCATTTTTCAGCGATTAGGGACTCGAATTTCTTTGTCTGTCTTTATCTAGAAAACACTGCTATTTTGTCTATAGAAATAGCTCTATGGGGAGAGAGAGGTGGCTCAGTCAGTAGAGTGTCTTCCACCCAAGCATGGGGTCCTGAGCCTGCATCCATGACCCTTGTGCTACAGGGGAAGAGTAAAGAAAGGGGGATCTGTGGGACTCATTAACTAGATCAAGGAGCCCACTTCCAATGAGAGATACTGTCTCAATCAATAGAATTGAGATCTATTGAAGAAGACACCTGATGATCACCTCTGGTCTCCACATGTACTCACACACATGTGCCCACATGCGGGTCTGCATGCACAGACCCCCATACCCACATGAGCACATAGATACATAGCATACATGTACACAAATATGAATAATGTTATATGATGTTTCTAAAAGATGAAGGACAAACTTGAAGTAAATCATAATATATTCTCATCATTCTATTAAATAACTAAATATGCTAAGTATATACACAGAGAGCCATTTATTTTGAAAACCTACCATTTTTTTTACCCATATTATAAAATAATAACTATTAAAATCATTTAATTGCTAGTTCAAACACAGTGCACAGATCCTCTTTGGGAAAATGAGCTTGGGTTGTAAAGTAGTCTCATCTATATTGCTCATAAATCACCTTTTCACAGTCTTCACCCTCTCTGGTGTTTTCTAACTTTTCTTTATCTTGGTAAATATGGGCTGTACCATTCCAATTAAAACTAACATTTGTGGACAAAATTCAATATTTCTGTGTCCTAATCTTAAAATGTTTTGTTTCTGAGGAATACAAAATTTATGCTTAAATTATTTAAATGTAGAGAACTTAATGAAATATCCTGGCTTTCACATATTCAGCTTTTAAATATCTTTTGCTTGTATATAAAGAATGCGTTTTGGTTAAAGTCACAGAAGGATAGTAATATTTTGTAAAATCTTTCATTTTTTTTCTATTTGTTATAGCTTCTAAAACTTAGTTATTTATTTAATTGTGAGGAACTTCATGTGTTAAGTTTAAACGTTCCTGACAGCGTCGTTTGAACTCTGATACCAAGGATAAAACGGAGACTCATGAAAGCCAAGCATAATTGCGGAAATGAAAACATATTCATGTTCCACAAAATGTAATGTAAGGCTGAACTTCCCACTCTAGCA
This sequence comes from Mastomys natalensis, assembly GCA_021653895.1. Classification (NCBI taxonomy): domain Eukaryota; kingdom Metazoa; phylum Chordata; class Mammalia; order Rodentia; family Muridae; genus Mastomys; species Mastomys natalensis. The sequence goes on from JAJTUV010001699.1 coordinate 393,635, forward strand.
GCCTAGGAAAAGAAAAATCCACAAAATTGAGTCTTCCTTCTCATTTCCTCTGTTAGCCAGGGTCCTCTGCAGCTTCAGGGCTTCTGATTACAACCTTCTTCTGTCTCACAAAGTCTCAACCATCAAACAGTGTCTTCTCCACCCTTCCTTTCTTCTCTGGATTAAGAACAATTCTCTAAGGAAAATGACCATAGTTGAACGTTTTAGATCTATGAAAACGATTTTTTTAAGTGTTTTTGATGTTTGCATATAAAATGAAGGTAGCACAGAGCACCTGCCCCTCCCATGTCTGCCCTCCTCCCTCAGACTAGCAGCCTGAGCCTATTTCCGGTTTTAGTCCAATTCCAATCAGGACTTCCGCCCTCTGGCCCTTTGTTTCTGTTCCCATCACCCCACTTTCTGCGATTCTCCATGCTGTGTTTTACACGCACAACTGAGACAATTGAGAAAGGCATAGGTGGCTTCGCATATCTTCGCAGCCAACTTTCTATAATACCCTCTTGTCCACTATTTAAATCCGCGGGCTAATTAGAGGTTTTATTTTAATAAACTCACTAATACAAATAAATATTCGGGTGAAAAATATGCGTGCTGAGCTGAAATGTGTAAATCCTACCATGGTTTATTTGACATGAACAGCAGCTGGCACTAATCGTAGGCTGTCCATTCCCTCTGGACCCGCACGTGACCTTCATCGGACCCGGCCCTTACAGGGATCCTTGGCTAGGACACAAGCCACATTATTCAAAGCAGGTACTTTTTCTGTGTTGTGCACAGTTGCCAGCTTGTACAAAAGTCTCCTGTGTTTTCTACTTCTTTACACCTTCAGGACGGAACCAAAGTCTACGGCAGATGCGGAGGGTTCTGCGGGAAGTGTTTTCCTCACGTGGCTACAGGGCTCCCGATTCAAGTACTATGAACATTCAAGGCTTGCAAGTACCGCCAAAGTGGGGTGCTCTGTGAAAGCACAGGTGTCTGGTGCTCCTTTCTCACTCCTGGCTTCCCGGGACTTCCATACTCAAACCTTTCTCTGGGTGCTCATCGGGGTTTCAGACCACTTAATATTTATAGGTTTTCAAGAGAATCTTAATAGACGTATCGCTCTAATCAGGATCATTTTTAAACATCATAATTTATTCTAGGGAATACAAGCAAAATGTTTGAATGGAGTATACAAAGAAAGTTTTGCTGTTCACAGCTTAGACTGGACCATAATTAGGTTCTACTGTTAAACACACACGTAAATAAATCTCTGAGCAGCTTTCTGCAGTACAATGAAGTGTCATTGTGATTGTCAAAATGGAGCAAATAAGACTTAGTGACTATCAAATTAATAATTATATCAAATAAGCATGTAGACATCCTCCTTTCTACTGATACGATTTTGATTCATTGTCTTATTTTTTCTTTAATTTTATCTATGGATTTTGGTGCTTCAATAAAAATGGTTCTAAAATGTAATACTTTTTTCTTAAAAATTTGTGCTCATGTTAAGTATTAAAAAGAAAACTTTGTGGCAAAACGGACACAATATGATATGTTGGGATTTGAGTTTTAAGGCCTACCTCTATGTACGTATGAGCAATATACTGTTTTTATAATGTTTATGTACCATTATGCCTTTATAACTCATATATGTAACTACCTTTAGAAAAATCAATTTTCTTAAGGTTAAATACCTTTTGGCTAGCCAAACAGAAAGATGGAGGTTCTTAAAGATGATACTAAGTTTTGGTTCTTTTTTCCTGAAAATTCTGTTTTTCTGATCCCCTCCCCAACTCTAAAATATTAATAAGAGATTACATGGTGGTGGTGGGACTTCTCTAGAGCAAAGGTTCTCAACCTGTGAGTCTCCACCCTTGGGGATCTAGTGACCCTTTCACAGGAGTCACCTAAGACTATTGGAAAACACAGATATTTACATTACTATTCACAACAGTAGCAAAATTATAGTTATGGATTAGCAACAAAATAATTTTATACTTGGAGGGTGAGTACAGCATGAGGGACTGTTTTTAAAGAGTCACAGCATTAGGAAGGTTGAGAGCCACTGTTCTAGAAGAACAGGGTAGGTAAGGCTGTTAAAGGGGGTTATTAGATTGGTTTACATGTTATAGTCTACATACTCCAATAATAGTTGTCTTCACACTGGAGAGCTAGATGCCCTGGCTGTCTCAGTCTGGTACTAACGGCCTTGACACTTGCTGGAGCGGTGATGCGGAGCCATGAAGCTGGTCTTCAGTCCATGTGGGAAAGCTGAAAAGCTGATGTCAGAGGAAAACGATGACGAGCTAGTCAGTGAGTGCACCTACAAGACAGTAAGGGAAGCAGGAAAAAAAAAGCAAAAGTTTTCTCTTCCGAAGTTAGCGCATGTCTTCCTCATATCAACCTAATGGGACAGTCCCGCACAGGTGTGCCCAGATGGCCTGCTTAGTGGGCAAGTTCAGATCATACCACGCTGAAGATCGATAATACCCATCACGGAGAAGCTCGGCTACTTTCTACTGGGGTGTCCTCAAACACGAATGAATTGTAAAACTTGCCACTATAGGCAGATTCTCAGGAATTAAAGGGTTATTTTTCATGTGGATAATATAATTGTGTTTTATGATGATAGGATTTTTAAAAAGCAAATTAACAAATATTTATTTCCATGTCTGCCTGCCCCATAAACAAAAAACATGAGATTTACTAATTCATTTTACCAGTATACTAGTTTATCAGTATACTACTTTTACCCTCAAGGTGTTTTTCTCCCAAATATTTGCTAGAGATGTAAAAGGTACCAGAGGAAGTCGGTGCGCATGTGGTCAAACACTTGCGGAACTCTGAAACAAAAGGGCAATTCATAAATCTGTCAGGCATTAAAACAGAATGTCTAATATTTCCCATTAAATGTTTCATCTGTCAATAAAGCCATGTCATTTATAAATATCTAAATAAAAAATGTATTTGTGTGGCGCTAGTAACCTCGTTTACATGTGTAAGGGTCCGTGAGATACCCAAGACTCAAACAGTATGCATCAAATACCAAGAGCGTTTATTTAGAAAAGAACATGTATGTAGGGGTGGGGGCAGGTTCTACAGCTCCTGATTGGCTGCCCACGACTTAGCGTTTACAGCTCCTGATTGGGTGCTTGAGAGGTTGACTCAGGTTAGTGGGTGGGGCTGCTGCCTGATTGGCTGCCTCCCAGGAGCGATGGGTTTTCCTGGAATTGACTTGTTTTGAACTTTTCCAGCTGGGGAAATAGAAATTTAGGCTGGGTCTGTCATGGGTCTGTCAGTCTGACTCTGGCTAACTCAGTCTTTTCACATACTCTTCACGCATCAGAAAAGATCCACACTGAAATCTCAGGGAAATTACGCGTTCTTCCTCCTGGCAAGAGGGTCAGACACGGGGAGGTAGGCGGTGCACACAATACTTTCCAAAGGCAGGGAGTAGATACTTGGGACAGAGCTATCGATCCACAACTTTCTTACGAATCACCAAAGTACACTCTAGAGTAGTTAAATCAATTGTAACTGTCACGGGCTGGGGTATGGTTCAGTGGTAGACTCTTTTCCTACCACGCGTGAGGTCAAGGAAGAAAAACATTACAATTGTCAGGGGATTAAAATGTTACCCCTTTCACGTGTGCAGTAACATACAATTTCCCCTCTAAACTTAATCTCATTACTAGAGTATATGGGAGCCCTTTTGTGTGTCTGTGCCCCTTGTATGTGTATGCGTGTGTAGATATGAAGTCTCTTTTTTTTCTGAATGTATCCAAAGATATGTATCTATATATATTAGTGTCTCACTGTGTAGCCCAGGCTAGCCTGAAGTTCATGATTGTTACCACTCTAGTTGGCAGCGCAAACCTGCGAGAATGGAGCCTAAAAGGACGAGGAGTAAAGTCTCATGCAATAGCGAAGTTTATTTAAAGCATCAGACAATTTGTATTCTGAGGGTTAAGCAAGATCACATGAGTTTGTTATACAGTCACGTGGAAACATCATCTAAGTTACAATGGTACCTGTTTTAGTGAGGTTTGTATTCCTGCACAAAACATCATGACCAGAAGCAAGTTGGGGAGGGAAGGATTTATTCAGCTTACACTTCCACATTGCTGTTCATCACCAAAGGAAGTCAGGACAGGAACTCACACAGGGCAGGAACCTGGAGGCAGGAGCTAATGCAGAGGTCATGGAGGGATGCAGCAAACTGGCTTGCTTCTCCTGCTTTGCTCAGCTTGCTTTCTTATAGAACCCAGGACTACCAGCCCAGAGATGGCACAACCCACAATTTGTCCTCCCCTCTTGAATTAAGAAAATGCCTTACAGCTGGATCTCATGGAGGCATTTCCTCAAGGGAGGCTCCTTTCTCTGTGATAATTCCAGCTTGTGTCAAGTTGACATAGAAAACCAGCCCGTACAATGTATCTGTAATCGTAAGTAAATCCAGTCCTATTTATACCTGGGAGGGGCACAGAAGCACATTCTAAAAACAACCCTCATTCTGAAGGAATAGAAAAGTCACAAAACTTTCGTCTCCTTTTTCTTGGAGTTTCCTCATGAGCTCTCAGAATTCTCACATAGCTTCGTTTGTGGACCGTGGACCGTGTTCCGACCATGATCCTCTTGCCTCGGCTGTGCGAGCGCTGCCATGACTAACGTGTGCCACTCCTCAAGTCTGAATACACGCACACGTGTTTTGCTGTGTTGTTTTGACGTTTGAAACAGGGTCTCACTGTGTTATAGCAGACAGTGCTCACACTCTGGCGTCTCAGCATCTCCAGGGATCGGGTTCCACGGGTGGAGACACACCGGGGTTGAATCAGGAATTGTCGTTGGAAGGCTTGGTGGCTCTAATCGGAACGAGAAAACAGAAGAGACCAGTTGGAGGCTGGCACTGCCAGTTTCCTGGCTGGTTTATTGTTTTGTTTTGCCTTTTCCTTTCCTGCTATTTCAAAGCATTTCTGCTTTGCCCAAATGTTTTGATTTCCTTCTGTCCCAGAGTTCAACAGACGGCGTTATTTCTATTTTACAAAGAAAGGCATTTGAAATCAATCTCTTCAACATCCTGCATCTTATTTTATATATTTTTAAAATCTCTCCTCTTGCCCAGTCTCTGACCAAAAAGACAAAAAGAAGATTTCTAAATAAAAGTGAACTGCACACCCTCATCTTATTTAATCCCCACTGTGCCTTCACAGGGCATCATCATCTTCCCAGACACATCCCCTCCCCCAAAAAGGTTTTTTTGTTGGTTTGGTTTGGTTTTTGTTTTGTTGCTCGGCTCTGTCCTTGGCTTAAGGATAAGTCCATATTAACCTTAAGTACCACCAGAGACATTAATCTACAGTATAGATCCAACTATGCATCCCTCTTGCCACTTAACATTTTAAAGATAATAGTTTTGCTACTTTTATTTATTTCTGTAATAACTGTGCTTTTTTGTTTACATGTGAAAAATACAACTGACGACAGCGACATCTGCTGGCCACTCGTGGTTATGCTGCTGGAGGACATGGAAGTGCCAAGTTCTACCTTTGCTGGGGAGTTTCTGTTATAGGCAACACAGAGTTTGCGTATCATTGACCGATCTCTATGTCCAACAAAACCCATATCTATGTCACCACCATACGCATGTCTTTCTTTTACAGTTCAGACGTTAGATTTGTCTTAATAATATCAAACATTGCCCGACCGAAAGCAAATAAAGATTTTTGGTGTGATATTTTTTCTGGTGCCTTTATCCCATAAAGTTGGAGCACAGACAGAGGTGTTTCTGACCAGAATGCAGTTGTAGTGAAGAAGCTTACATTAAACAAGCTGACAACTTGTTTCTTAACGGTTGAAGCAGGGATTTGAAGCTCTAAGGTGCCTTTCGGCTCTGAGAGTGTGGGTCCTTCCTATGCGGTGCATGAGCTGGCCGAGCTGGCGAATACGGTTAGTGTTATTATGCACAGAGGGGAGGGAAAACCCGCTCTTAGGGGTGGCACAGCCAATCAGCTCATTTCTATTTTGTTATACAGAGAGGCTGTTCAATTTACAGATGCTAAAGCAAACGTAGGATCCTTTTACGGCTTTATATCCGGTTGTCTCTGAGGCAAGGAAGCCTTGTTTCTCCTATGGTTTGTAACCTGCGGCTGTCTGGCCTCAAGGCAAATATTTTGTCTGAACCTCAATGTTCTGAATTGCAAAGTGAACTGAATTGCAAAGTGGGAAGTAGCCCCGCTCACTTTCCTGACAGAAAAAAGGTACAGAATTAAGCGAGCGATTTTTATGAGCATATTTCTGTTATTTGAAGGTGTACATTTGCTACTCGACCTTTTATTTTAATGTAGAAAAAACACTTTGGAAAGCATTTCGGTGAAGAGAGCTCCAGGCTCCAGCTCTCCTACTCACAGCTGATCTGAGCTTACGGACATCGTTTTTGAGACGTCAATAGTACCTATTTCATTTTGTTTTGCCTCAAACATTAATATGTAAAACCTTGGTGCTATGTTAGAAACTAACACATTTTCATGTATGTTACCAGCTTATCATTGCTATTGGCATCATGACCTATAACGTCAGGTAATATGTTGTGAACTGATCTTAAAGCCTAAAACCATTTAATGTGGAAGGCAGATGCAACCCAGGCCCCAGCCATGGTGGGACAGCTTTCTGCTTTGATGACCACGACAGGTCACCTTGAGCTGTCTGGTGCTCACATCTCTGCACAGTTCCACCGCTGTGCTCCTGACCTGTTCTGAATTAGGAGTCGCCCTTCACCTTAGGAAGTATTAGCCAGCTTGTGAATTGGATCTCAGGATTCATCTTCTTTAGGATTTCTGCCCCTTCTGGCACGCCTTTTTATAGTTTAACATCTCGTTTTCAAATGCCACACAGTTAATGTCATAGGTTGGTCTGCGTCACCACTATGAACATCGTGGTTAGCACTTTTCTAAGAAGCCTCATCAAACGTGTAACCCAGATGGTCGGAGAGATGATCTCAGTGTGGCATGTCAATTAAGGTGCCAGCCAAACCAGATCACAGCCAACTTCTAAAGTTCTAGCAGCATGGAGCCAGCCTCAAAAGCAGACATTTTCCTATTTCCTCTTTTAGTGTTACCTCTTAATTTTGGCTCTTCTTCATATCATTTCGTAAAACTGGACATTGAAAGAAATCCTATTTTGCTTTGCCCAAATTGAATAAACACAATAATGATTTTTCTATACCCGTGCCAAAGATGGCAGATTTGAGCAGACCTGCCAAGATGCTTCTACTAGCACAGAGGGTAAGCATTAATCATCTCAGACATTTCCTGCTTACCCACAGGCCTCCCTCCAAAAAAACTCTTAATATGGGTTCCCCGATAATCACTTCTAATCTGTCAACGTTGGCAGATCATAGGATATTTGTACGCTTCCTCCAAACAAGTCCTAGATAGCCTGAGAAAATTGAATCTCCAGGTACCTAGTCTTGTGGCCTAACTGGATATGGAAAGAGAATTCCTAAGCTTCTTTATTAAAAAGCCAATTAGAGCCTAAGATTGGTGGAATGAGTTGACGTTATCCTGTTATACAGAATACACTGGGATTTGAGGGAGAACATACTAAAAAGCTGCACCAGAAAGGGGTTTGCATGAAGTGTACTTCAGAGACAGTCTAATGCCTTGCTAGATACATTCCTGAAGGATGCCCTCTCTCATCTTGGTGCAAGCTCTGGCCTCTTCTTATGTCTCACAAATGCCTCGTTTTATTTGATGGAGCATATTTCCCAGTAGAAAGGCAGGGAATATCTGGTTCTTTCTGTATGCCCTTTGTACATGGGCACAGGCAATTGACTCAGCCCCACCAGTTGGAACCTGTGTCATGACTGTAGTCAGAAATTAGCACATGACCACATCGAGGCGGTGTGGTCCTCACTGGTGACAGATGGTACATGGGTGATGGCTCCATCCTGAGCCCAGACGAAGCAGCAGGAGCTTTAGGGGAAGCATAGCACATGCATCAGACAAGCAGGATGGCAGACCACAGCTGATACGGGGCATATCCACCATATCCAGTGTTAGAGCGAGTTGAGCCCCTTGTCTCTGATTTGAACCAGATAAGCTTTATTTTCTTTTCTATTTTGGGAGAGTATTACAAATGTATTTAATTTCACGTTTTAAGTAAATAAAGGTAAATTTGGGATTACACGTCATGTCATGGGCACCGGACATGTCAAACAGTATGCTTTATATGTGTAAATAAACGGCATCTTTTTACATAGTTTTTGAGGATTTCATACAAGCAGATAATGTAGTTTGACCTAGGTCACCCTACTCCCTTCCCTTCAGCGTTTCCTCTGTGCACTCAATACCGCTCTCCTCTCCCAGCTTCATGCATGGGCTCTCTTTTTTAAAAAAAAAAAAAAAGAAGAAATAAATAAACAAAAATCAAACCCAAAACAAACAAAAAGACTATTGAATCTACTTTGGCGTTACAGTCTAAGGGCACAGTTTATGATGCTGGGTAAATCATGCCAGCAGGAACTTACAGTGGTTGGTCATATTCCATCCACACTCAGGAAGCAGAGTAAGAAATTTTCATACTTAGCTAGTTTCCTCCGTTAGTGCAGGCTAGGATGCACACCCAGAGACCAAAGTTGCTTCCCTTTAGGTCCTCATATTCTATTAACTCACTCATGGGCTAAATAATCTGAGAGTTTTGTCACCAGGATGATTCCAGATCTTGTCAACTTGATATTCAACACTATCCATCAGAGATGTTATAACTATGAAAAATATTAAATAATAGAAAAGATCCAAAAATTTTATATGTATTTTAACTTCTCAGTTTAATTTATCGATTTGATGTATTCATTTTATATAATATCTATAACTTTAGAAAAGAGGGAACAAGATGAGAGAAAACAAAAGGAAAGGAATGAAATAAATGCTTTACTGAAGTACAAGATACGAATAGAGGAGAACCATTTTAAATGTTCGCCATGCTTAAATACCTGGGAGATGCACGTTAGTACTCACTTAACCTGGTAAGAATGTCTAAGACCAAAAAATATAAGTGATAACCAATGCTAACGGAAGTGAGGGGAAGGTAAGCAGTTATTCACTGCTGGTGGAGGGGGCACACGGTACAGCCACTGTGGAAATCGCCATGGAGGTTCCTCAAAAGCTAGAAAGAGATCCAGGCAAACCATTCTTGGACTTCATAAACGACTATAGAAATACCTACTGACCATGTTCGTTGCTGCTTTACTTGTAATAGCCCGGAAATAAAATTTAAAAGCCTAAATGTACATTTAATAGGTAATAATGGGTAAATAACGAGATACACTGTATTTATACAGTAGAATATTATTCAGACTTTAAGAAAAATTTAAAATTTTGCAGGTAAATGGATAGAGCAGGAAAGTCTCATGCAGAGTGAGCTAACCCAGACCTAGAAAGACAAATGCTACATGTTTTCTCCCATTTGTGAATTTTCAGACATGTGTGTTTCATTTGGAACACCTATATAGATCAAGTAATTTGTAAAGAATGGTGAGAGCGAATCTGTCAAAGAATGGGAGATAGAACTCAGTAATATAAAGGATTACAGAGAGGTAAAGGAATGGGAAGGGTTAATTTGAGAGGGATGATGGGATGGCATATTAAAGAAGGACTATGGGGAGGAATAACAAACAATAAAGACCTTTCAAAAGTCAAATAGCTTCCTAAAATATATGCATATTCGCATATAGAAAGAATTTAAACGTAGTTACTTCTGTCTTAGTCACTGTTCTACTGTTGTGAAGAAAACACCAAGGCAACTCTTATAAAAGAAAGAATTTAACAGCAGGTGGAAATACTATCATGGCAGGGAGCTTGATGGCAGGCATGGTGTTGGAGCAGTAGCTGAGAGCTTTATATCCTGACCCACAGGCAGCAGGGGCAGCAAGACACTGGGCCTGGTGTGGGCCTTTGAAACAAAGCCCATTCCCACATGACACACAGAAGACCACACCTACCCCAACAAGGCCATACCTCCTAATCTTTTCCAGTGGTTCGCCAACTAGGAACCAAGCATGCAAATATAGGAGCCTATGGGGCAATCTCATTCAAAGCCATACCACAGGCTTTCAAATGAAAAACCCAGTGTCATGAATGTGTGGCCTCTTTTGAAGTTCTTGACCACTGAGATCCCATAAAATCCCCAGCCCATGCCAGGCTCAGCTGGTGGTGGTGCATGCCTTTGATCCTAGCACTTGGAAGGCAGAGGCAGTCAAATCTCTGAGTTCAAGGCCAGCCTGGTCTACAGAGCAAGTTTCAGAACAGCCAAGGTTACACAGAGAAATTCTATCTTGGGGAAAAAAAAAAAACAACCAATAAACAACAACAAACCCAAACATCATAGGCATTTGCTAATGATCTTGGTTATCTTACAGAACTTGACAGTAAGACCCTATTGCCAAAGACATCACATACTCGAGTCACAGACTGATAATAATTTCCTGATGAAATTGAACCTGTACTCATGGGGGAGCTTTGACTCTGTTGGCTAACCATTAGAGTGCTGGCGGTCCTGTGCACCAGGCATGCTGCCAGAAGAGATGTCTATCATCAACGTCTCATAAACCTGTAAACTACATTAATGACTTTCTTGGCTAGATAAGCCCACTAGTGCAATAGTGGCACAAACATTACAGGCATCAACAACCACTGGAGTTAGGACTTGTTTCAAAAGATGAAACTCATACCCGGTACCACTCTCAGGCCAAGAACCTGTGTCCAGATAGGTCATAGGCCTTAGGGGAAAGCCTGAATTCTACTAAGTAGACATGCAATGAACTTACTCCTAATGACTGATTACTATACCACCGATGTGCTCATGGAAATTCCTGTAAGGTGCACTATTTAGGAGCACCATGAAAAGTAGACGATTCACTCTTGAATTTAGAAAACTGAGGAGGAGAACTTTTACAAGTGGCTGAAGGAAGTGTTTTCAGGGAAGACCCCAAGCACCAGAACCCTCATGTACTATTCAAAATAAAGAAGAACAAGATTCCCAGAACTGCAGGAGGAGTGTAGAAGCAGAATGATAGGGACCATTGGCACGCTTTCTTTAGAAACTGAAGTTCTATTAGTGACCTTGACCCGGGCTTTTTTTTTTTCACATGTATAATCTGAGGTATTCTGTCACCAATTGCTTTGCAACATAGAAAGACTATTGAACAACAGTGTTCTGAGCCACAAAAGTGAAAGTGCTATATTTGAAAACCATGTTCTCCAAAAACAACAAATTAAAGTTAATTATTATTTTTTTTTAAATGAGCTAACATTCCAAGATTTGGATCTTATAAACAAAACTCCTGATGGGCTGGGGTCTGGCTTACTAGAAGAGCGTGTGTTTTTCACGTGCAGGCCCCGGGCTCTGTCTACAGCACGTGCAGAGTAAAAAGATAGGAAGAAAAACAGTTTTTTAAACCATTTCTGTATGAGGTGTTTGTTTTGTTGGTGAGGCTTATGCGTTACTGCAGGCTATATTCCAGCTATTTTACAGCCTGCTGTTCTCTGGCAGCATGCTCAATAAACAATTTCTAAGTTCACAAATAGAATAATAGAATACTCAGAACTGAATCAAAATAAACCACCACCACCATTCATCAGGCTGATGTTTGCCTTATGAGGTAGTGACGCAGTAAGACAAGAAGCCTGCCAGAGACGCGTGACACAGAGATGGAAACAGATGGCTCTGATGTTGCTTAACAGTGTGGTTCTGAAGACTCCTGCTCCTTCTCGGTTGACAGAATGGCCTTTCCTTCTCTAGTGAGAACTGACATCCCACCATTTCAGACAGTGAAGCAGAGGCTCCTCCCCCAGAGAGCTTCTATCTTTCTCTCTCCTAAACAGCAGATGGGTGGAGATATAAGTAAAATCAAGTCTTTGTATAACCCAAGAGGACTTTCTAAGCCTGGTAACAAGGAAAAGTCCCTACAGGGCAAAGGAGTCGAAATGCATTGTATCAGAAGCTGGGAAGTGGCCTCCATGAGGGAGAGACCTCCTAAGAGATGGAGACAGCTAATGTGTTATCTCTGGTGACAAATACAAGAGGGGTCAAGAAGGGAACACCCAGTTTGAAGCAACTGAAGACTTCAAACCTGGTGTGAACCAGGGCTGGTTTTAATGTCATCTTGCCACAGCTTAGACTCACCTGACCAGAAAAACTCACCTAGGGAATTATCCTGGTTGCCTTAATTGATGTGGGAAGATCCAGCCCAAATGTTCAAGGCATCTTCTGGGAGCAACACAGATAAGAAAGGGATCATGGAGGAAGGAAGATTACTCCCCCTTTTCTTGGCATGGCCTCTCCTCTTACCTCTAAGTTGATTTCTCCTTCACCATTAGTAGAATCAAGTCTTTCTAGGCTTCCTGTTCTGATTGAGGACCTGCAATACGCCAGGAAGCCTCTGGGTCTTTGGAACCAGATTGGGACTGCTGAGGTGCCCAGCCTCATGGGCTAACTACCAGGTTCTCTGGAACTCCAAGGTGACCAATGTAGCCACGGTGGGACTACAGTTTCAAACAGTGAACAACTACTGGGTATATTCTGTCTCTTAGGAGTGGAATAGCAGCTGTTACTCTTTTAATAAAAAGGAATTTAATATTAATATTTCTACTGGTTTTGTTTGAATAGAATGGAACGGAACGGACGGAATAGAACAGAACACCTAATACATGAAGCCAAGTAGTTAGCTCTTGTCAAGGTTTTAGACTTGAGCCAGTTTTTAAACCCAGGACCCCTTGAAGATGTGGCTGGATTCAGCCCCAGTGAGTATATAGGCTAAGGACTACCTAGTCCTACCCTTAACAATCTATGGCTTATTTATTTACATGCACCTTGGGGATGGAAAGACGGCTTTGTGATTCAGAGTCCTTGATGATCTCCCAAAGGATTGTGTTTAGTCCTAGAACTCATATTGGGCAGCTCATAACTGCCGGTGGCTCTACCTTCAGGGGATCTTATGCTCTCTCCCGGCCTCCTTGGGCACCCACATACAGGGGCTCACATTCTGTCTGTCTGTCTGTCATCCATCTGTCTCTCTGAATTTCTCTCCTTTTCTCAAGCACACATATTAATAAAAATAAAAGTAAGAATAAATCTTAAGACTAAAAAAGAAATGTCCAAATAATGCAATGACTGCTGGACACAGGATCCAGCCATTAGTAACACCCAGAGCCCTGACCTGTCACCATTGCTCTTGGAATGAGGCAAGAATAACGACTAGAGTTTAGCTAGCTAGGTTCTGACTTACAGTGGCTCTGCTGTGCCCATAGAGCCACAGGTCTACCTGGAGATGCTTCCCCAGGTCTTAACTGAGATCAAACTACTTGTCAGTTGGCATAGCCTGGCAATATCTGTCGCTGTATAGAAGGTGGTGACTTTCTAAACCTCTGCCTTGCTAGGTTGCGTAATCACATTAAGGCCGTGAGGTTGTCTGAAGGCAGAGATGAGTGGTACCTGGAATCTCTCCTGGATGCAGGGTGGTGTGCCCATCATAACTTTGGTTTGGTTTACTAGACTGTCCCCTAAAGCTGCTGAAAGGACACTAGCAGATGACTGCAGACTTTCAACATCTCAACCAGACCACACCTCTCCAGATAGTATTATGTCCAAGGTACTGTTTTTGCTGGGCATGATTAATATGACCTCAGACACATGGTCACCAGACACCAATTTACCACATTTGGATATTTCGTTATAAGGGAAAAGAGGGATTGTAAATAGTCTACCGCCACATAGATTGGGCAAAAATATAGATTTGTTCAGACATCATGTTGAGTTTCTTACCTTCCGTGATATAATCTGAAGAAACTCTGTAATTCAGTCACCTCAACATCACAACAATCTACACAGATGTGGTGGTGGGTGTATTGAGAAGGAGAGTATCAAGAAGTGTTTTTGTGGAATCTTGTTAGGGTGCATTCAGTTGAGGGGATATCAATCCTGTCAGGCTTCAGGAGAATGACCTAATTATGTACACGAATGACCCATACTAGAAAAAAATCAGAATTTTGCATCTTATGCTTCCTGCCATAAGAAGGGAAAGTACCTGGCTGTCTTCTTTTGTGTTCTAGATGCAGCATATTCGTCAACTTAGCAACGCTCTGCTCTTAAGTGAGTGCCAGCAACAGTCTGGAGGCTTTGAGTTAGTGACAGGGGTTCAAGCAGTCCTGGCACTTGAACTCTGAAAGACCCAGTAGTGCTAGGAATGCCAATGTTGGGGAGAAAAAAGTTATGTGAAATATACTTTTGAAATAAATATTAGGCAGGAAACCATTTTGTTTTACTCCTTTAAATTACTTCAAACAGCGCATTTCATTTGGCTATCAAGACCAGCACAGGATAAATAAAGAAACTGACTGAAGATGTGTTTTGCTCCAGTTGAAGCAATCCAAAGAGAAGAGACTAGGGGCCCACTGGCATTCTGAATAATGGACAGCAGAGGCCATGTTGCATCTTGTATGGTGTTCTGCACAAAGCTTGCCAGGGCTGTGACCTCCACTGAGGGCAAGAAAGGAAAACGAAGATGGTTCCCTAGGGTGGGGACTTCCTCCTGTGCGTGCCCAGAAAACAGAGGGGATTACAAACAGATACAAGCTCTGCTGCCAAAGTGTCCTCAGAACAGAGGTGGCAGCGGTGTTAAGGACAGGGAACTACGTAACTGAGGCTCACACACAGTTACCTCCTCTAATGTGTGATTAAGTTGTCATAGGAGTCCACCATTGCCGGATTCCTGGACGATTGTCATTAAATAGAGATGCTTTAACTCAGGGTGTGAGTTAGGAAAGCTTTGCTTTCTGGCATCCTAACAGGACCAAGTAAGTGCTTGTATAGAAGTCTGTGGCCTTCTCCCTGGTGGCACTGGTCACAGATCTCTTCCATTTGTGCATGGAAATGTGTCATGGAATTTGCTCACAGAAGAAAGAAAGAAAGAAGAAAGAAAAAGAAAGAAAAAGAAAGAGAGAGAGAGAGAAGAAAGGAAAAAAGAAGAAAAAAGAAAAAGAAATAAAAGGAAAAAGAAAGGAAGAAAGAAAAGAAGAGAAAAGAAAAGAAGAGAAATCATGATGACAAACAGGGCTAGAGGGAAGGTACTTAGGGGGAGCTGTTGTACAGTCATAGACACCAAGAGCTGGCAATGGTGATTGTGGCAAATTACCAGCCCCACCTTCCTCCAGCTAGCTGAGGGAAGCCAGAAAAGTGTCAGCATTGGACCTCAGTCCTTTTGTAAACCAGCAGGATAGATGGCATGCTCTCAGCTCAAGCTGACTGGTGCTCCCAAACCATTCCCACTGTCTCATTTAACTTCCGTAACAGTATTACAGTATACTAGGGGATGAAATCTTTATTCCCATGTTAGTGATCAAGACGATGTAAATAAGAGATATAATTGCATCTGCATTTTAGAGCCTGCCTCATAAACAACACTTAGGATTCCTCCAGCTTTGTCTGCAGCCAACAGCCATGATCTTTTGTAGTGTGCATTGGATTTCTGGAAGATTCTCTATGAGCCTCTGGACTGCTGCACATTCTCATGACACACAGCTGCGAAAATGACTAACCGCCTGAGCCCAGAGGTTTGCCTTTCAAACCTATATGCAGGTGGCCCTGGGGCCAGCGCCGTCTCCCGAGAGCTAATTAGAAATAAACATCACAGCCTCAGATCCACTGGACCAGAAGTTCCGTGTAAACAGGATCCTGGGAAGACTGATTTGTTTCTTACTGTACACAGAGTGCTTGCAGAAGATGGAGCGCAACGATTCTCCGTAATTGACCAGAGAAGCAAATGCTTCGGGCCTTGAACTCTGCAGTGACTCCTTTGCACTTTAAAACCTTAGAAGCACCGCTTCAAACAGTTTGTCAGTCCTTCGATGTGGAGAGGCAGTTGGTTATCTGTGGTGAGCCGAAGCCCCGCTCGAGGCTCACCCTCGCTGCTTTTCCTTAGACACACTCCGGACACTTCAAGGTTCTCAACTTTTGCTTAACGATAAGAAACTAGGAGAATGGCTCTGCGGGAGCCGAAATTGAGCCAAATAGAGAAGCAAGAATCACTGTTTTACAATGAGTAAATTCTGAAGGGCACCACAAATACCTCCCGCAGCTTCTTTTGAGTATCCGTGAGAATAGCATGGGTCTGCACAGATGGTGGCAGGCGCTCTCCTGGTCCCTGCACAGCTGCCTCCCAGGGGACTCGGGTTTCCCAGCCTGTCTCGGAAGGACCAGGGGTTTTTGTTGTTGTTTTTTGGGTTGTTTTGTTTTTTCTTTTCTAATCAGTACAGGAGAAAGCAGACGCGGCACAAGGGTAGATGTTAAAAGAGGTGGAAAGAAGTTTCAGGAGCTCTCAAAGGTTGTCCTTTTATGTCTGCAGCAGAATCGGTTCCATTAGCAGGAAAATTGACTCGATGTCTCCACTAGAGGTCATGATTGACTCTGTATCAAGACCAAACTACTACTTCAGAGGGTTGGTTCTCACACATTTGGGTCTCAAGACCTCTTTAAAATTCTTAAAAAACTGTGAACACTAACCAGAGCTTTTGTTTAGCAGAATTATATCTGTGGATATACAGTGATTGTAAATAAGAAATGACAACTTCAAAAGGTGTTTATCAAAGTCAATAAACCATTATGAGGGATTATAAATATTTTTTATAAGAAAATAACTATTTTCCATAGCAGAAGCATAGATACTGAGATGGATGACAAATGTTTACGTCTTTACCAATCATTTTAACATCTGGCTTCAGAAAAGACACTTGGAGTGTCACATCTGCTCAGCGTTCAGTTAGCCAGAAAACCTCAGTGCAAAGTCTCCAGACTATAAGCAAGCATTTACTTCTTCTGTCTTAGTGTTACTATGAGATGACCAAAATGTCATGGGCCCCTTGGAGGGTCACATGGTGGCTCATGGTGGTCCTTGGGCCATGCCATGGAATTTAGCACTTAAGACAAAGAAAAAGCTAGATTTCACAGTCTGCAGAATACAGTTCAAAACTCAGACCTTCATACCCTGTCTCCAGCGATCTCTGACATTTCTCTGCCCATTTCTCTACTATCTGAAGTGTAGGATTCTGTCAGCTCTCTGTTAGGCCATACTCTAAGACCAGGATATAGAAATGGAGGAAAAGGAGAGGGAAGAGGGGAGAGGTCCAGAGGGGAGAAGAGATCAAGGTTCCAGAGTACCTTTGGAAGCACAACTTCAATTACACAAGATTGACAACCAGTCCTTGTCTCTTCCAGTTCAAAGTAGCACTAAGCTACTAGGAATGAGGATTTTACCATTCACTTTGCAAAACATTTTGGGCCTTTTAAAATTTTAGATCTTTTTACAGATCACTGTCTGTCAAATGTTCTATATCTGTACTGACTCAAATATAGGATTTTTAATTAGAAACTTTCAAATTTGAGTGTTCTGTTACCAGAATACTCTGTCTTCCCAGAAATCTGTTTCATACTCTGTTCCCACTTCTCGTGTATAATGACATCTTTAAGCTGATGTCTACGATGTCATTTCTCTTTACTAAGAAAAAAAAAACTTTATCTCAGTCTTACTACATACAGGTTTATGTCTTTCCAAATGCAACCACTAGTACTATTTTAGTAATTTCTTTTAAAGTATCAGAATTTCAAAAAAAGTCAGAGAGTGAAATTCAATATAGGTAAATTCCCAGTACTTGTGTGAAATCAGAGGTGATGAATTTTAAGTGTTTCTTAATTCTCAAGACCCTCATTCCAATTAGTGAGTTTCAGAACGTATACTGCCTTGTCATAGAGCTGAACTTGATTTAGATCCTGGGCCATTAAATATCAAAGATTTCTACACTTTCAGAGAAAGTTAGCGTGGCCTCTTTAGAAGGGTTAGCTGAACTGAATGAACTCTTTGGCATAGATCCCTGCAGTTAGCACGGAGAAAGAGCTGAAATGCTTCAAATGTTTTTAGTAAATAAATGCAGAACATAGAAAATTTGATTCTGAAAGTTCGCAATTGAGAATCTTGTGCTTGGAATAAAATCTGGAAGATGGAAGATGAGACATTCATTCTTGGCAGCCAACACTCAGTTGCTATTTACACGGGAGTGATACCTGCTGAATTAACTTATGTAATTCATACAGTAGACACATGGCATACTTACTAGAACTTTCCCCGTCAGAAGAGATTGCTGATTTTGAAAAACAATTTCCCGTGCTATTGACATGTTTATATAACCTAGAATGCACAGATCATAAGTGTGCCATTAAATGAATATTGAAAATGTGTACACTTAAGTACCCATGGCCCACAGTGGACAATATGCACTGACTCTAACAGTAGGTGACATCACACTGGCAACTATTTCACACTGGTGAAAACTAGCATGCATTCAGTGGAATCCTTCTTTTGCTCTTAGGATTTTGATCCATTCCCAGATTAGAGATACCAGTGTGATAGTCTCCCAAGAGGCTGGGCTGCAGCTCTCAGGTGCCCCTTGGCATAATCATATATATAATAAAAGGGTTTTGTTTGAGGTCATTTTGCAGAACTCCAGGCTAGTGCTGATCTCTGTACCTATCTGAGATGAGCTGGGTTAAAGCTAGGATGTGTGGTAGGTGTGGACTATTAAGTGAGTTTTATTTTTATTTTCCCTGTACTTCTGATGAATTTAATGAGGACTTGGCCTTGTAAATTAAACAGCATCTCTAACTAGGGGAAGGGGCATCAAGGCCACCTGGTCTCAGGGTCAACCTCCTTGGCTCTGTTGTGTTGCAGTGTCTCAGTCTTAGGAATACTTGCCTTAAAATCCAGCAAGTCTCACTGTGTACTTTGGTTTCTTTGCATGACTTCTATTTAGGAGTTGGCCAGTTCTGAAACCATCCTATTTACTGATTACTGGTTTTAGATTTTTTTTTCTCATGTAAATACAATAAACATATCTTAGATAGATTATCCAGGAAGAACAAAGAGTCCTCTTTGTTAAAATCCCTCTTAATGGGAACAGAGAAATGGCTCTGTAGTCGAGAGTGTTGACTTTGCTTTTCCAGAAGAGTGTATTATTATACACATAATAATAATAATAATAATAATAATAATAATAATAATAATGAGTCTTTTTTACTATGATATTCATTTCAAGCTTGAGAGAGCTTGGGCTTGTTTTTTTTTTCACTCCATGTGTTTTTTTGTAGGCTGATTCCTGGCAGCCACAAGCACCCATGGTATCATATGACTCAGAATGTTCTAGAAAATGATGGTTGACATCCTGTAGGCAAGACAGGAAGGGATTTAGCAGATACATGAATAAATGTTTTTAGGTTTCTTGTATAAAGTTTTTCATTGACAGTATTTTGTTTCCAATGCTGTTTAACAGATCATTTTATCCAGCTTTGCTATTTGTTTACTTTGACTTTAAAGCCAAGGCTCTTCCCTTGGAATGGTTTTCTTTAGGGTGGGACCCTTTCCGGGAAGGATTTGTAGAAATATAAAGTATCCAACTGGACAAGATTACTATTACTCCATGAACTGAGACGCTGAAGATAACTGCCTAGCGTGGCTGGTTGTTTGCAGGGTGCTGTGCCCCCGAGGTGCCGGAAAGCACTCTGTGGACACAGTGCAGAGCCTTCACGAATTAATGAGTTAAGATAAATATGTTATGTTGCACTTCTTCCAACTTATGTGCCTTTAAAAATGTCTTTGAAGGAGATAAAGCACGGGAGCAGAAAGCCAAGTAGGGGCTTTGCTTTCATCTGAACATTCTTTAGAGGGTCTATGAGTGCCTCCCAGACACGCATAATACAGACTACGGGAAACAGCTTACACTGAGAACTCAGGAGGGGAGAAAAACGGAGCAGGAAGACACTCAGCCGTCAGCAGTCAGGCATCTCCTTGTCCAGCCACCACGCCACCCCTCTCTCTCTCTCTCTCTCTCTCTCTCTCTCTCTCTCTCTCTCTCTCCTGCTTTTTCTTAAAAGTCTTATAATGTAGCCAAACTGGACTTAAACCCACTATATACCCCAGGCTTGCCCTGAATTAATTATCCCCTGCATCTAGTCCCCTGGAGCTGTAATTACAAATGTGCTCCGTAGTACACAGATATAACGGTATAACTTACTTCAATGCAAACAGATTCCTGACTTCAAAGTCTTACATTTCAGCCGTTGGGGTATACAAATTACTACAAAGGAGGACACTGTTTAAGACAGTGCAAAGTAAAAGCCAAATGATAAATAAAAATCACACACTAGGAAGACCAAGACACAGGCAGTATACTCGAAGCCTTTGGTAAAGGGGCAGCTCGAGACAGTGATGTGAGCTACAAGGAAAGATTGGGTAGGCAGACACGTAGAGGGGAGACAAGTAGGAGATGTGACAGAATGGTCAAAAGTAAGACAGGCTCACGGTGAGATGCCAGTGCAGGGCAGACAGGCTCACTGTGGGTCATGCCAAGGCAATACAAAGTCTTGTGATCTGGAAAGTATCATCAACACACACCCTAAAGCAAGAGCTAACTTAGGGCAATAGTTTGGCATTAAACTGGGTTATAAAGTCACTGCTGTAGTTAAGGTAAAGACACCATCTTTAGAGCCATGTGCAAAGTAAGTACACAACCAGCTCTAAAAATTTTTGCTTCAGTTTTCTTTTAGATAATCACTTTTTGAGAGCATTAATGTCACCATTAACTTCTTCTCAAGGAGTCTCTGTTATGTAGCCTTCTGCCCTGAAGGGATTTTTCTTCTTCTTGACAATTGTCGATGTAATTATTAACAACATTGTATTGAAAGAATGTGTCAGCCAGTCTAAACCAATAAGGAAAGGGTGACATCAAGGAGTACCAGCTCTGTTTACAACTTTCCCCAAAGAGTTCAAAGCAGGGTGACTGCTTCAGGTCAGAGAGGTTTTGCCTTGTGGTATTCCACCAGAGGCGGCTCATAAAGGACAGCAGCAGGTTCAGATTCTGTACAGCTGTGGAGGGTCCCACCCGCAGAGAGGGAGCCTTTGACCAGGTGGGAAAAATTCCTCTAGCCATCCTCAAGGGGTTTACACACCCTCCACATCCACCACCCTTCCTAGTCTCTCTATCCTGCAGACTTTGGCCATTTGCCCACAGTTAAGGTCACTTTCCCAGGAACACCCACCTTTCTACTGATGCTTGTAACCAAACGTGTTTCTCCGAAGTTCTACAAAAAAAACAAGGTACTGACCCACTGCTCAGCACACCGTACCACATGGCTTCCAGCTGTGTGTCTCCTCTCTTAGATAAGCCCTCCGGAACATTTTTTTTTAGTTTGTGCTCTCTTGTTGGCAGAGGAGAACTTTAAGAATACTTTATTCTCAAATCTCACCCAGCCTCATAAATGACTAAACTTTGATAAATCAACTAATGTCTCAGATTCCAACCTATGACTATGCTTTTCCTTAGAGAATCTATCTGGACTTAATAGTATATTCAACCTAACAAGTTTCTTGATCCCACTTTGTCTGCTAGCACTTTAACTCCATAGACTGGGGATTTTTTTTTTTTTTTTTTCTGGACCAGTTAGAAAACCTTTCAGCGTCTCGGTTCTATATCACTTACTGTTGGATATGTGTTTTTCTTGGAGTGCTCACCTCTGTGAGGTCATGAATGATGTATGGTAAAAGCAAAGGGTTGTGTGGTGGTGGCTTAAAGAACAATCACTAAAAAATCAAACACCAGGCTTTATGTCCTCGCTAAACCAAAATCTGTGTGTATGTCAGTTCATGCAATTTCTCTACCCTTCCAAGAATGGAGAAGCTAATAGAACACAGTTGGGTTGATGTTCTTCAATGGTGCCTTCCACAGAGTCAGGGATTCCAGCTATTTAGAACCAGGTGGAGGGTCCGATTATTGTTCTTTCAACTTATATACATAAAACACATGAAAGCATCATCACTGGGCTGAGGGAATCTTGACTCAGTGGGCCAAGGTCTTGCCACTCAAATGTGGGGACCTAAGTTCACATCCCTAGAACTATGTTAAACAGGGTGCAGGAGCTGTAATCAACTGTAATGCCACCAGGCCAGTGGAGAGATGGACGGCCTAAATGGAAGAATCTCTAGAAGCTTGTGAGCCAGCTGGCTTGCTGGATGGAGGAACTGAGAGACAGACGGATCTCAAACAAGGTAGAGGTGAGGACAAAGAACTGAAGATGTCCTATGATCTCCACACAGGCACCTCTACTACCATACATGAACACAGCACCTATACTTACATGTGCATATATTGTACACTTATGCACATATCACACACAATGATGTAACCAGCTGATACTGGCAACTTACTTGCCTCTTGTCTCAAGCCCATGATTAGGAGTCTAGACCTTGTAAGGATTTAGAGACTGTTTTATGGTGGTGAAGCCGGCATGTAGATTATCCTTGGAGTTGTGGGAAATCTTGAGTATGCCTAAGAAGTAAATTCCATTTGTGACTAATACCCAGGATAAAAAAAAAAATAAATAAAAAAGACTTTTCTGCTGAGATGTAGCCAAGAATTTAAGATATCATTAACTCGAAGGAAATGGAAAATTCAAATAAGAGCCCTGAGAAATTCAATGTTGTTTAAGAATGGAAATGAGACAGTTATAAAATTAATTAAATAAAGATCTTGTTTAGTCATTAAACTGTAGAATGTAAAAAATTCTTCGTGATACTCTCCTGCTGTTTTGTTACCACTGATGTTTCCCTGAGTGGAGACTGGGACAAAATCCTAAGCAAATATTTACACTGTTTTGAGCAGCACTCTAAGTCAGCTGTTACAAGAAACTGATAACATCCAACAGGACAGAAAATTAGACTTTCCTATTTTATGTTTGCCGTGAATCTATAGAAATTGGATGATGGCGATGCAAATGGAATTTAAAGACATTTTAGTCAAGAAGCTTCGTTAAGAATGTTGGCTAACCCAAAAGCATCATGGGTGGTCCGTTAGAAGAAAATAACAGGAAATAGAGGTAGCAGCAGGGAAAATATTCTGTTTGGGAAGAAGTGAAGTTCAGAAAATAAATATTCAACAAGTAAATTGGTGAATTGTCCAATAAAAGGAGAAAGATTAAAATGTTTCAAGAGGAACCATTCTAGCCAGGGACAGGGTCTAGATAGCATGAGATGCGGATTCTGAAGACCCTCCTCTGCCAAGTTTTAGTAAAAACTTCCTGGTTTCTTCTATTTATCTTTAAAAGTCTTTGAAACCAGTGACATCGATTCTGACATTTTAAACTTCACCACTTGATGGTATTCCTTAGGACTCATGCTGATGGGGAAGCGGTCATGATGCTGCAGAGAAAAAGAAAATCCTAGAGACTACGTTCTCAGGAATGATGGTGTTGAATAGTTGAGAAGGTTTCAACCCGTTGGACTCGCCAGTAACAAGGAAATTGTCTATCAATGGAGAAATGAAAAATTAGTACAATCCATTGACGAAACGACAGCTTACAACTTGGAGGATGACGTGTTAGGTTGGAGTTGCATTTCTAGGCATGATAGGCTAAGTTTCTGTCTGGAAGTTTTGCTCTGTAGAAAGTTACCATGGAGGCTGGAGGTAACCGTGCATGCAACTATTTCATGAGGGCAATCCAGGCTGGGTCAAGAGACAACGTTTGACATAAGTTACTTTAGTAAACGGAGGTCCACTCCTATGTATCCTGAGTGGAATACGTTTCAAGGGCACACACAAAAATAAGTCAACATTTAAAAAGAAAGAAAGTCATACGTAAAACAGCCTTTCTGCAAAGGAAACCGGAAGCATATACCATGAAACCCTAGCTACTGTACTAAGTATTAGACGGGTAAGAGGCAGAAAAATGATTTACAAATCCTGTTCATTCATATCTTTAACCCAACAAAAAGCAACTGATCAGAAGACTGAGGTCTTGTCAAAAAGTGGAGACAAAGAACCAGGGTTAGGGTTAAACAATCCCAGCTTAGGAAGAAAGAAAGAAGGCGAGAGGAGAGAGAGACAGACAGAGACAGAGAGAGAGACAGAGAAAGAGGGACAGAGAGACACAGAGAGACAGAGAGACAGAGAGGGGGAGAGAAAGATCTTGGTAATTCTTATATTGGATTTGATACTTTCTGTGCTGATTACTGATTGGCTTTTCCTTCTTTTTGCTTTTTTAAGAAAGTGGTAAATCCAGCTTAAAACCTAAGGCAGAGAAGCAAAGGACGCAGATGTTTTCTTTTAGGTAACGGAATTAAGCAAACTGTGCATGTGTAGTGGAGTTTGCAATGTGTGGCAAGGACAGTACAGCACCCATTTCCCCAAGAGCTCGGCTCTCTGGACACAGAAGGGACTATCTGTGCAGCCAAAGGAGATGGAGCATGGTGTTCCTGCTGGGATTTGAAATGAAAGGAGCCACCTCCCTCCTTCAGTTCACAGGACTGGAACGGCTCTTCCTCTCCCTCCACCACATGTACACATGTATTTGAGTGAACACCAGGCTCATTTCTAAGAGGCTTTTCGGAAAGGAGATCTCAGAGTGTATCCAGGCTGGGAAATAATCCATCCTAATAATGTCTCAGGAGATTGGCTATGCCTGTTTACATGAGGAAAGGCTCTGAGATTTACTGAGGTTCCAAGCCTGCTTAATACTGTCTTTCAACTTATAACCTAAAAGAAAGAAAGGAAGGAAATAAGGGAGGAGGAAGAAAAAAGGAAGAAAAGAAATTAAGAAATTGTTTGAGTGATATATAAAATTAGGATGGTTTATTTAAAAGTCTCATTTACTAACATCTAGTTATAGTCTCTTCTATGAGGAAAACAGAACAAGAAAACCAACCAAATAGCCCATTTAGAGCAGTGGAAATGTGGTTAGGAGGAGTTGATACTTTTTATTAGCGACCTTATTACAAAAATAATATTTAAGACTAGTGTACACCTTTATAGAAAGGGAGGTAGTATCCAGTATAGACTGGATTTGTATGTGGTTCAGATGGTGTTCAAAACACTGGAGAGATGAAATCACAAAGCAACTTACTTATAGGAGTCTAGGATTTCTTGGGATTAGAGCACTTCAGAAGCATTTAGGAGGGAAACATGGCTACCCTGATAGACCTAGTTCATTTCTCATTCTAATTTCTCAATCTATAAGATGACCATATAGACTTTGGAAAATCAGAATGATTGAAATCTAACCTAAATAGTTACATGTTAGCTTTGCATTAGAAATGATTGACCTTCCAAGACAGGAAAGACAGTGCTAAGATTTGATGACGTCAACCCTTCACTCCTATGCCCCTTGCACAGAAACACAGTGGCCAACTACCATGTATATAATGACTTTAACAGTTTACCCCATCTTTAAAATTACTTCTGAATTCTCAGTCACGACAATATAAAGTTTGCTTGAATCCCTTCAGCTTCTTTTCCCAGACTACATTTGTCATCTTTTGAGCCAAACTCCATAGCCTCCAAAATGACCCAATCACAGTAACTCCACTAACATTTCATTGTCCTTGAAAAGCTAGCTATTTCATCTCTTCCTCAGAGTCTAGGCCCCAGATCACCTATATCACAAACATCTGGAGTGCTTGGGACAGATGTGTGGTTCCCTGTCTCACTAAGACTCTGTCAGGAACCTGCACTTTCAACGAACACCCCAATAACACCTATAGTTATTTGTGTGTGAAAACCTCTGAACTATTGAGCAGTGCTGAGGGCAATCACACATTTATCTCATTCTTCATTTGCTGAGAAAGGCAAAGCAGGGCCATGCTGGCTTCTGTCCAGAGAGGCCTCCCTGGTTTTGAGAATCACAACAGCAAAGAGTTGGTACCCCAGATAGCTTTTGAGTAGGGTGAGCAAGGGAAAAACAAACTGCCCCAATGGCTATACATAAACCTCAGGCAAACAACATGTACTTGTTTAGCATGTGTGTGTCCCTGGGATCTCTTGGAATGTATACTCAACATTATTTGGTGTTTGATCTGAAATTAAGAGTTGCTGGTATGGTGGTTTGGATGATAAATGTCCCCATAGACTTTAGGGTTTGAATAATTAGTCTCCTCTGGTTGGTAGCACTGTTTGGCAGGTTGGAAGATATGGCCTTGTTGGAGTATAGCACTGGAGGTGGGAGTTTCTGAAGTTTAAAAGACTCACACCATTTCTCCTTTGCTCTATCTGATTTGTGCTTGCGCCTCAAGATGAGTCCTGAACTTCTGCTCAAGCCGCCATGCTTGCTGTTTGCTGTCGTGCTTCCCTGCCACATGGACACTTATCCCTCTGGAATCATAAACCAAATGGCCAACTTCCTTCTAGAAGCTTCCTTGGCCATGGCATCTTATCATAGCAATGGGAAAGTAACTGATACTGTTGGGGTCCAAGAATCACTGAAGAAGACCGCAGACTCAATAGGTCTTTGCAAAGGCAAAGAGTGTTTATTCTGCAGAAATTACCAGCAAGCAGGGATCAAACATTCATCAAATGGTGATGACCAGGGGGCTTGCAGGCCCCCTTTTATGCATGGCTAGGGGAATTTTCCAGAAGGTTAGGAAACCTCTAATATGATTGCTAGGGGGCAACGCAGTGATGTTAGTATAATTTTTGACTGGCTGCTATTTTAGTTTCATTATATTTGGTGAGACCTTGAAGAATTTTGGAAACAAGCTCAGTTCTGCTCTTGTTATCTCTTCCAGCTAGGTGTCCCAGGAGCTGACTCACCTCCAGACTTAACCTGCCTAAGTCAAGGTTGTCACTGATCAAATGACCTATTGTCGGTGGCTTCCTCTGAGGATTCCAGATTGCTTCCTGGGAATTGAAAATTTTTATTCCCAAGGTTTTTGGACCTTTTAACACAACTGGGCCCGCTACTTCTTTATTTACTACACTGGGTGACATACAGTAGAATACCAGTCCTGCTTTCTGTCTGCTACTTATTTGTTGGATGACTTTTGATAATTTTCTTTCTTCCTCCAAAATTTTATTTTCCCATACCACAATGCAGCAGCAGTAACAGCAGCAATAACAAGACATAGCCACTTACCAACAGATTCCCCCATAAACCTACCTTTATGTAGTAGTTAGGAAAATGACACTGGTTTATTCTATGGTGTAATCTTTCTACACATGGAGCCTGACACAGTGTTTGATGTTGCTGACCTATTACTAACAATAGTTAGAAACCGGGGACACTATAGGTGTATCCAGGGTATGAGTCTTGTCCTAGGCCCTTCTATGTCTCACCTGTTAGTAACAATGGTAATGCTGGATGTGCATCCAGGGATGAGTATGTGCTGGGCCTTCTTTGTCTGCCTAGCCACAGCAATGGGGTTGATGACTTTATCCCCAAACCTCCAAACCCATGAAGAAAAACTAAGATTCCCTTCCTCAGGTGACTTTGCTTGCATATTGTGTCACAGAGGTGGAAAGGAAGAATGTACGTCTATCCTTTCATCCCTTTTTGTGTTTGATTATACTTTTAGCATGATGTCACCAACCTAAGGACAAAGTGTGTGAGCCTGTGAGTGGTTTGTACGTAGTGCTTCATTTTGTATTTGTATTTGTAAAACGTACAATTTTTCTTATCAACAATAAAAAAATAAGCCTAGATGTATTTTTTTTCACAAGGCATGTGGTAAGCTCATTTTATTTTCTGAACGTTGGGTATCAACTATTAAAATTAATATCATTGACAGTAGTAACTCCAAATGTTCACAGTGTCCTCGTGTATATAAGTAAGCTTTCCAATTTTTAGGATATGCTTTTATATATTTTGTAGTTCTATGCAGTATTTGGTGAAAATATTTGGTCATTTACATTGTTTGCATACTTCCTAAAGAACATAAGTCTCATTAAAAATGCATGTTAGCCTCCCAATTAGTTATTTCTGAGCACAAACAGCAAAGACTGACAATCAACACCTCTAAATCTTTACCGTATGATGTCAAGATAAAATTATAGCTTTAAACACATACGTGAAACAAGCATGCAGTAGCTTTGACTATTCACACAAAGAAAGACTCAAAGACACACACCAGTAGATATACCAGGATGTGCTGTTCTGGTTTTCCATGTTCCCAGAGACAACAGTGCCCATGGACAATAATCATTGCCCACAAGGGTGTCTCAGGGAAGCCTCCTGGCTATGAGGTCACAGGTCTTTCTTTGTGTGGCTCGTGTTGTCTTCTGACAATGTGGTACAAATCACGGGCAGAAAAGAAAAGACCCCACGACAACATCAATATACACTGCCCAACCTTCCCTGTGAGTTACTGTAGCATTCTGGCTTAGGAATTTGCTAACCTTCTCTGTCTTTATTCTTGACACATTTCAGAATGAAATAAACGGGCAGAACAAGGAATAAGCAGCTCTAAGAAAGCATACAGAATGGTTTCTAGAAAGCCTCTTCCTACTTCCCTCTCTAGACCATAATATTATCACATTTCAGGTACAAACAACAACAACAACAGAACAAGAAGCACCATAACATTTTATAGCACAAAATTCCTTATAAACTGATTTCCTGTGCTAAATTCAAATATATCTAGTGATTGAATGTTTTCATTTTCTTATTAATTTCCTTACATACACGTAGCAAAACTATTCTTAAATTACTAACAAAACGTTGCTTTGTGTATCAAAGAGCTTCAGTAATCATTGGAGGCCTATGAAACTTAGCTGGCTATCTACTTCTAAAATAGAGTGAAACTCTGGATTGTAGGCTGTTCTGTTTTGCAAGCCTTTGCTTCTATCATATGATTTTAATAACGACCCTGTTGCCAGAGACAAGGCTGAGAGAGGAGACTTCTCCATTGGGTCTTCAGCATCATTAGTCACCCATGATTCTCAATATGATTTATTGGGTTGACAACTAAACAAAACACTTCTTCAAAGTCCCTGCTTGTGTAAATACAGTGTAGCATTTCACTCTTACGAATACCTCCACGTCTTTGGTTCTTTTAAACAAATCCTTTAAAGGACTTGGTCTAGGGTTCTCATCAAAACAACTGTACGGTCTACACAGAGTCTGCAGTTACTTTGAAGGCCTGCTCTGAACTTTTAAAGGAATGTTCTCAAAGAAAACCCCAGGGAGAGAGGAAAAGAGGGGTAGAGATGATGGAAATCTTAGCAGATAAGGTGTGAAAATAAGTGCTCATTTTATCTGCTACAAATATATATTATATTCTGGGTTACAACTAAATTATTTTACCCAGGAATTGTAGAATAAGTTATCTTACTGACCTGAGCTTAGTAGATTAAAAATAATGAATTTAACAATGTCCCTTCTGAGCCTTTTTCCTGAGTGCTTGTCAGAGTTCTGAATCTTCATATCCATAAAACAAAGCCTAAGGCCTTCTCTAGACATCTCAGAGACCTTGAGTCTCAGATTTGAAATGTTGTACTCTATGATTTTATGTCTTGCCGAGGAAAACATCTTACCGGAAAACATTTTCCACTGGAAAATCCTAGAAGACTATCAGAGAAATATCGTAGGGACTTACAGAGTCATTCAGTTTAACCTGATTTATAGGAAGGAGGAAGTGGCTGATCTGAGTTAGGTGGGAAGAAGGCCGAGCTGTGAAGACTGAGACAGCATCTTAAAGTGTTCTTTTCTAGTATTTCTCCTTAAATAGAATAGGAATTCTGACAAGGACAAACAAGAAAACCCAGTCTCCGCTCACTCGCTATCCTAATGGGATACAGTATTGTCCAACTTAGGGGAATATTGCACAGTGCCTTAATGAATAAATAAGGTGGTTTCCTTTTAAACAGAGAAGTTTATTTTATAAGGCTGTAGTTGATAGGCGCATATTGGTTTTGTTTATCCTGGCTCAGGGAAAGGAACTGTGCTCTGTTTCTCATACATCTCTCCTTATTTTCAGTTATGACAGATATTCCTTTGAATGCGGTCCACGAAAATACTGTAGCACCAAACCCAGACTATCTACCCTTGGTTCCATCTGTATTCTGTCCTTAAACACAAGCAGCTGTGGACACACATCTGCCTCACGTCTGACACGTATGGCTGTCCAGAACTCCACATAACGTTTCCTGAGTTTATGGGAAATCATGGCTGACACAGCAGGAGATGTGAAACCACACATATTTCAAGTCCTACTCATGAGCAGACAGAGATAAAGTACAGATGAGCCAGGCTTGGGTTGACTGTCTCTAATAGTCGGCACAGAGGGACTGATAACTTGATTTTCAACTGAGAGGAACACACAGATCATGTGTATAAAAAAAATGCAAACGAACAAATTTTTCAAGTCAAAGTCATCATCTGAACGGGAAAAAATTATTATAAATGTGTTTTTTAAAAGCTTTCTTTATGATTTTGGGAAAGCAATTTAGTGATTGATCTTGGTGAGATGACATGACCAAGATATTTGATAAACTCTTTGGATCTATAATTAACACTGTGGGGGGTATGTGAGTGAGTGAGTGTGTGTGAGTGTGTGTGTGTGTGTGTGTGTGTGTGTGTTGTACAAACACGCACATTAACGCATGCCACGGTTTGTTTGTAGAGGTCAGAGGGCAACCTCGGCTGCTAAATTCTTGATTTTCACCATATTTGAGGCAGAGGTTCCATAATTTTCTGCTGTGACCAGTTAGCAGTGTGTAGTTAGCTGGCCTACTGGTGTCCGGGTCCTGTCATGTCTCTGCCTTCCAAGTGGAGAGATGAGATATCTAGCTGTGATTACCTTTACTGGGTTCTGTAGATCAGACCTCAGCTCCTCAAATTGGCATAGTGCATGCTTTCCCCATTGAGCAATGACCCTAACTCCATAACTAGCACTTGAAAAAGTCATTCATTCATGCAGAAATACTTATTGTGAGGCTAGGATGAGGAAATAATTTTTACTTTCCTTTGATTAAAAGTGCTTGAATGTGTTTCCCAATTTTTTTTTGTAATAAATACAAGCTACTTGTTTAATTAATTAATTCATTAATTCATTTTGAAAAACCATTTCCAGTACAGTTTAAAGCTCTGAAGAATACTTCAGCACATGAAAAAGTTTTATATACTGAAAAAAAAATTTTTTAAAACAGCATGTGGCAAAAGAAGAAGAAATGCAATAGAAAAATCAAGTGATGAAAATGTGATTCCAGAAAACATAGAAATGATAGAACACATAGGTTTTCCCTGGGCGTCTCCAAACTGAAATGAACTCAAACCCCTAATGTCTATTTTGACCAGTGTACATGGGAAAAGATTTTACATTGTCTTAGTGTCAGGGTTCCACATCCAAGAGCCACTTGGGACATAGCTAGGCTATGAACAGAGCTCATTGGCTGTGCTGGGGAAGGGTGCTCACTGTGCTATACTGTGGGGCAGTTGAAGATGGATCCCAGAAAAGTACTTGTCAGGGCTTCACTACGGCCCATTCTAAATGATTTGGGAAGCTTGGTGCTGAACTGAATATTGCCTAGAAATAGAGTACATGTATAAGTGAGGTTGGTTTTCTATGGTTTTAACAGTAATTATTTATTTTATGTGTATGAGTACTCTGCCTACATGTGTGTCTATACACCACATGTGTGTTGGACATCTTGACATTGGAGTTACAGACAGTTGTGAGCTTCTATGGAAGTGCTGGGAATCGAACCCAAGTCCTCTGGAAGAACACCCAGTGCTTTTAACCCCTGAAATTTCTCTCTGTCCCCATAAGTAAGCATTTTATTTAAGATTACCTAGAAGGAGAATCTCAAACTTTCTGAAGTGGTGACTGGAGATGAGCCAGTGCTTACCTTTGTCAGGATAGAAATACTTTGGCCATTTAGAGAGTGTTCATGGTTTTTCTCAATATTGAACATGATCACACAGAACTGCTTTTTGTCCTAGACTGTCATAGTCACAGATGGTTTTCTGTGATGTTGATGTTGTGTGAAAATGTTTATGTTCTTTCCAGAACACCAAAGCCTAATAGACAAAGTTGGAAAGAACTCAAAGGCCCATCAGCAGGAACATGGATATAAAATAACACAGAACTTAAAATAAAATACCAACCAGAATTCACACACACACACACACACACACAACACTCATACACACTCACACACATGCTTCTACACAAACCACTGTGGGGGGGCAGGGAAGGGCAAAAAAGAAAAATATATGTTAAAATATGTAAAAATTATACACAATGTAAAAACAGGAGCGAGAGATTCGGCTCGGTGGTTAAGGGTACTTGCTGCTTTTGCAGAGGATCCAGGTTCAATTCCCAGCATCCACTTGTCGGCTCGTACTGGCCTGTGACTCCAGTTCTATGGATTGGGCACCCTCTTCTGGCTTCCTCAGATACCAGGCACACATTTAAATTTTCCGTAAAAATTAAGGCACGTATCAAGGTAATTAGATAAACTAAAACCTCCCATATTCTTGTCTTAGTAGACTAAACCAAACCCACCAGATTAGCCAAATCTGCATTAGAAATGAGCAAAGTCATTGTTGTTAGGATTGGAATCCATTGGGCCATCCATTGGGTTTGGAAGAGTGTCCAGGACAGGAAATCCTTAATAGAATGTCTGGCCTTCTCTGTGGCTTTAGTGAGAGCTCTGTTGATAAAACGATGCAAAAAAGGATGACATTTATGAGGAATTGATGTTTTAAAAGCAGTTTCTGTTCTTGCCTTATTTCGCTCCCTCCCTCCAACTCTTTACCCTATGATCTACTAATGGCCTTTCTTTTAGTTGTTAGTCAGCCAAGTCTGACTGGGGCAGGAAGTTGTGCTAGCCAGGATTTCTGAGGGGGCTTCAAATTGAGTCATGCTGGCAGACTCACCTGGTGTGCCCGAGCCAGACTAAAGGCCAGAAGCCTTTGCAGCTGCATCGTTTCTGGGCCAGTCCATCCTCCCTCCCACTCAACCTTGGGTTATCTCACGCATCTGCCTCTCCTTCATGCCGTAAGAACTATGTGAAAACAAAGGAGATTGAAAAGTCTTTTAATTCTCTCTAAAATATTCTTGTTGATGGATCTACTGCTGTGATATGATGTGCTATATGAGAAATGGTCTTACATGTAACTGCTCACGTGTAGGATAATATATTTTAACTAAATAAAAAAAATTGTCGTGACAAAATTGAATTTTATGTGAATCTATATCTCTTTCTGAGATAACTGGTAATTGGATGCAACAGAAGGTTTCCTCACTCTTTCTTAGCTTGTACTTTTAATGAGTACTCAAGAGAGAGTCACTACTTGCTTTTGTTCACTTATTGTTGAATGTCTGTGGGCGCTGGGGAAAAGATATGGTGATGTGACAGCACCCATGTTAAATCTAGGGATGCAGATGGACAGAAGGATCATGCTATTCATTGTTTTAATCAATACTTATCAATATCTTCTATATGCTCGATATTTATCATCATGGGGATAGACCCACGAAGGAAAACATTCTAAAACCTCAGACCTCCTAACGGTTGTATTTTAATAATGAAAATAAAACGTACAACGATAATTAGTCATTAGCCTCAGTATTTTGCATGATGACAAATGCCAAAAAGACAAACAGAGAAAGGGGGGCAGAATCTGAAGCTCCTCAAGGAGGTTCTAATTAAGGTAGATTTGTCCAGGGAAGGGTTTACAAAGACTAATTTGAGTAACTACTAGAAGCAAGATGGGGAAGCTCACGTCTTTCTGAAGGGAGAGAGCAACAGGAAGATGGAGCACAAGCAAAGATCTCAGTGTTTGGTGACTGTCTTGAGTATTCGTGAAAAGTCAATGCTAAGAAAAAGCACAAATACAGAGGCCAGGAAAGCTGGAACAGCAACTGAGATGAAGAAGTATCGGTTGAGGACAGAGAGGGATGAGGAGGCTGGTTGTGATGGACCCTTTGGTCCTATAAGACACATTATTTTTACTTGGCATGAGCTAAAAAGGCACAGGGATTGACCTGTATCCTTACAAGGTCACCTTGCCTACAAGTCTTGAAAGGAAATTGAAGGAAGGAAAACCTGAGGTCAGGGGTTGTGACAGTAATACCCTGCAAAGGACTGAGCAGCTGTGAAAAGGAGCTGACCACGGAGCAGT
Organism: Mastomys natalensis; assembly: GCA_021653895.1. Taxonomy (NCBI): domain Eukaryota; kingdom Metazoa; phylum Chordata; class Mammalia; order Rodentia; family Muridae; genus Mastomys; species Mastomys natalensis. The sequence continues at coordinate 427,604 of JAJTUV010001699.1, forward strand.
ATGCCATTCAATGGCAGACAGACTGCTAGCCGTCCTCGGGTATTTATCTTCATCTCAAACCCCCTCTGCTTTAGTCTGAGGGATCTAATTCTTCAGCACTTTCCACTCAGTCGCACTGATGGTCCATACTATGTAGTTGAGGAATGAAGTAGTAACCAGTGCCTAAACCAACGAGCAACATCCAACCTCTAATGGAGAAGAGTCAAGGGTATGCCTGTTGCTCAAGCCAGACAATGATGTCCCAACTTGACTACATCTTTTGCTTTGGAAGCTTTCTCCTGATGGATTGGAATCTATGGTTGCCAGTGTAGATTCACAGGACACTTGAGAAGGAAATACAACAGTTTGTTGTTTGTATATAAACCTTTCTTTTTTTTTTTTTATTCGATATTTTATCTATTTACATTTCAGATGCCATCCCTCTTCCCCATTCCCCCACTCATTAATCTCCTATCCCATCCCTCCTCCTCCTTTTTTGCCTTTATAACCTTTCTTCTTTCTTTTTTTTTTTTTTTATAAATCAATTAAAAAATATTTTCCTTTAGTTTGCAACCCAAGAGCATGCTTTCAAAGCTCCCTTCTTAGGCTCAGATGGTGTTCATTGCCAGACGGTATTGTGTGGAACAGAAAGGAAAACAACAAAAGACAAGAAATATTTTATTGCAGGCATAGGAATGGGCATGGTCTGTCATATTGACCAATGTTCAAAGGGACAAAAACAAGCAAAAGAACTCAAAAGTGTCACATGGAACATCCAGAATTCTAGAAAATGGAAACCACTGTCCAAATCATGAAAGGTTTTGCCAGACAGGCATAGATCCCCCAAAGAGAACTTCCTGTTTCTTGTAATTTTTGAAAATACACTTAAGTCATTTAGATTGTGGACTTACAAGCAACTGTCATGAGGATAGTCTTGCTTGATTATATCTTATACTTTAAGCTATAATCGTGTGTTACTTAATTCTTCATTCAAATGAATCCCAGTATCTCAGCAGCATATGTTAGCTTATCCCTGCTATATTTTGGCCTTATCAACAGCTATTTTTAAATTTCAAAATAAAATTTAAATACAAACACTATACTCTGCATGTGCTGTTAATAAAAAAATTGCAACAAATTATGGGAACTTATTTTATCTAAGAATAATTTGCATACAAGGAAGCTCTCTCTGGTAAGCAGGCAGCATTTGTGCACAGGAAATGAAAAAGAAAGTCAGCTGCAGCTTAATTGGTTATGTTTTGTATTTGCATAATTTGCGCATGGGTTGACCAGTTGGCAGCTTATGGTTGGCTAAAGCTGCACGGCTGTGATTGGCTGTTAAAACATGAACTCCTAAATTAGGATTCTGTTTAGTCTGTAGCTCATTTTACAGGGACTCGCAGTTCTGAGACAGTTTTAGGATGTTTAGTTTAACACATGTTGCAAGATTCAGGGGTAATATTAATCCCAAACCATTTATTAAGAATCTTCTAACTATCAGATGTTGTACACATGTTTCCTGATTCTTATAACAGTCCTTTGACATTTACATCACCTGCTTTTACTCAAGAATTAGAATTATAAGACCCAGAGAGGCAAGTGAGTGGCTGAAAGTCAAAAGCTGGAAGTAAGAGATTTGAAGATACTTTTCCCTCAGAAACCATGTTAAACACTCTATGTCACTTCATTGACTTCTTTATAAAGCCCGTCAATGATAGGAATAGTTGATTTCCTTTTTAAATGATCCCTGACTTTGTACTTGGGAACACTTCTAACATCACAAGGTTGCATTCAGACTTCTCATTCCTTAATGTTTAATATAAGGATAATGAATTAATATAAGGAAGGAACCAGTGGGTCAGTGATGAGTACTGAGTACTAGGCATTGGCCAACAAGACTGTCATCACAGCAGTGAAGATCAACCTGATAAGGCCACCTGTCACTAGGGGTCTAAGTTTCCAGGGCACAATTGATACTCAGATGATTGTTGTGTTCTAAGAACAATAATAACCATTATGTTTATTATATTACTTAATTCTCATAGATAAAAAGCGAGGCAAAATTTTACTCTCGGTAATTTGAATACGAGGAATCAGAAGATTGTATTGCTAAAATAATTTTGCTAAAGTTTTGTGATTTAGTGACAAAATCAGGAACCAGACACAAGTTCTATTCATTTGGTCCACTGGTCTTCAAATAATCTACTTTTCTGAGTCCAATCTAGACTCCTAAGCAGATGGCATTCACCAAGGACAAGAGGGATCTTCAAGGGAACTTTCTAGGGGCCAGGCTTCCAAGCAAGAGCACTCTACAGAAGCAGTAGTAACTGAGGTAGAGAAGGGAGGACAACCACTCTGTCTGTTGTGAGGAGGGTTGGAGGCTGAGAAGACTTTTCTAGACGACAGCTCAGGAAAGCACTTTCCTTAGCAGGCAAATGTTAGGGCTGTCGGAAGGCTTTCACTCAGAAAAGCATGAAATGTTTGAAAACACAGTCTATCAAATGACAGGAAACCCTAGCCTCTCTGGTTACACAAACCTTAGAATCTTTATTGTAGGCCTTGGGACCTCATTCAACTTGACTAGGAGTTTAACCCCTTCTCCATGAGAAGCAGAATTACTTTGTCCTATTACTTGTTGATAAAATTTTTTTGCTCCATTTGTAGGACCAATCTCTAGGTCCCCTGAGTTAGCACTGAAGCCGCCTCAGTAGACTTCTTTGGGGGAAGAGCTGAAGTCGGTGTCCTCAAAGGAAGGTGCTCTTTGCATGAGATGAAAGGAGACACCCGTACTTAGAAGCTTCTGAAAGACACAGGAAACCTTCATTTCCCCTCACAACAGGAGGCTTGGAGCCTCCACAGACTAGGCTGTAACCACAACAAAACAACGAACCCCTCTGTGTGGGTTTTAAAAATAAACCGATTTGTACATACAAAATAGCAACCAGGGAAAGAGGATGCAGAACAGCTGAGTTGAAAAAGAAAACAAACAATACTTGAATTCCTTTTCTGATTTCCAACCTGTTTGCTTTCTTAGAGCTGTTGCCTGGAGAACTGATTCATTTCCATTCTGCACACTGAGCAGACCAACTCACCCCTGCTCAAATTTTCCTTAAGATATTTCTGAATGGTATTATATAGATAGTACAGCTAAAATGTAGATGGCTGTGATCTGGGATGCTTGCAAGCATGGCTGGACACCGACAGGATTTCTAAAGCTAAATGTGGACGTGTGCTTTGGCCGTCTTGCCTACATGATTGACAGCAGACCTGAATCATCAGGGGCTGGAAATGTGAGGTCAGCCATGTTGCCTGCCTGTTCAGAGAGCTGTCAACTGATTAGGGACAGAGAATCTATCACTTGTTTGGGGTGGCATCCCTGTAGTTTATCTTACCAGTAGGAGGTTTTTCTTGCTGTTCGAATACTTGATTGATTTCCCAATGAGCCTAAAGAGGGGGAGGTCATCAAACAAGCTAAGCCTGTGCAGACCTGTCATCTGTAGTCAACCAAATGTAGGAGAAATATTAGACTATCTAAATATCATGAAAAACAATAAAAGTACTAAAATCAGCTATTCAGCAGAAATTCTGCAAGTTAGTCAGACTTCAGATTGCAAAATAACCAGGTTTTCTATGTATCTTTAAATAAAAATCAGTAGTCCTAGAAATTTGTAGGGAATAAACCAAGGAATGCCTTAAGTGAACTTACGTGTCCATTAAAGAACATGAAAAGTACAAAAAAGATGCTGAAATGATACACTTACAGAGAATAGTGCTTCAAACAACAAAATACATCTAATTACGGAATTACAACCTCAGTCTGCTGTCCATTGTATTTGTAACTTTTCTTTACAAGACGACACAAGACCAGAAGGAAGCAAGCTGACAGAGGAAAGGTCTGCCCGGCTCCTGGTTTCACGGTTGCAGCCTCATGGAAAGGAAGGTTCGCTGGCCTGCATATAACTCAACATGCTAGGTTCTGATAGACTGGCAGGTCAAGAGAAAAGAGGGTAGGAAGCAGAACTGGGGTGTAACTCAAAGGCAAGCTCTGAGGATCTTATTTCTGCCACTTAGGACTTGTTCCTTAAAGGTTCCACAACCTCCTGGAGCAGTGATGCCAGCCACACTCAGGTGTATAAACACACCAGGCTGTGGGACACATTCATAATCAAACCATGTCATATAGCACCCTGTCTGGAGTGTCTCAGAAGTATTTTGCATTGGCTTTGTTACTAATATGTCTAACATAGGATCACAGATGGGGAAGTAGTTTTCCAGGCATTTGGAAGCTACCTCTGTCTATTTTGAATCAATTGAAACTACTAATTCTTCACTGGCCTGCACAGATATCTATCAAGCAGGAGGAGACATCTGGACATCAGAAGGCTGAAAACATGCTCAGACCTCTCTCCCACCACCATCTCCTGAGCATGCTCCCGCAGTGACTTAATGATGCTCTGTAGTGATTTAATGATGCTTGTGTCCACTGCATTATCTTCCTTATCTTTGTTTTTGCTCACTTCCAGTCATCTCACACCCACAGGCACACCATGGCACACGCACCTACACATACCATGTACACACAACAATTACAATGATAATAACACAAAAATTGAGGACAAATGCAGGAACTTTATAAAGGTGGCTGCGGAAAAACAATATATGATTACAGGCAGCAATAACTATACAAGGACAAAGGGTGGGGAGGAATTCAGGTCTCTTCACCCAGACTTAGAAGAAAAAACTCCTCTATGGGAAGGACATTCTGGTCAACAAAGCTATAAATACATAAATTGTTTAGAAATGCAACCTACTACCTGCTTAGAAAAGGTCACATTCACGGGTCTGTATGTATCCTAAAGCAAAAATAAACATTTATCTGTGGGCCTTAAAATCCTATTTTATATTCCCCTCATGCCTCTCTTCCCAGCTCTGTAGCTCTGACATATTTTTCCTAACTATATTTGCTTTTCTTACCTGACAGAATGCCAGTCTCTGAAATGACCTTTACAACAAGAGTTTACACACAAAGCACCAATGATAAGTGGAGGTTCAGAACCTAAATTCATTCCTGGGAGGGCAGGGTTGAGGGTTATTCACAGACTGAAAAGGACAGGGCAATATACTGAGTATATTCAGCCCAATACCCTCAAAACCCCATTTTTTCCTGTTTATTTTCATGTCATATGTATATTTCCCTAGCTTGCAATGTTTTTTTTTTTTGTGTATGTGTGTGTCCAAGGACTATTATAGGAGGATTAAAAAAATTGAGGATTTTGTTGTAAGTCTTTATTGCAGCATTTTAAATATATCCAACAGAAACTTGAATTTGACTGTGTATACACACCCTTACCCCAGTCGTGTTCAAGATAGTCTGGGGGCCCAGGCCTGTAACATTGGTTAGTTAGATGAGAACTGGGGACTGAAAAGTTCAGGCTTTCCTGAGAAACACAGTGAGACCTACCCCCAAAGTAAGAAATGAAAATAATTCAAAACTATAACTTATTAGTTCAAACTTCTACAGAGCCTGAAAAAATTGGAAATGATTATTTCTTTTAAGATTGGAAAAAATAAAACTAATTTTAAGCAAATATAGATTTCTTGCATTTAAAAGATTCAAAATGGAAATACTTGATCCATTCATTAAATGTATAAAATTTTCATTCAAAATCACCATAGCTAAACACTGTATATTTGAGGCTACTTGGTAGATAACACAGAAATGCCTTCTTCACATTCACCCTTCAGGGTTTACTTCCCCCAAGGCCTCCAGGTTCCATGAACTGTTGATGGCCTACGCAGTTGTGAGAAACTTGTTTGATATTTCCCCTTCTGTGCTGTACACTTAGTGAGAAGATCCCTCAGTAGCCACTTTCTTACCAGATCATAGAGGTTACTTGAGTGTGTGACATTTAGTTAAAGGTTAAGAGCTAAAGCTTCTATAGTATACCATCTGATATTCTGTAGCAGTTTTATCAAGACTACAGCATTCTATCCTTCAAAGATGTTTCTTAAGACGGAATATAAACAAGTTAATAGCCTCAGGAAGTCCCTGAAACTGACCAGATTCACTAGGTCTCCTCCTCCCCAGAGTAAACAATAAAGACTGCTGAGAGTCATTGTTAGAAAAGCCCAGTTGCAAAGGAGATAGAGTCAAGCAGCCTAGAAAGAAGACTCTCAACCCATTGAGCTGCCTGAAGGCTGTGCAGTGTGACCTACCATCCCAGCTTTGGTGAGGAGTCACCCATTTGGGTTGGACTTTGGTGAAGCAGCTGCTTTTGAGTCATTTCTGTTCCTGTAAGTAACCCTTCACTAATATTCTTGTAGACCTGATAAAATTAACTTTGGTGTTATCTGTATTTTAGTTTTTCATGGACTCTGTGATAATTTGAATAGACATGTCTCCTATAGACCCATAGGACACTATTAGAAGGTGTGGCCGTGTTGGAGGAGATGTGTCCCTGGGGACAAGCTCAGCTATCTCTTCAGTACCTTTGTCTGCCTGTGTGTCACCATGCTTCCTGCCATAATGATAATGAACTAAACCTCTGAACTGTAAGCCAACTCCAATTAAATGTTTTCTTTTGTAAGCATTGCTGTGGTCATGGCATCTCTTCACAGCAATAAAACCCTAAGACAGACCCTCTGTCTGGACTTGTGTGTTACATCTTTCCTAGAAGAGTCTTGTTATACCACATAATTGACATCCAAACAGGGGTCTGACAGAACCAAAGATGAATTGGGGTGTGTATGTGTGTGTGTGAATGTGATCCTGGCTATGGGTAGCAAGCCATGCAAATTCGGTTAAGGAGCATGAGTGGGGGGTCATCTGCAGAGGACATTCTCTTACATCCATCCTTTACTGTACATTGAGTTAGTGTACTTTTGTGATATGACAGTATAGTCCTTTATGAGTAGTGAGACATGCAACTAAAGCTGAACCATGAAGATTAGAAATGTCCATGGGAAGGATCCCAGGGAGGAAGTCTCTGTCTACGCGGCATGCTTGCTTGATGAATACAGAGATGTTTTGTTTAATCTATTACATTATAATCTATACCAGGCTGCATAACCTGAGACAGTATGAGGGAAATTAGTCCCTGATAAAATGGCTTATCAATGTCACAAGAACACTTGGTTATCTACATTTAAAGTCCCTATAAATATCAGGAACTGGAAGACCACAGTGGAGGGGCAGGACTAAGGTTTAGTTCATTATCATCATGTCAGGAAGCATGGTGATACACAGGTAGACACGATGATGCTGGAGAGATAGTTGAGCTTGTCCCCAGCTTGTTCCCAGACAGTTCAAGGTTTAGGTTAAAAGCTTAGAAGAACTTTTACAGTCTTTGAGATTAGCTCACAAGGGTGGAGATTGTAGGTGATTAGTGGCAGAGTTCCCTGGCCACTGTTATGAAGTTAGAGATACATCTGAGAGTGAGGTGGTAGCCAAGCAGGTACTGGTTTATAGAAAGGAGCAGTTGTTACAAGAAAGGGACATACTGCAGAACCTGCCAATTTGGCAGATAAATTAGATTAACAAGAGGATGAGGTGGAGATGTTGACTTGTTGCTGGTTCTTAAGACTTGGGGTTGAAAGGAAAAGTAGGTACATGTTAAATCTATTCTCAGAAGCCATCTTGGGATCGAAGAACTTGGAATCCATGGGGCGATTCAGACAGTGTAGAGAAGAAGAACATGGTAAAAATGATAAAAGCCACTTGTGAGTCCCACCTATAGCAGAACAAGATGAAAAACCTGTGATGTAGGTGGGGGCCTTAATAATGGTCTTGTACATGAATGATATAGTACGAGGGTGAGCAGGAAAATACTCAGAACTTAACCTGCTGGAATTAAAAGATTTTTAAATAAGCAATGAAAGAGCCTGTCACAGACAGCATGACTTGTGAGGACCGACTACTGTGGAGGCCGAAACACTGAGAAATGTAAAGCCCCATCCCTTCTTAAGGCAAAGGCTGTATAACCTGAGACAGTATGAGGGAAATTAGTCCCTGATGGACTGACTTATAGATGTCATTAGGAACACTTGGTTATCTACATTTGATGTCCCTATAAATATCAGGAACTGGAGGACCACAGAGGAGGGGCAGGTGCTATCGAGGGAACCAGGAATAAGAGGAGCTGTGTCTGAACCCCAGTTCACTGGTCCAGACAGAAATATGTTCACAAAGGAGTCAGGAAAGGTTAATCCAGAGTGGACATCAAGTCTAGGGAAGAGCTTTAGTGGCATGCCAGGCAGTGTGTCTGCTTGGCAAAAGTGGCTTAACTATCAACAACAACCTTCTATTGTATTTAAGACTCCATCCACAAGAGGGAATTCCACGTCTGATACTGTAAGCCAGGACAAAAATCTTGTGGCTGAGGAGGTCAGAGGTCCGATGAGACAGCAACTTCTATCCTTTTACTAGATAGAGTGATGCACCTGTCAAGTGCCCTTTAACACTTGTGCTTACACACAAATTGTTCTTGCTGTCAGCCTCAATTCAAAACCAGTAGAGATGCTCTGGAGTGACCATAGCACAGTGGCCTAACTCTGAGTTATTGGTGATATCTATAGTTATCCATTCCGAGGCTCGGGGATCATGTAGAAAACAGGCTGGGAAGAATGTCAGAACTAAGGAAGGGATGGAGTGTTTTGTAGCAAGTTCCTCTGAGATTGGAACATTCCATCCTGCAGGTAAGCTTCCTAAGACATAAATGAAACAACTCAAAATAGCTTCAGGAAGTCCCTAAAACTGACCAGAATTACTAGGTTCCACTCTCTTCAAAGAGTAAACAATAAAGACTGGACAAGTCAAGCTCAGACTAGCCAAATTGCAAAGACCAAGCAAGGCAAGACACACTGCTTGGAAAGAGCAGAAAACAGTCAAGCATCCTAAAAAGAAGGCTTGGGGTGTTTTGAATAAGAATGGCCTCCATAGACTTATATATTTGAATGTGTGGTTCCCAGTGTGGTGGACTGTTAAGGAAAGATCCAAAATCCTCATTAGAGGACTGGAGAGGCTATGTCATTAGGACTGGATTTTGATGTTTCAAAAGCCCACACCAGTCTCAGTCTCTTCTCTCTCTCTCCTCTCTCTCTCTCTCTCTCTCTCTCTCTCTCTCTCTCTCTCCTCTCTCTTCTCTTCTCTCTCTTTTCCTCCCCCAGCACTGTGCTTGACTGATTCTTGCCATGATGACCATGGATGAAATCCTCTAAAACTGTAAGCAGGTACCAATGAAATGCTTTCTTTTATAAGAGTTACTTTGGTCACGGTATCTCTTCACAGCAATAGAACCAACGGTAACTGAGACATCACTTTCAATCAGTTGAGTTTCCTGAAGGTTGTGCAATGTGCTCTAGGATCCCAGCTTTTCTGAGCTGTCTCCAGTATTTGAGCACACTTCGGGAATACAGCTGTCTTTGAGCATGTGGTGATTTGGATAGAATATCCACCATAGATTCATGTGTTTGAATGCTTGGCCCATAGGAGATACACTATTAGAAGGTGCGGCCTTGTTGGAGGAAGTGTGTCATTGTGTAGGTGGGCTTTCAGGTCTCCTATTCTCAAGCTAAGCTCAGTGTTGCATACAGTCTTCTTACTGTCGTGGACCAAGAACTCTCAGCCCCATTTCCAGCAATAAAACCCTAACTAAGACAAGCCATTTCTGTTTCTGTAAATAACTTCAATAAAACCCACTGGTCCACCAAGTTGGAGTTTGTTGTATCTATACTTTGGTTGGCCATGGGCTCCCTATTTGTGCTGAATAGATGTGTATGTGCTGTGTCTCCCCAGGAAAAGTCTTGTCATTTAACACCTGACTACTGTGTCTAAACCAATGCTCCTGTCCCTTCATAGTCTTCTCAGAGCACCGGGCCACTTACATAGCCCTACCTTTAGCACAGTCCTCAGCACCAGTGGGAATTAATTTTTCTTCCTCTTATTTCCTTCTCTTCTCCATCTGAATTTCATCCCACAGGGAGATACCATTGAATTTTTCCGTTCAATGTCTAAAGCCTTAACATCATGTTCCCATGTCATATTTGCATAAAATATATCACTGATGAATATTTGGAGAAGGATTACAACATTCTTTCATTCAGCAATATCCAAAGTATGCCTAGAACTGTGCTCAGTAAAGTACAGATGTAGTTTGAAGGAGGGATTTTATGACTTCCTCCCAAGTCAATTAAGTTAGAAGCCCTAGTGTTCTTGGGCTCCACCTTTCTTCAAGTCTATTTCTCTCCTTCCAGGGACCTTGCTCACAGGAAGCTCCCCTCCTCAACAGGAAATAGTTGTAGGGTTTAACAGGTTCATAGCTGACGATGTAAATGTAGGAAAGTTGTCCAACACCACAGGTGTTGCTTCTTCACCGGAACACAGGAAATGTTATAAAAGATTTTTTACTGGTTGTTATGAAAACTGAATGTAGCAATGACTGTGTCCAGTGATGTGCTCACCATTTGCGTTATTGGCTGACAATAATGGAAGTCAATTTATTACTATTATCTCCTGACGTGATCTGGTGTTGGTCATATCCCAGGCCAATTTTCTATTGAACAGTGTTTTCCTAAGACCTATTTTCAAGAAAGAGCCTTGTTGCTGCGACTTCCTAAGATATGACATGTGTTATATTGTTAAAGGTCTACATCCTTAAGGGTAAAGCAGGTTAATCATGATGCCATTTCCCACTGCTTCCTGATGAGACAGTTAGATTTGTCCACAGGGCCGCAGGCAGCAGTCTGTCAACGATGTCTGAGTAATAAGTACAGTTACGTCAGCAGTGCTGGGCAGCAGCTCGCAGCCGTGGGTGTGGGGTCAAGTAGCTGGCCGCTGGCAGACCTGAAGAGCAGACAAGCAGTACCCTCAGCAGTGCACAGCCCCAGCCTTAGCATTCTCAGGAGGAGTCCTTTCTCACAAGTTTAGCCTGAGAATTTTAACTCCCTCCTGACCTCTACACATTTACAGTTCTCACCCCCCATATTAATGCAATTATAGCGTCGTGTTCCCTAGAACTGACTTTATAAAACCTCTACATGTTAAGTTTCCTTTGTGTTCTTTGTGGGACAGAATTTGAACTGCATGCGTTTTACCTGAAAACTAAACTTCTAGAAGCAGGAAAGGGTAACTCTGAGGCCAGCAGACTCACCAAGATCAGGAGCTCAAGGCGTGACAATTTAGTCATTTTTTAACCATGAATAATTTAGTGTCTGGCAAGGCTAATTAAATATATTGCTTGACAGCATCTCCTTATTTCAAACAAGCTCAGATAATGAATTTCATACTGTGATAAAGCACTTAAAGCACTGTCCATTTGTCAGTTTCAGTTCCTGTAGATTTAAGATGACTTACTTAATTCCTTGTTAGGACTCCTAACAAAGCAGCTGCCAGGCACATGTGGTCACTGAGTGTGAAACACACCGTGCTTAAGCACCCAGGTGTGCATGTGCCTGTGTGTGTTGTGTTGGTGATGTGTGTGATGTGGTTGATGTTGTAGTGGTGTATGTGTGTGTGGTGTGATGTGTGTGTGATGTATGTATGTATGTGAGTGTGGTGTATGTGTGTATGTGTATGTGAGCGTGTATATGTGTTTGAATATGTGTGTGATGTGTGGTATATGTGTATGTGAGTGTGCCTCTGAGTGTGTGCATGTGTGTATGGTGTATGTGTATGTGAAAGTGTGTGTGTGTGAGTGTGTCTGTGTGTGTATGTTTGTGTGTGAGTGTGCCTCTGTATGTGCCTGTGTGTATATGTGATGTCATGTGGCATGTGTATGTGTGTGTTGTGTATGTGTGTGTGTGTGATGTGGTGTATGTGTGGTGCATGTATGTGAGTGTGAGTGTGTGTGTGTGTGAGATGAGTGGCGTATATGTTGTGAGTATGCCTGCATGTGCATGGTGTGCTATGTGATGCTTCTGTAATGACTACTTTTCACTTTTCAATCAGGCAACTGCAACGATTATTCATCAGCCCCCTAATTTCTTGCAGGGTGGGAGCCCCTGTCTTTGCATGGGAGTTTGTGAGTCTCCTTTGTCTGAGATGGCCAGATACTGTTTCTCTCCAGATTCTTTAATACTGGTACCAATGAATTTGTTTTAAAAATGCACCCAGGTGTTCGTGGTTGAATATAACTGGAGTCTAGATTGGACTCTGGAGCCATGCCCCAATGCCATGCACCTGACAACTAGGGGAGTCTTACGCTGTGACTCTAGCAGAAGCACATTTGACAGGCTTCCTAGACTGTGGATTCAGTGTCTGTGAAGGTGAAAGTGGAGGAGGCAAACCTCATAGTATCTCATCCTCCATGGAAACTTCAAATACTGTCAGTTATCATGGCTACTGACAACATACGCCTGCTAAATTAAATTCTGAGTTAATTAAAATGAGATTAAATAAACATTTGCATCTGCCAACCACCTGGAGAGACTTTGCTTGCACTCTTGACCCAGTGTCCATGGATAAAACAGATACAGAACATTCCCACCGCCACCGGAAGTTCTGCTAGATAGTGCTAGTCTATAAGGTACGGTCTCTCACTAGTTTCTAGCTTAATTCTACCAACGAGCATTTGTGGTAACATGGCAATGCTATCTTCTCATTGTGTTTCTCATGAGTAAATAATGTGACAGGCAAGCGTGCATCCAGGAGATAAAACGCTGAATTCTTATTCATGATCAGTAAATGATCAGCCTGTCTGTACTCCTCACCTACTTAGCAGCTCATGTCCCTCCCCTGTGATGGTCACAGGCTTATCAACCATCCAGCCGTGAGACAAGGAAGGCAACTGAATCTCTCTCTTTATCAATTGCAGCCTCGGCATCCATCCACACGTCTGGTTGTTGTGTAAAGGATACTAAACGAATTCATAAATTGTAACTTCGAAGGCGTTGTTCCTAGATGGAAATGCTGGCTCCCTGCTGCTCACATCAAGACTCAATGAACAATGCAGATGAGGAATCAGAGAAGAGCCTGACATCTCAGAGATGCTCAACATGCTTCCTGCCCTTCCTGCTCACTAGAAGCCTGGGGTGCTTGGACTCATGGGTCACAGAGACTATGTCATGCTGACAATTTCCCAAGGTCTTAGCGGTTACACTTCCTTCGCTTTGATCAAAGCTTGGCATAAGTTGTTAACTACAAAGGGAGAAACAGTTAAGAGTTCAGCCCTGTGATTTGGCACTCAGGCAGCCAACTCCATGGAAACAAAGTACTAACTCAGAGCATTAGCTTCATAATTCATGTTTGAAATCTCTTCAAGACTGAAAGTCTGGCCTTTTACCAAGCCATCTGGTTCATTCAACCTTCTCTTCTCCTATCAGAATTCTGAATGCAAAACCCTGCCAACAATTAAGTGTTGAAACCACTTCTAGAGGTTCTTAGACTGAGTTAGGATGGTGGGGCCAGTTCCAGGGAGGCATTTGATGATAATGAATGTTTGCCATCTGCCTTTGCAGGTTTTAGAGATGAGGAGGCTGAGATGTTTTTGTTTAGCTTAGAGCCATTATTAAAAAGCCAATTCTACGACCTACAAAGCAAAAACTGAAAAGGAGAGGAGAGTGTTTTTGAGCAGGATTCAAAACAAAACAAAACAAAACCCACAGATCATGTTTGCAGAAACATCCTCAGGCACCTGGGCACGGATATTATTAGTAAAAGTGGCAAATGTGTCAAAACCCTAAGTGTCAGGTCATCCTTTGCTGGAAGTTAATAAAGAAGGAAGCGCAAGATTGCTCATTATTTTTAATGGCCCCACTTTCCAGCAGAGTGCCTGCTCTCCTCATCTTTGCGTTCTGCCTTCTTCCAGGTCATTACAGCACAAGAAACTCCTGAGGGTGACAGCTTTGTCTGAAAGAGTTCATGCAAGGGCTCGAGTCTCAAGCTGACAGGTTGTTAATCACTGAGCCAGAGCCAAGGTGGCGATGCACAGATGAGCCGGAGAGTCCAGGAGCATTCACTAAACCTGGCTGCGCTGGACTTCCTTCTCAGCAGGACCACAGTGACCACATCATTATGGCTATCCACACTTCAAATGCTTCATTGTTCCCGGTGGATGATGTAAGTTTTAGCCATTCATAATTGTTCTTCCTACATTGGGAAAACAGAGCCATTGTCGTGTGTTTAAAAGTAGCATACAGCCTTGACAATTTTCCTCCCTCTCCTCTCTCTCCTCTCTCTCTCTCTCTCTCTCTCTCTCTCTCTCTGTGTGTGTGTGTGTGTGTGTGTGTGTGTGGTCTGTGATATTGTGATATATATATATAATAAAATGCATTCTTTATTTAGTACAGGCAGCTTTCTGTGCTCTGTCATTGGCTATCAATACCCTGAAATCCAAGCCATAAATTTAGAGATGTATGAAATAAACTCACTAGTAGTGAAATGCAAAAGTCACAAGCTATTCTTCACTTTACCATGTTATTACCAGAAAGTAAGTCCTCAGCATAGGGTTGGAAATGTTTTATAATTACAGTACAATAATGTAAAGCTTACAAATATGAACACACACACACCGGGCATGTCAGCTTTCAGCTCCAGATTCTATATTGGGTATACCCCTCACTGTCATGTTCTCCTTTCCAAATAAGGGATAAACTGCCTGTGCTTCAGGAAGCCCTTTGAACTTTTCTGTTCACAAGTCCATGTGTTTTGAAAGAGAGATAAGAACTTGGGAGAAGAGCTTGGAAGGGGGGAACAGACACACACACTAAGTGTGGGTGGGGCTGGAGGAGAAAATGGCATTTCTTTTTCCTTTTTTTTTTTTTTTTTTCTCTTTTTCTGAAGTGAATGGGGCTGAGTCTTTTGACATGCTTCAGGCAAAAATCATCAGAGCCTCACCTATTTATAAACACTCTGCTTGGTTTATGTGTGTTTCCATATGAGCATGTGTGTTTTTTAAACAAAATAAATGGTTTGCCTTGCCAGAAGTATTCAAGCAGCATACCCCTGGAAAAAAAAAAACATTGGTGGGAATACAGTATATGTTTATTATTAGCTGTCAGGCACTTCTGGGCTCAGTACCCACACACACAGGCTGTTTAGTGTGGAGTTTAATAACATTCATGTAGAAGGGTGCTGGGGACTATCTTGGTAGAGAAATATCCGTCCTGACAAAACATACTGTTTTGCTTGTCTTTATTTAAGAGAAGAAAATAGGATTGCCCTTGCCTTATCTAAACACTGCCACATGGTTGATTTAAAAAAAAAAAAAAAGCAGTTTGCTGTCATGCTAGAAGGTAGAGAATGAAGCCAGCCAGCCACTTTGAAAGAAAGAAAGAGCATATTCTAGTTTTCCCCAAAGCCCAATAGATTTGGTTTGGTTAAAGTTATTTTATGCTATTCCCCCCACAATAATTGAGCTTCGCCTCTTGACAACCATCTAGAGTTGTTTGAGCTATTTAGTTTGAAGAGACAAACTTAATAAATTGTTGAGCAGAAAACTAATTAGAAAAGAAAGGGATGGCTGGATTGCAGGGAAAGTAACAAGATGAACCAAGAAAACCAAGAAAAGAAATACATTTTCTGTTCTACGGTCAGCTGAGCGGGAGTGAGTTAGCAAAGCCATAGCCCAGGTCACATGACCTCTCTAACTCTAACTTAATAACCAACTCATTTTTTAAGGATCCATGGCGGGCGTGTGTTCATCAATTACAACACATGTGTCCCTCAAGTGCAGGGTGTGTATATGCAGAGCATCCTTTTTTTTTTTTATCTACATAGAAACATATCTTGTTGGTTGCAGTTCCACTATCCTGATAGGTTCCTGAATAGTATTTCCCTTCTGCAGCCGGTTCACACCCAGACCGCAGGGTGCTGACCTACCCACCAGAGGATGAAGCAGTTACTGGGTTAGCTGAGGCAGGATGAAAGATAAATCACAGAAAAAAGATGTGTATTCGTACAATTATCTTTGTCCAATCGTGTCATCTGCTCACTTCACTCTGATTCTGTTGAATATTTTCGTGTGCCTGATCAGGATGTATTGCTTGTAGTAAACCCTAATTCAGACTAAAAATAGGTTTCAAGAATCTCCGCCTCTTTTTTGCCATTTTACTTGTCAAGACCGTTGAGTTAAAGTGCTGGTGTACATAGGGGATTTCCTAAAAATATTCAGTTATTAAGAGCCTTAGGGGATACTGTGCTATAATTTGCTTTCTAGATCAACCTTCAAATAGGTTTACAAGAATTATTGCTCAATTGTCATAAAATTCCTATGGAATTACGTACTCTGTGTTAATTAGCATGAGTTCACTTTGGTCCACATGTTATTATAATGGGTACTTTAGTCTGTAGGGAAGGCCAGACAAGGCAGACAAACAAGGGTCTAGGCATCCAGGAAGCTGGAACCCAGGGCAAAGCAGTGAAAGATGCTAACAAATGTCACCTGAGAAAAAGGGGCGTGGAGCTTGGTGCAATGGAATCTCTTCCCATTTCATCTGATGCTTCTTCACACCATAAAACTGTGGCTATGCTACATGTCCCTTGCCAAAAGAACGAAGTCCCAGGTTTGGTGAGGAAGGATTAAATGAAGATTTCAGAAAGGTCATTTTCTTCTAGAAGCAATATTAAAAACAAACAAACAAAACGAACAACAATAACAACAAAAAAAACCCGACTGATCACTCTGGCCAAGAAAGGTTGGATTACAGCTCTTTATTGTGTATGCCCTTCCTGTGAAATCAGTCTGGGAAATGACCCAGCATTCTTTCCCACCCTTACATTTTGTCAGATTATTTTATTATTTCACTTGATGTTTTACAATTTGGATTTGCTTGAAATTATCCATAGAGATGGGCTAGTCCACAAAAGCAAAGTCCACACCACATCTCAGTAAGCACAGTGTCAAGGCACTTGCTTATTGACTGACTTCAACTGTCAATCTTCAGCTCTCATCCCTTAGTAGGCAAATCAACTGAGGTGACTTTACTCCGTCTGATTCACAGTGTCAGACAATACCTCGATGAGAGTTCTTGAGGGAAAAACAAAACAAAGAAAAATACCTTAATCTAGAAAGCAATGATGCTAAGTCAGATTTATCCAGGAAATAGCAGACTGCAAAAGATATTGATCTACTGTGCATATGAAACAGAGTTGTATTCTGATTCATTTCTTTAGTGTTAATAAATCCACATCTACCAAATATTTTGAATTTGTAACTCATTCCAATAGGTTACCTAAATTTTAAAAATCAGAGAATTCTATATTTTCCGCCCTATTGGCCCCTATAGCTTGTTTCCCTTTCTAATGAAAGTTCTGTTTGTACCTTGATGATACAGAAGCCTCTTAACAGGCTGTAATTATGTTCTGAATTATTCCATCAATAAGGACAAGAAATAGATTGGCAAGCTACCTTCCTACTAAAAGCTGATAATTACTAACAAAGTGGGGCATTAATTAAAATTATGTCTCATATTCAATCCATTAGTTCTGAAACTATGCATGTAGTTGCCCTTACTCATCCATCCCTGTACACCTGGCACCTAGGATCACAGGTCTTAAGTACTCGCAGAATGGATGGATACATTGATGATAAGTCAACCTGCTTAAAATGCTGTTTTATGCTTCATCACTGTATCAGTAAGTGTTGTCTCCTATAAGAAACACATGGGTGCTAGCCAATGCCCTGCTTATTTGGAGAAAAAGATGATACAAATAGATAAAAATAAAACAACCATTAAAAAAGATAATATTTCAGGGAAGCTAAGGATGATGTGTTTGGAATGCACACACACACACACACACACACACACGAAGAGAGAGAGGAGAGAGAGAGAGAGAGAGAGGAGGAGAGAGAGAGAGAGAGATGAGAGAGAGAAGACAATTCATAAAACAACATTGTTGAGGATCAGAGCTTTGCAGAGCAGATAAGCGTTTTGTGAGGTGAGAAAAGTTAAACAGGATAAGGCTACCACTCAACTCCTTGATCTGTGTTCAAACTCTACTTCCATCCAGTAAATCTGGATATGCCATACAGGTGATGCTAACCACTCTGGGTAAAGGGGAGATGACAAAGCTATTGTCACACGGAGAGTTGTGGGATTCATGATAGCAAGAGAGAGGCCCCTGTGGCAGTGAGTGATCCAGTTCTTACACAGCTACACAGAGCTTCAGAGTGATCTGTTAGTCAGATGTGGCAGCAGCAGCAGATCTCAGAAGGAAATGAGCACCAGATGTTCTGTTGACCACGTGACCGTAGACTCTGAAAACAGCTACAGCCACCTATAGAGAAGCTCACTATGTCTTGTGTGGCGACTCTGATCCTCAGAAGTTACTTCTGCCCCAGGTTAAAACTCAAACGTGGGGAGTTGTGTAAGGACTAAGATTTGTCAGGTGATCAGACACTTGACAAGAGCATAAAACACTGCTAGAGAGTGTATGGTGGGGGTAGGGGGAGCTGAGCAAGGAGTAGTCTTAGATTTAAAAACTTATGCTGTCTTTCTCCCAAATCCCTCTAATAAATACAACTTCCCTTCATGCTTTAAGGAAGCATCTTTCATAGGATGTGAAGGATTTATTGGTACAATTGCCTCATCTGAGATTCCAGGAAACAGGGACACAGAGTGCAATTGCTTTTTCACTTTAAACTTCTGCGAAAGCCAGTCAAAGCCACAGCCCAATGCCCCTCGTTCCTCTCTTGGAACGTGGCAAAGACACTGGTCTTGGCGGAGCATTCCTTCTGACCTGATCCAGAAATCTCTACACCAGGTTGGTTTTTTCACACACAACACAAAGACCTAGATACATTTTGTTTGTTTCAATGGCTTCCCAAGGGAGATAGGGCTACAAAGACTCCCTTCAGCAGGTGTGGAATGGTTTGTGCAATCCTGTACCTGACAACAAGTAAGAAATCAATAGCTCTAGCAACATCATTTCTAGTGCATTTATTTCAGTAGTTTTAAAAGTGGAAATCAGCATGTTATTATTTATAGACATACATCAGAGGAACTGCTATCTCCCTACAGAGCAAATATTTCAGTGACTTTGAAAATGAAAATGAAACACATTCTAACCCCTAGGTCTACTTGAATTCAGTGTATCTACCTTTTGAGACTCCACCCACATAATAAAGAAGCCCTCTTCCAGGTTTTCTTGCAATAAATCCCCCATTTTCTTAATAAAATCTATGATGTGTGTTCATTAGAGATGAATAAAATCAATGATATTTATCATTAGAGATGTCCCTATTGGTTTGCTAGTTACTAAAATGAACCTTTCCTTTATAAACTGTTGTACTCTGAGGTGGACGAGAGAGGGCACTCGTGTACTTCATGTGGAATTAAGAACATGTCTTTTTTTTTTTTTTTTCCCAGCTGTTTAAGGATTGACTAGAGAGAAGTGAGTTTTTTAAATGGGCTGGAAAAAAAATATATAAAACATAAAACATTGATACAAATGTATCATTTTTACAAATAAGTAAACATAAAAGAATTTTTGGAAGATTACTCTATAAATCGCTTAAAAGGCAATCTGACAAACAAATGCAAATAAGAACAGACATAAAAATCCTTTTCTACTAAGCTTCACTTAATTCAATCTGAAATAAGTAACCATTAGAAACAATGCAGTTTAAGAATGATGAGAAAGGATTTCTTACATTCCAAATTTAACAGAAGCTAGGGATTTGACTTAAAAAGAATGCTCTTCTCCCCTGGTCTATATCAGGAATCAAAATTATCCAATTTAAATAAAAAACAATGGGAAGATCTCTCCTCAGCAACAAGAAGAGGGTTTTATCATTCTAAAACACAGCCCAGCGGCCCCTGATTGTATCCTCTTGGTTGGCTTTGAGCCGGCACTGATGATAGAGCCCATAAAACAGAGATGTCAGAGCCTACCAAGTTCTTATTCTGTTTTGCCCTTTGCTCCCTGGACCACTGGATCCCCTAATCCTGCAAAGAATCCTACAGCTTTGCAGCTGAATGGATACTTAGTTCTGAATTGTTCCCCGCTCCAGCCAGTTGTTAATAGTAAAACCCAGTGAAAGATCCAGAAAAAGCTCCTTAGTGGACCTCAGAGGGAGCAGAGTCTGGGGACAGCACCCTTATCAAAGACCAAAATGTCAATCATTCAAACTAACTACTTAATTATCTAAAATTCTAAATACTATTAGCACTCCATTAATGGCCAAGAGTCATAACAGACTAAATCATCCGTGACATATATTTTAATAAATCTATTTTTTATTTTTAAAGAATTAACATCTTTAAGTAACAGTAATAAGGAGCCAAGAGTAAAAAATTACTTTGTTCTGCATTAAATTCTACTTCTATTGGCCTACCATGAACTGTTACAGTGACTAAAATATGTTAGGGAATTTTTCTCTCTCTTGATTAAAAATTATTGCTAAATCTTGTTCTTCAGGACTTGTATTTCTTATGAAAAGTGTATTCTCTAGGGCTAGAGAGATAGCTCAGAGTTTGACAGCACCCACTACTCTTACAGAGGGCCTGGTTTGGCTCTCAGCACACACATAGTGGCTCACAGCCATCTGTAACCTCAGTTCTGGCACTCTCTCCTGCTAGCCTCCATGGGTACCAGGCGTTCTTGTCATACACATACATACATTCAGGCACACACACATACACATAAAACGAAAATAAATAAACCTGTTTAATATGTATATGTGTATTATAAGTATATTCTCAGCTACTCTATGCAAAGTTATCATTCTTTTGAATATATGTAATGCAAAAGTATTTTTATTTCTTATTTTATATTTATTTATTATATTTTTTTTGATTGTTCGAGATAGGTTCCTGTGTAGTCTGGGACTGTCTGAACATGCCTCGGTAGACCAGGCTGGCCCGAAACTCAGAAATACCCTGCTCGCCTCAATGTGTAGGTATTAAAGGCTGGGCCCACCGCTTGCCAAAAAGAAATAAAAATTGCTCATTTGTCACCTCCTTTTTATTGACAGTTTATTTGATGTCAAGTAGGCTTTAAGTCTGGAAACATGGACATCTTGATAGATTATTAAGTTAGTGATGGAACCCTAAGTGAGGTATTATATAGCTGGGTCCAATTGAAAAAAAACAAGATGACACAAACATTCATCACTCTTGCTTTGTGACCTTGGTTCGATGTGACAACCACATTGCTTTGCATTTGCTCAGGATGGACTACCTCCCCTAAAACTGTAAGAAAAATAAGGCTTGAAATTTTGTTTGTGTTTTTTTTTTTTTTTTAGTCAAGAGTTGAGAAAGTAACTAATATAGAAGATTAGTACCAGGAGTGGGGTTATGATGTGAGACCTTTATTTAGTGGTTGTAGACCATGAAACTGGTCTGCAGGAGGTATATAGAAGATCTTTGAATTTTGCTCTAGAAAAGCCTTCAAATGCTGTAATCAGACACTGTTGAGACATTCTATAGGAGTTCAGAAGACAAGATGGCTAAGAGAAATATAGACAGGGAAGCCTATTTCATGAAGTTTCAATGGGGAAACAAGGACTCTATTTGGAACTGGGATAAAGGCCATTCAAGTTATACTCTGGCTAAGAGTCTGGCTCCATTTTCTCATGTTCTGAGAACCTGAGTGAAACTGAAGCTGAAAGTTAGGAACTAGTATTTCTGATTGAAGAGATTTCAAAGTAGGCTACCACTCAAGCTGTGGCATGGTTATTGATCATTATTCAAAGCCAGACATATACTGGAAACAAGCAACAATGGGGCAGAATAATGTGAAAAGTATGTCATTTGTTGGAAGAAAAAAGATTGGAGAAAATTTAAAGTTGCTTCTAAGGCTGTAATTCTAAAAGAGAAACTTTATGTTTTGCACTGGGGAAATAGGCTAAAGGTGTTTTAAAAGAAAGAACCAACCCACCAAAGGCTCCAACTTGTAAAGATACAAATTCATCTGTAAGGAGGGACCTAAATTGATAATGCCACTGAAGGGGTTTTCTGGTCAAACCCAAAGTTGAATTGCAGACTGCAGGATGCTAAGATGCCAGATCCATGGGATTTTCAGCAACCAATGCTGCAGGCATGAATTGAAGTCAACTCAAAAGAATGGTTATGTGTGTTGAAGGTGGGGAGCAAGAAGGCTCTGCTCTAATCTTTCCTTTCTATGCCACCATTGTTTCCTCTTGGAATGTACGTGTTTACTCTGTGCCATTATGTATTGGAATGGTGTGACTTGTTTTTGTTTTTTCAATTTTATAGATACTCACAATTAAGATGTTGCCTTGAGTCCCAGGTGAGACTTGGATTTTAAAGTTTTCAAATTGTTTCTTTCTCAGTCATTTGCCATTTGAATAAAGGAGGGCTACTGATTTCTTTGAATTAATTTTGTATCCAGCCACTTTGATGAAGGTATTTATTGGCTGTAGGAGTTTCTGGTAGAATTTTTGGGGTCTTATGTATACATCACATCATCCCCTACATATGATACTTTGACGTCTTCCTTTCCAATTTGTATCCCCTTGGTGTCTTTCAGTTGTCTTATTGCTCTGGCTAGAACTTCAAGTACTATATTGAATACACAAGGTGGGTAGCTTTGCCTTGTCTCTGATTTAGTGGAAATACTTTTAAGTTTCTCTCCATTAAGTTTTATGTTGGCCATTGGCTTGCTGTATATTGCTTTGATTATGTTTAGGTATGGGCCCTGTATCCCTGATTTCTCTAATACTTTTAACATGAAGGGGTGTTTAATTTTATCCAAGGCTTTTTCAGTGTCTAATGAAATACTCATGTGATTTTTTTTTTCCTTTGGTCTTGTTTATATAGCAGATTATATTGATGAATTTCTGCATATTGAACCATCCCTCCATCCCTGGGATGTAAAAACCAGCAATAAGAATAACAGCAACTATGGGGACTTGTGAATTTTGGCTAAATGTATTTTACATAAGAGTTGGCCCTGTGTAAATGGGGATAAAGAATGGAAGGTAAGTGGCAAGCACTTCCAGAATTGAAAGTTAAGCTTAGTTGTCAGTTTGACAAGTGTTAATATGTGCCATGGGAATAAATCTCTAGGAATGTTTGTCAGGCATTATCTAGATGAGAATAACTTAGGATTGATGACTCATTTTAAATATGAACATTACCATGTCATAGGATGGGCCGTTGGACAGAATTAATAAATAGGAGAATGTAGGCTGTGTTTAGACATTTATCCCACCCTCCTCACTTGCTGCAGAGGCAACATGATCATCTTCTGCCACGCTTTCATTGCCACGAAGGACTGTGTCCCCTAGAACTGTAAGCCAAAATCAATAGTAAAAGTTACCAATGTAATGGTCTTCTGGTCCTGGATCTCTGTGTTTTCCTCACTGTCACTGAGCTTTTAAGAGACGCAATGCATCCTTCATACCTTGTAGCCTCCTTATATATCAGTATTTAGTTTTGATTGATTGGCCTCTTTTTCACGGGGGTGGGGGGGTGGGCGCTTCAGTCTTGGCTAAAGAACTGTTAACTCACATTCTACATTGATTTTCAACGTGTACTAAACCTTCTTTTAAATTTCAATTTAAAATGTGAGAGTATGCTCACATGAAAAATGAAACAGGTGAATTGCTGAAAATACCTCATACGTTGACATAGAGAAACATGTAGGACATAGAGAAATAAAGCTGCAACGAAGCTCAAAGCTTCGGTGGCCCTGCTGCCTAGCTTGTGCTGGAATGTGGTGAGGAGGCTTCTGGGGAAAGAAATGTCACCAACAGTCTTACTCAGCTGTGGACCCTACCTGACAGGTAGGAGTGAAAACGACACTACCTGACAGGGCCAGGTAGCCCTCACTGGTGCAGTAGTGGCTTGCTTATTACCTGGTAGCCAACTGCTTCCCGAATGGATCTGAAGTCCGTTCCATGGGATAAAATTAATATGTTGTACTGTAAACCTAGTCAGAATGCTATGGCTGAGCAGGTGGAAAGCTCCAGTCAGGAAGCTCCTACAATTGTTTTTAATGAATGGACAGGCTATGTTTGTCAAATCACCTTCTATTGTGCTTCCGTTGCTGGGTCTGGTCAGGGAACCTTTTTTTTTCTGTGGGCTACAGTTACAGAAGTGACTCGTAGATGGTCTAATCTCTGGGAATAAGGGATACTAGAACACTCAGCCCTGGATAAAACCTCTTCTTGATTGTCTCCAAGGCTTAGGGAACACTGCAGAAGAGGGAGTAGAAAAGGGCTAAGAGTCAGAGGAAGAGGTAGGACATTGTGGGACCGTCTTTTGGGCATGACATGGTATTTGTATTCTTAAAATCTGAGCAGACTGTCAACATCCCTTCGTGGAAAGGGCAAGGGACTCATGAGGTGCACCCCTCCCTGAACATCTATAGGCCGTTAATCATTGTTCTGGAAGGAAGAAACATGTTCTTTAGAGGCGAGAAGAGATGAGCTACTCATCTTCCTAAATATGACTTCTTACACTTATATGTTCTTTTATATGTTCTACTTAAACTCGCTGATTAACAAAAAAGATAGGAAAGTCGGAGGCAGATGAGCTGGGAGGAGGAAAATGGTCAGCAGGATAGAGAAGGACATAAGATATAATAATATCTCGTGATAAATTAATAATAACAATGAAGGGTGAATGTAATGAAAACCCTATATGCATGTCTGAAAATGGCATAATTGTAATTATTCTATGCAAACAAAATAAGAAGAGCAAAATTTGCATCCTAGTCTATATTCTTGGACCCACTCTGGGTAAATTGAATAGTCTGAGTTCCTAAATGAGATGTTTCTTTTTGGAAACATCTGAATACATAAGGAATAGTTGAAAGAGAAAGAAACTCAATTCAAAACAGCTTAAGTAGAAGCAAAATTTATTGGCTCATACAATTGCAGAATCCATGGATGGAAATGTTTGCATTTAAGCTTGACTAAATCCAGACATTTAAACAATGATATCAGCTTGGTCATCTCTTGGTTTCATATTTATATCCCTCTTCCTGTCGGGTCTCACTCTCATGCCTTAGACAGGATCCCGAGGAAGCTACAGTCTATAAAGCTGAGATGCTATGTACTTCCAGCATTAACGTTTGAAATGTCCACGGGGCCTTTCTGATTGGGACAGTGTAGTCCTGTCACACTAACTATTAACAAAAAAACATGTGCATCTCAAAAGCTAGAAAACCCTATTATGATTAGTTTTGTCAACTTGATATGGAAGTTATCTGGGAACAGGGAACCTCAATTGAGAAAATGCCTCCATCAAATGGGTCCATGAGAAAGTTTGTAGTACACTTTCTTAATTAATGACGGGTGTGGGAAGGTGCAGGTCACTGATGGAGGTGCTACCTCTGGTCCTTTGATCCTGGGTAGAATATGAAAGCAAAATGAGTAAGTCACAGGGAGCAAGGGAGTCAGTCAGCAGTGTTCCTCCATGGTCTCTGCTTATATTCCTTCAGGCCCTGCCTCCAAGGTTTCTGCTCTGACT
Organism: Mastomys natalensis; assembly: GCA_021653895.1. Classification (NCBI taxonomy): domain Eukaryota; kingdom Metazoa; phylum Chordata; class Mammalia; order Rodentia; family Muridae; genus Mastomys; species Mastomys natalensis. The sequence goes on from JAJTUV010001699.1 coordinate 452,957, forward strand.
TCTCTCCATGCTGGACTACAACTGTAAGCTGAAATAAGCCCTTTTCCTCTCCAGGTCACTTATGGTTATGTGTTTATCACACGACAAAAAGCAAGCTTAAGACAAACCTCGAGTCCCCCACCCACTCCTGTTGCTCATACCCTCAGTCAGGTCGCACAGAGTGGAGACTGGGCAAAATCCCAACAGAAATTCTGGTGCTGGACGGGAAAATAATATCAATGTCAACTATGTTAGGCACCACAGATTTCTCTGCAAAAAATACTCAAACTAGTATTTAGTCAACAAAAGTTAAATTTGCATGCAAAAGAAAATGTTATGTTTGGTTTATCAGAGAAAAGGTTGTTTATTTGAAGAAAATGCTGTGGGTTTTTTTTTTTTAAATTTCTTTTAAAAGTATGTAGATTATAGTTTGGAAGAAATGGATTTACCAGTATATTAGCTGTGGATTAAAAGCATGCCATTTGCCTTTTCTGAGGTCCGATTTCTTTTTAGCAAAGCGCAAGTGATACTGTATGAATTTTCGAGTAAGAAACTCCATCGATTTGAAGTGTGTGGGGTGGGGCTGACATGTAATGGTGGGGGCAATTAATCTTAGGGCCATCATTACTCCCATTGTCTTATATCCACCATCTCCATTCTTCCTTTTGCTTTCCTGCAAATGAGCAGCTATCAATACAAATGGGCCAGTGTTCGGTTGTCCAGGTTTCAAAAACGCCTGCTCATACCCATTCCGTTTCCACCCACGCAGATAGTCAGCAGATAGTAACCTGGGATACAGTTCAGAATCACCCAGGGATGAGCCTAAAACTCTTGATATCCAGCCTTCAACCCAACACAAATTAAGTCGGAACTTGAGACCCTTGGAAACTCGAGTTGATATCAATGTCTACCTGAGGTTGACAGCCATCTTTTTACATTCTTTGATTCTTTGTTACCTGATACAGACATTAGTGGTAAACTGTGATATTCATAGTTATGCCTATAGTAGTCAGTTCTTTCATTTTTCTGGGGTTTGATACTTTGGACATTTGCTGAGTGAGGAGGGACCACCCCTAGAAATAGCAAAGACCTTGGCCTGTGGGGATCTTTCAACCTTACTGACAAATTCATATCCAATACTCAGACATGGCCTTTATCAGAATGTTAGGGCTAGGTTTTGATGGGGGAGGATAGTACCATGCCTTAATAACAAACCCCATTTAAAGTATCCAGTCATAAGTCTGCGTGTCTGCCTTGTATGCAGAAAGGCTTTGCTTCTCCATGGGCCTACAGCTGTGCAGGGTTGTCTCCTAAGGTGGTCCCCAATGCTGTCCCCCATGTCCCTGAGGTGATCTCTGTGTTGTATCCCATGTCTTCCTGGGTGGTCCCTGAAGGTACTCTTGAACTAACTCTTTCAGGAACCATCATTTCTTGATCTGTTGCTTCATTATACTTAGAATTTTCTATGAACACAGTCTTTAAAAATTGTTTCCACCAAGCCAACTATGGCTTAGGGAAGGTACTAACTACAGTTCACATTTTCTTACTATCCCTAAGTATTTAACTTCATGTACTTGGTATTGGCTGGTTAAGTGATTCAATTTAAGACCTGGTGATTTAGATATTATTGTATTCAACTATTAATAATTCACCAGAAAACACTCAAGTCTGACTTAAACAGTGTGAATTGTAGCCTATAGTAGCTCTTCAGGAACTTGCATAGATGCTCTGAGAGACTATTATAATGTGTCCCGACCAACCCCGCCCAGTCTCCTGATATGTCTTACATTTACCATCCTTAACAGAAGCAACTCAAGCAGGCTTATGATTTGATATTTTAATGGTCTTTTTCAGACAGGTTCTTACCTGCTTATAAAATCAACATAGACAGTATTCAAGGCCAAGAGCAGGTTAAAACCTAGTCACTTCGTTATTACCTTTACTGGGGGCCGAAATAAAGCCTAGAACCCAGTGACCTCATTAGCTCTTTGTTTACTTGACTCCAGTTGAGTAGTCAGCAAAGCCTTAATGAGGTGACTGAGTTCTCATCCACTTTGGCTCTGGCAAGGGACAGCATCTAAGGCAGATTAGGACATGTGAAGAAATCCCCAGTAGAAATCATAAACCACAAAGCCAAGTACTTGAAATGATTTAGACTCAAGCACCAGGGCTTTCTACCACGGACCACACTTAGGCAAATGTCTGGCTGGGGTGATGCCTGTCACTTCAGTCCTGAAGCATCTCTCTGTAGAGATGCCATAATTACCATCACTCAATAGATGGAGAGACTGAGCCTTGGAATAGGCAGGTAACTTATTGAAGGTCGTATGGCCAATAACTGGCAGAAAATGTCTTCACCCATTAGAGGCGATGGTTTACAAACGGTGGGTCATGATCTGTATGGGTGTCATGATATGTGAGCTGTAGTGTCACTTGAAGGCTAAACAGAATGAACGAGTTGAAACTCTCAGAGTGCAGTGCTCGTAATTGGGGTATTTCTCTGAAGCCTTTACCTCAGCCTAATAATGCATAAATAAACGGCTGTTTATACACGCTTCTGCACGTGCCCATGCAGAATCTGGATGAACGTGGATTCCTCGCTGGGGTTATGGGTTCAAAAGCATTTTAAAAGGAGTTACCTCTGAGGTGCTCTTGCAGAGGACTCAAGTTCTAGTTCCAGGGCCCAGGTCAGGTGACTCACAAATGCCTGTCATTCCAGCTCCGGGAGATTCAAAGCCTCTGGCACCACCACACATACATAATTAAAAACAATCAAACAAATCTGTTTTAAAAAGTACTTATCTAGGGGTTATGACTTGGCAGTAGGGGCCTGTGAAGAGCACATAGAGAAACCCTGAGTTTTTGGAAGCATCATCTAAACAGTTGTTTCTTCTGGGAGTCGTTTTGCCAAGGACTGAGGAGGCAGCGAGGCTACAGCAAATAGGAACTGTTCTATCAGAGGAGAATGCTAGTGCCCCCACTCGTCCCTCCTTGACCCGTGGAAATCCCCACAGCTTTGGCTCTCCGCTGATAACGCTGGAGGCTACCAGAAAAGAAAAAAAAAAAAAAACAAACAAACCAAAAAACCCAAAACCACAGTTCATGTGAAGACGTAGCTTGATTGTGACGCGGTGAACCTGGGGTAGTTTGCACGAAGCAGACTCGTTGGAGTGCTTCTAATCCTCTCATGGAGACGGACTGGACTAGGTGCTTCCTTGTTTTTGCAGCTGCTGAGGATTCTGGTTTGAACCAAACTGCTCTCAGCTGTGAACCCGACGCATCTATAATTTTTAATAGTAATGAAACTCACGTGTTGCAAGCCAGGTTTTTCATGAGCCATATTTCTTCGTACTTACTAGAAGGCAGTTCCGGTTGAGGAGGCTTTTTTTTTTTTCTTTTTTTTAAAGAAAACTTCCATTTAACAGAGGCAAAGCTGAGCTAGTATTACCGGATATATGAGCCCACACTGTCAAACCTGAGGTTAACAAAACATGGAGCAAATGGCTTTTGTTTACTGCTGCTTAGAAGACAGGAGAAAACTTAAAAGGATTAAAAGTCACGTTGGCTAAAGATCACTGTCCCAGAAGCTCTCTTGTTCCCACCATCCACGGCTTGCTCTATGTAGGTGTACACGTATGTACCCCCAATTGTCTACACATGTCCAGTTTCACATAGTTGTTGGATTAATACTGATGACATGAATACACTACACTTCTCTTTCTCCACAAAAGCCTCTGCTTGTGAAATAGGTACCCATCACATCCCAGTGTGCTACAACGGGTAAGATAGCCAGCCATCTCTATACTCTGAAATGGTTACTGAACTCAGCATTGTTAAGGATTACAGAGATCCAAGCCCACTGATTTCTGCCCAGACCCTTCCTGACTGTAGCATGGAAGATACTGTCACAGAGTCACTGGAGTCTACTTATCTATGACACGCAATGTCTGCTGTCTTGACTTGTAGGTCTGTTTGTGGGCTGTCTGGAGATTCAAGAGGGATCACATAGAGGTTGACAGGGGATGAGGTATCTCAGCATCTGATGAAACACAGAACCTAAGAAAACCTAATAACTAAGGCAAGTAATATTTAGTTACAAACAACAAATTAAAATCCCTAACACGGTAAGATTCCCTAGTGTCTTCTCTGCCAGTTCTTGCTTTGATCTCATGTAGCTGTGGGTGATGAAAATCCAAAATGAAATAAAAAAGTTCAAAGCAATAATTATTTCTCTGTTACAAAAATGTGTGTCAAAGCATACCAAAGATTTAATTTTTATCAAAATGAATGTGTCAGACTACATAATAGCAGACAAAATCATGAGGAATTTCTGATATCAGTGCCTGGGCAGAGCCCACACTGTGTATCTTTGCTTCGGCAGCTGCTACTGTAAATAAGGCATGTATTATGAAGGAAAAGAGAAGAAAAGGATTCTACCTTTTCCCCAATGTTTATTTCACAAAGTCACATGACACTTCATTCTCACTGGTGGCAGTCAGCCTGTTCTTTGATAAGTGATCTTATAAAATGTAATAAATTGATTATAGTCTATGTTTTAATTCGATGGAATTCATCTACATCAAAACCTTTACAAACAATGCACAGGCTTCCTGTGAGCACTGCCAATATTATAATTGTCCACACATCCAAATTTTGTTAAAATTTTCTCACTGAGAATTGTCTATATGCTCAAACAAAGACACAACCATTAAATTAAACCGAATGGAATTTGCTATTAGAAATATAACTCAAGCCGGGCGGTGGTGGCGCACGCCTTTAATCCCAGCACTTGGGAGGCAGAAGCAGGTGGATTTCTGAGTTCCAGGCCAGCCTGGTCTACAGAGTGAGTTCCAGGACAGCCCGGGCTACACAGAGAAACCCTGTCTCAAAAAAACCAATAAATAAATAAAGAAAGAAAGAAAGAAAGAAGAAAGAAAGAAAGAAAGAAAGAAAAGAAATACAACTCAAACAAAAACAAAAGGCCCCAAACAAGTCTGTGATGTCAGGAATTCAGCACAGAAGAAGGCAAGTGGGTGGTTTGTTTATGGTAAAAAATGCACACAGGTACAGGCTTCTGTTAACGTGATCCTTGTAAGACTCGGCCTCACATCTTATCCCTAACATCTACATTCTATACATTACCTAGATATAGTGTTTACTATACAGTGTTTTATTTGCCTATTTATTTCTTTGATTCTCAGATGTCTTGATGAGGGAGACAATACTTTATTGATATTTATATTTGGTTCATGGCACAAGATAGGTAGTCAAATAATAGGTGTCTTTTAGTGTGTTAATTTGTTCACACCAACACACACGTATGTAATGCACCTTTTATGCATTCAGGTACATACCTGTGTATGTATGAATACAATACCCTGACATTTCTAAATGAGGTACCTGATATGCTTAGTGATGGGGTTTCCTATCAAGGGCATTATTCTACCAGATATTCCTGTGAACACCTGCTTCACTTTCTTAATGAGAAAAGTAGCCAGTGGTCTGGAGGTGTAGATCAGGACAGGAACCTACTTTGAGAACACTAAGCAGGTGTCTCTTTGAGGGGAAACACTGCTGCTTCTGAGTCTGGAGAGTGGCCCCTCTGTAACGCTTGTGGCTACCATAGAGGAAAGCACAGTGTGACTTCTAGGTCTATGAGGTCACAGCTAGGAATCTGAACTAAAAGTGATTAGTGTTTAAATGGTCTTCGGAGCACAAAGTGGGTGTCTTTCAGCAGTTAGTGTGCAAGGAAACAAGGCGTCCTTTGCAGCAGTGGACATGGACTGCACACATGCATTACACACATTCGTGCATATGCATGTTACACATGCATTATACACACACATACACACGTGTACTGTCTGTCAGGTCTTTCAGATGAAACAGCACAAGATAATGTGAATGTTGGGATGGGGGCTCTCAGATCGGTATGCTCCTGTTGTAGCACAGAGCAAGAGTCCTTGACAATGGTTTCCAGAGAGTTTGGTCAATTAAGGTATAAATAGAACACTGGACTTGCAGCTAATAGGAGCAAGGAAATGTATTGCAGTAAAAGGACTAAGGGAAGCTGTGTTGTAACCAATGATATGAAGCTATTCTTCTGGGAGACAGGGATGTGTGTGTATTTGGTTTCTGAAAGGGAAAAGATACTCTAGTCATTGGTGGGTTGCTGTAATTGCACTTGGGAAAGGAAAGAACTATTCTCAAGAGTAGCTTTGTGAGGAAAGTTTATATATATACACATATACATACATATATGTGTATATATATGTATACATATATACATACATCTATACACACATACACACACACATATATATATACACATACACACATACATGCATACATGCATACATGAATACATACATGCATAGTGAGATGGCTCAGCAGGTAAAGGTACTTGCCATGCAAGCCTGTCCACCTGAGTTTGATCCTTAGAACCCATGTAAGATGATATAAAATTGTTCTCTGACCCCACATAGGTTCAGAGACTTGTGTGACCACACACATACCATGGGAACATAACAACAATAAATTAATTTTAAAAATTTATGTCTAACTGTGGACTTTAAAAAGTCCAATTACTTGAAATTTTTCCTTCTTTACCCCACCCCACCTCACCCCTTTCTTCCTGAAATTAAAGGAACTTTGGGAAGAAGTCTGCTGTCTGTTGGGAATCTCAAGTCCCCGGACAGAAGGGAGGTAAAGGCCTTGCATTCCTTAGTGTGTTTGATTTTCTGAGAAATATTATAATTAAAGAGGAAGCAATGAATCTATGAAAAATTATATAAAGAATAAAACACTCAAGCTCTCCTCAGAGAAAGAAATGTTAGACTTCACATTAAATGTTCTGTGGATGAAATTCCACAGGGTGGGAGAGAGGAAGCCGGAGGTGGAGGAGTGAGCAGGAGGCTGATCTGATGGAGCACAGCTGCGGGGAGTCCTCATACACTTCTGTAAGAAAGAGTCCTGGGCACTAAGACCAACCAAACAGTTTTATGGCTTTGCTACCATGGCTAGTTGTGGGAAGGAAAACCTGAACAAACTAAGAGGGGCCGTATCCAGACATGTGCATTCTCTCTGTCTCTCATCTTCAGTTCCTGCTGAGTCTACCCTATCCAGTGAAACAGGAGGGGGCCATTTTTTTTTTTTTAGTAGCAAATATTCCAAATACTGTCCACTATTTTTTTTTTTTTTTTTTTTTTTTTTTGGTTTTTCAAGACAGGGTTTCTCTGTGTAGCCCTGGCTGTCCTGGAACTCACTCTGTAGACCAGGCTGGCCTCGAACTCAGAAATCCGCTTGCCTCTGCCTCCCAAGTGCTGGGATTAAAGATGTATGCCACCACTGCCCGGCTAATACTGTCCACTATTATCACACAAAATTTTCAAAATAATTTCAGCATCCATTGAGGTGATAAAGCCCCATGTTTGCAAGTATTTCACAGGCAGGGAGGATGGGTGCTACGCTTAACTAATAATTGTATCTCAATTAGCTTGCAAAGTGCTGTTCGCACATTGTAATTATGAGATGACTCTCTGGTCCATTTCTTCAAAAGTAATACATGAGTTAGTTTGTTTTATTTCTTGGTAGTCCTGCCTCCCATTGCTATGATATCTATGAAAAGTGGTTCAAGGGAAAACTGGAGTAATACGGACTTAGTTCATGGGTTGCTTTTATCTTAAAGTATCTGTCTTTTGCCAACTTAAGAATAAATGATTATAGTTGCAATTAAAAAAAATCAAACACTTTAAAATAAATATTTTAGTAAACATTGGCAAATGCAAATTATGCAACCATTCTCTCAATCATCATCTAGAACATTCCTGTCATTGCATAACATTCTCTGTGCTCTTTGTGATCCATCCCTTCTTCCCAGACCTGGCTTCAGGTGATCACTCTCCTGCTTGTTTCTGCCGCTACCGAGTACGTCAAGGTAAAAGTCGCAGTAAGTACTGCCATTGTCACGTGATTTGAAGACTTGCCGTCATTCTTGCTCGTGTTGGTAATTCTGTCCTACTCTTGCTGAGTGTTGTGTTACGCGGGATATTTTTAACGAGCCCGTTTTCATTTGGGTTATCACAGGCAAGGTCGCCATGCGCACTGCTGTGTCCTTTGTGAGTGCCAAGTTTTTCATATCTCTGAGAACTGGCTAGAGGTTGGGCTACTGGGCCACAGGATAGGTATCCACTGTTAGAGAAGCCGGTTGATCTGTTTTCCAGAGTGGCCATTCTACTTCGTGTCTTCACAATTACTATCCTCCCTCGTATTTTAGCCATTCAGGTGGCAAGAAGTGTATCTCGCTTTTAGGAAATCTTCACTCTCTTCAGAGTTAAGGATATTAATAATCTTTCATATTGCTTACGTATGATTCACGGATCTTGGAAAAAATGATTAGAACTTTTACCCACTGAGTTGCCTTCATGTTATTAACGTTCAAGATTCCGTATGCATTCTACATTGTGTCTTTTATCAGATACGTATTTTGAAGATGTTTTCTTCCAGTGAGTGATTGTGATTCACTTCAACGCTCTGCTATACACTGGCTAGTACGGGTGGGGAAGCTGATGCTCTCAGATGTTACTGATGGGGATACAGGCACTTTGGGGAAACAGGTTGACCATCTCCTGCAACAATGAATGTGCACTTCCCATGTGATGCAGTAACCGAGCTCCTAGTTATTTGTCAGAGAGGATGGAAACACACAGGAAGAAGTTGTGCCATGTTCAGAGTCTCTTTCTAGCCTTGGAAAGTGGTGAAAGGCTTTAGATGTAGTGGAGTCCATTTCATCCGTTTTACTTTTATGTACTCAAAGGATTTTTAAAAATATAGTTAGAAACATTTTCCCAACCTAAGGTCACAAGATTTTCTTCTGCAATCTCCCAGAATTTTAACAGTCATAGGATTTACAGGTAAACCTTTGACTTGTGTTTAGCTAATTTCAAGGTACGTTGTGATGTGAAGGCCACCATTTCTCCTCTCCTCCCCTCCTCCACCCCTCCCGTTTGCTCAGGATGCACTTTTACTGTGTCAGTGTGATTTTGTAATTGGTTGAGCTGACCATCCTTGCCATGGAATTATCTTGGAACAGGTCTTTAAGCTCAATTTGTCTTATACTTGTGGATCTATTCCCAATATCTTTCTTTTGTACTACCCATAGGACTTTTCTTCCTTCACTACATTACTATACATTACTATTTTATAGTAAGTGTGGTAGTAACAAGAAGGCTTCGTAGAGGATGGGAACAGAACTCAAGTCCTCTGCAAGAGCACTAAGCACTCTTCAATGGTGAGCTTCACGCCAGTCCTATAACTGCCTTTTAAAGAACTCCATAACCAGAGCATAACTCCCTGGAATATTTATAATAATTTCTAATACTAGTTAATTATGATTTTTATCGTGAAAGAGATTCAAATTTGCCAGAGTTTTTCACATCTGTTGAGAACATCACATTCTGTTTTCTTCATTAGTATGGCAGTATGCTTATTTATTATCAAGTGAAACAATACTTGGTACCTTTGGGATGAATTCCAATTCATAATGGTATATCGTCTTTAAATATTCATTTTTGGGTTTTCTCTGATAAACCTTTCTTAATAAGCTTGTGTTTAATGTAACTGGCAAGAAGTGTGGAGGACTTTTACTACTGTGGCTACGGCTGGGTTGGTGAAAGTGCCGATGTGTGGTCTCCGGCCAAGGGTCTGGAGTTTCATAGTGAATGTCGGCACATTCATTGTCATGCTGGGAGTTGCAGCTTCCTTTAAGTTTGGTATAGGCTGGACCAAGAGAGAAGGCATGCACACATTTCTACAGATATTATAATTCCTTGAACAATTTTAAAGAAAATACTGGTGTCCTTCAGAGTACAAAGGACATTCAGAATGTGAAGAATTTCTTTGGATTGAGCCCCACAGATGAATGTCACTGACCTGCGATCCTGAACTATGAAACATGACCACGTGGGCTAAGGAGCAGCTCCTCCGAATAAATAAACAATGAACGATTTTTAAAAAGGGCTTTTTGGTCTAAGTTCCCTGTTAAGCTGCATCTTACTTTCTCCTCTGGTTTTGGTTTTTGCTGTTTGGCCTCACAGTGAGTAGAAAGGGATTTCTTCCTCTTCTGGCGTCTCAAAAGATGACTTGAAAAAGTAAACTACGCAAAGACCAAAGGTTTAGGAATCAACATTATAAAGTGAGACTGGAATTTTTATGTTTTATGATATGCCACAAAACTCATAATGTTTTGTATAAAGGATAAATTAAAAAGTCACAATATAACATTTCAGGTAAGCATTTGAAACGATAAACTGTTATCTAGATGGTTCTGGTTGTGCACTTTTGAGAAATTAATTCTGAATCATAACAGCCTGAAACAAGATATTTTGGCATAAACAATATAAGAGCAATGTTTTTAAATCAAACCCAATATCGTGTCAGTGATTAATGGGAAGTGGGTGGGAAATGATGTTGAATTTCTCATTGTATATGGGTGTGGCTAAGGTAATCGTTTTCATTTATAGATCTCCTGTGTATAGAAAATTCAAGAGTTGTTTACAAAGCAAGGGAGTTACCCTTGTCAATAAAGTGCTGGCTAAGCAAGCATGATGGTCTAAGTTTGGATGTCTAGTGCCCGGGTAAAAAGCAGTACGTTGTGGCCACAGGGCAGAGTCTGGCAGATTCCGGATCTCATAGGTCTGCACTGCATTCGTGAGACATGGGCAAGACCTGCTCAACACAAACAAAACCCCAACTGAGGAGCTGATCTTAATTCATAGCTTCTGGAAGAGGAATAGTCAATTTTTTTAGTGTCCTGGCCTCCAGTAAGTTAATCATACTCCAGTGGAAGGCCACACATCCAACAGTATATGAGCAACATAAGCTAAACGATTTTTTTTAAATGATGACACAGAATTGGGGTAGGTAGGGAAGGGGAGATGGCCATTGGAAGGGTATGGGAAGGAGAGTGAATATCATCAAAATACATTGCATCAAATTCTCAAAGAAATAATAAAGATGTGAAAAGGCAAACCTTTGGGGAAAGTTGGGAAAGGAAAGAGAAATAGGTAGAGAGTGATTGAGCCTAGACACTGTTGACTTCTGACCTTACAAGCACCCACATGCAAGCACACTTGCACGCCCATGAGTATACGCGCCCACTGTTGACCTCTGACCTCATATGCACAAGCAACGACATGCAAGCACACTTGTGTGCACATGAGCACACGTGCCCACTCAAACATGAACACAACATGTACACATTAAAATAAAAAATTAAAAGTCATGTTTTGCAGCACCTAGTATTTAGAGATGAAAACAGTTTATATAGCTGCCAAATTCCCAGAATTAAAGGGAAATCTAAGGGGTATTTCTGTTCCTGTGCACCCGTGCCTTTCTGGATTCATCTGCACATGCGTATCAGGAGGCTTAAAAATATAAAATTAAGGTAAGAACTAGGATTTTGAATATAGATGTTATGGAAAAACCACTTTGTTTTTTTGAGTAAATGCAAATGAAAACCATATTTAAAATAAGTACACTATTAATTTCTTAAGGCCAAACACAATCTATCAAGACTATTAAACAGCCACCACAACCGAGAGGTGCTCCAGAATTAGCAAGGACAAGAGGCAGTGGGACTGGAAGGCATGCCAGCAACATCTGTCCAAACAACTGAAGAAGAGCTGCGACAAGATAAAATTAAACATATTTTTCAAAACACAGCCAAAAAGGGAGAATAAAACACTTTGGGAAATAAACACATTACACATCTGTTGAAGAGACAAAAATAAATAAGAATAATCAAACATTAAATGGTATAATTATGAAGTCAAATAGAAGTATTGATGAGAATATGTACATGCAACCACAATTCACAACCTATGTCTGATTTAGAATGCTTTTATTAGAACACAGTGCAGTTAAATAGATGGTAGGTAGTTAAGAGTCTGGAGAGATGACCCAGTAACTAAAATCACTGGCTACTCTTCCCAAGCACCTGGGTTTGGTTACAAGCACCCAGGCAGGACTAATTTTAAATTTTAAAATAAATGTTAATTAATCATCTCTACTCATTCAAGCATCATTAGCTGAAAGCTTAAAGCTGTATAACTTAAAGCAAATTGAAGGAATCATAGCAGTTCAATTATTAGCATTCACTTCTTATCAGACAAACAGCTTCAATAACATTCTTACATTTAAATATAAAACACATATAAAAGTATCTATGAACTACATAAGGATCGTGATCAACTTTCTCTCACTGGTTCAACATTTAAAATTTTCCTGTGCTCAAATCAGAATGTGAAAATGTATCAACTCAAGTTATCAGCTACACCCTCAAACTCAATGGGAAAATTCCAGAAGGAAATGTGTTAATGCTAAAAATATCTCTGTGCAGTATAATCTTAAGCTTTTGAAGTTGTCTTTGCAATTAATGTGCCACCTCACCAGTTTTTAAATTCGTAATGATATGTACGAGACCAGGGCAGTTCCTCATTGTCATGATCAAACTCATGGTGCCTTCCCTTAAACAAGATCAACTTCATCTAGTGAAAAGGGAGACTGGATTAATTTGTGAAGGATTTGTCCTTGGTTGAAATACATAGAAGGGCACATCAATAAAAACAAAACAAAACAAAAAAAAAAACACCATCTCTTAGAAAATCAGCCCTTTGCCTAACTTGAATTGTAACCCAATGTCTACAAGGCTGCAAGAGTAAATCCAAACCAAGCGCACTGCACTGTCAGTCACTGGCAAGCAGAGTTCAGAAACAAATCGAGCCTTTAGTAAAAGGTACGCATATCTGTATTTTGCTGGAATTTCTATCTATGAAAGTCATTTCGGAGATCAGTGTACGTATTCGTTGATCCCTTTGAGTCCTGGATCTGTTTCTTTCTTGTCCCTGCCAAGCTGGTGTTTCTCCATAGAACCAAGCGCCCTTCAAGTCCTTTATTTATTTTTTCTGCCCCAGGGCCCTGTCTGAGGCATCTGAAGATACAGTTACAAAGATCTTCTATGTGAACTATCTGGCAGAGCCTCTTATTTTTCAGGCATTAGGCAGCAAAGTGATTTGGTAGACAGCAGAAAGTCAAATCTGTGGTTTTATGGGACAGACACTGTTGAGTCTCCTCGTCATCCTTGCATGTCCGCAGTCTTTGTTCTCCAGGGTCTCTGATCACTCCGGGCAGCTATGGACTTTTCATTTTGTATTGGCTCAAAGTCTTGGACAGGAGAAATAGTTCAGACCAGAAAATGGTGAGACATCCCAGGACACATTGTTTTCCTTTATATCTGAGCACCCTGTCTCCGTATTCCAAAGTCATCTTAGGGTTCTGTTCCGCTCACAGTATGGTAACTAAATGTGTTGTCTTTCCCAATTACTTACACATGTTAAAATCTGGATTTGAATCTTCATAGCACAGTGCAGGCAGGCAACTTCAGGTGTACAATTTAAGGGTCTGTCATGAGCAAGTTGAGAAGGAAGATTGGGGTGGGAACAGTTCTATTTGAAGCACCAGAGAGGTCTGAGGCTTATAGTTTCCATTAAATTATGCCAGAGAAGTAATGATTCATTTTTCTGTACCTGGAAAGAAAACAATGTAGCTCCTCTGGTCTTCTAGAGCATTCCTTTTTATTCTACGGGTTTACTTGCTCGCGGCTACGCTCCTAATATAGAACAGAGGTTTGAACAAAGGTCTGGGTGGCTTTCTATAACCCGAGAGATGATTGTTACTGAATCAGAACATACAGGTCCCATGAAGGCTGAAGCTTCATACTGATCTGCCTTGCCCTGACAGCATTAAAGTAACTTCTTTGAGCTATGTCTATGTGGTCCCCATGGGAGGAATAGCACATTTCATTTAATCAGTCAAGACAGTCACATTATTTGAAAATTTTGCTGACAATAATCTAAAATACATGGGGGCACAAACAAAAACCTTTAGAGGAGGAATAAGATTAGGGGACTGTGGTAACTTTGTATGACCCAGAAAGCGTGAGTGTGTTTGCTGGTTTCCATTAAATCCTGGTGTCTAATGAATGAATTGGTAGAGCTGACATTTTTCTAGCATGTTTATTGATTGTTGTAGCTGAAGTTCAGTTAAGTGATCCTCCATTACATTCTGCGCCAGTTTTCCTTTTGTAGTGTAGCTCGTCTTCATGTCCTCGTGATTTTAAACTTCAGAAAAATAGTTTGAGCATGGAACACAGTAAATGCCTTTGAATGGACAGATTGTAAACATTTCCACACAAAGAATGAGAGGATTTCATGATTCAAGTTCAAGTTAGATGTAAGCTGAATAATAAAATATAATAACCCGAATGTATAACATCCATGTTTATATAACTCAGCTCTGGAGTTTAATGTACACACACGCACACAGCCAGGTCTTAGATGAGCAAAGCCTTCATGTTGCTTTGTTTTGGAATATGACTCCCTCTAGTCTGCATACCCCGAGGGTCTGAAAAAAAAGGCAGAGAGAAAGATACTACAAAGTTGACTCCCCAGGAACCATCACCTCGGCTGTTTTCACAGGCTCATGGAAGACTTCTATCTACCACTGCCCCTGAAACCACAGAGAACATTTCTCCCCTAAGACAACAAATCCATTTCAAATGTCCAGTCTTCTTTCTTTCCAGTTAAGATGTACACAAAGTTGCGGGACAGGTCCAAAGTGGCCTGAACTTAATAAAACAACGATATGCAAAAAAAGATATGCATAAGATGTCTCAAAAGCCAGGTAAAAGTGTCGTGAGTGCTGAAGCAGTCCTGTAAGCCCAAGTCTCAAGAGGCAAGAGAATTGCAAGTTCAAGGCCAACCGGTGCTATTTAGCAATACCCTGTGCTGAAAAGTCAGTCAGTAAGTAAGCAAGTAAATAAAAATAAACGTTACTGAAACCGATGTCTGTTAATGTGGAGTTTTGAGCCCACTAATGTGTCCATTTTTCACAACCTCGAAGATGGATGTCAGTTGCCGAATGCTCTGGCACGCCACCACCTTCGACAGACTCTGAAGAGTACCAGGCCCAGGCCACCTGGGTTTTTGTTTGGGTCATTTTAGAGGTCTCAATCTTTATTTGAGGTGTAGTAAGAGGTAATGGGAGGCTTTTGAGAAAATAAAATGCCCAAGTTAAGAATCATCACAGGGGCAGGAGCTTCTACAGAACGGCAGCTGTGTGCCGAGCAACAGCTGACTGGAAAAGCGACTGGAGCGAACTGGTACCAAGGAGATCTGTAAGTGGTAGCAGAGAGGGTGAAGTGACAGACTAAAACAGGATGTATTGTCTAAAACCCCAAAGAAAACTACTTCATCTATCCCAACACCTCTTTCTGTTTAAGCAGTAAGCAAAAGTCCCATTAATTGGGGAATAGAAAAAGCCGTAGAAAACGTCCATCTTTAAGCAATATCCAACTTCACATTCCACAGTAGCATTTCAATTCTAAAGTGCCTATGCTTCATGGTGTGTCATCCAGTCACTGTGAAACTCCATCAAACTGCCTTCAGGCAGGAGACTATGACAAATCTTTGAGGAGATTTCCTTTTCAGCTCAGAAAGATTAAGTTCCTTGTGGAGCGTGAAGTGCTCCTCAACGCATGCGCATCCGTTTCTGTCACACGCTCTTCCGTCTCGCGAAATCAGATTTATAGCCCTAATTTCCCCCTTATTAATTATATCGATAATTAACCTATCAGAGCTTCAGTTTCATCATCTAAAAATAGGGTTGGATGGAAACCTACACGGGAGGGAATTTAGGTTCTTAAAGGCAAAGTATCTGACATTCTAACTCATACACGAAACATACACATTTATTTATACATTATAAATGGGGGCTGTGGTTTCACCACCTTCCCGTCCACCAATGTGTGCTGCAAGTTGGAGGATTTCTTAAGTTTCGTTAAAATCATGTCACTATATGCAACTCTACGCCTCCTGTCAATCTCTCCTCTAAACATTTTCCCAGCGACAGAGGCATTCCCTGGTTGCTTAATTCTGAGGTAAGCGCTGTATGGACTCCCTATCATCTTTTGATTTCTTCTAAGTCTTAGTGTTTCTATTTCGCCAGCTCCTTGGCCATCAGCAACTTGAAGTTAACTGTGGCAGTCATGTAAGTTCACCTCAAGTTCAACTGTCTCCTCATCATAGTTCCCTGATGACGTCTGTCTTTCCATCAGTAGCCATATTGCCAGTACAGTTCCGCAAAGCTTCAAGAGGGCACCTAATAAGTCACCACCATTTTAATCTTTCCTTTTCTGGCTGTGGCAGCCCTTAGAGCCTTCAGTCCTGATTCTCAGCAGCATCCCCCAGGCCTTCAGTGCTTCATGCACACCAGTTGCTTCAGCGACCATCAGTCCCTTCGATTTTCTCCTGTTTGAATCTTAGCCTGTATTTTCTTTCTGCCCGTACACCCTGTTTCACTAAACACAACTGAATTCTTATTTCTTAAGGTTATCTGTAATGCAGGCTCTTGATTTTTTTTTCTTTATTCTCAGAACTGACTTGATGGATCGAGTAAAATAAATCTGTTAAGACTCACAGCTCTTGGAGCAATCAGAGCCTCTCGGCGTCCGTGTGTCTTCAGAGAGATGGATTCTTTCCTCAGAGTGTAGTAAAGGCATCTCTCAAACAAGTATCTTGACTTCAGAGAAAGGCCAAAGCCATCTTTTATTCATTACTTTGGGGCAGAGGGACAAGAGAAGGTAAGAGGGAACTATCTGTACCAGAGGTTTCTCAATGCACGGTGATGTAATTTTCGATTCTGAATTCCAGAACCTTACCCTCTAATCTTTGTATCAAAATATTCCCTTCCATCACTACATCCCTTTTTGGAAGGATTGCTGGCGAACAGCCTTTCTTTATTCCATCATAGTTGCTGGGACGCTATTGGGCACCAATGATAATTCAATATTCTTGTCTAGGGGTAGCTTCTGGCAAAGAGTCCAGATGTCGTATTCTTGGTGTATTTTAATGTCGAGGGAGTGAAAATAATCATCACCAAAGAAATTTTAAATCTTCATGGCAAAATAAATTATATGATGAAAATTGAATGTTTGAGTTTGTACTGAATACTGGTTTAAGGGAAATGATGTCTGCTAGTGGACATCTGTGTAAGATATTTGATGATGAAGGCCATCGGAAGGTGCTACAGTTTGATAGGAGGAAGAGACTATGGTTTGCTGTTGCATAATTGATAACAGGATGTTGCCATCTTGATTTGGAAAAGAAGATTTGAATGTTATATTCTAAGTAAAAAATGAACGTTTCAGGAGACAGGTGTTTTTGCCCGGTTTAAACATGGCATAATGCATATACATATCAAAACATTATCAGGTTCTTTATTTATATGTATGGGTTTGTACATTTTTATGTATGTTAGAAAAGTAAGTTTGATTTGCATTTTAAAAAAATGATGAATTTAAAAATATCTATTAAATTCTTTTGGGTCTAACTCATCTCTCCCCTTGATTAGCTGTCCCCCAACCTTGCTAGCCCTTGCTCTCACTGTTCAGTTTTATGATCTTACTTTGATATTTCAGGTCTCCCATATGCTCTGTTGATGATGTCACTGCATCCATAGTATATAGGAACATTCTAGAAGCGACCCTGCTGAAACATATTACTATGCTTATTCTGATTGGTAAATGGCAGTGTTTGTAGCAGGACCCAGGGTGAGACAGCATGGATTAATGACTCTCCTCCCACTTTGACATGCCCCCTTTCAAAGCACCAGCATTACCCATTTAGAAAATGGATTGATATCCGTGCTCAGAGCACCAGCGCTTCAGAATGCCAGCTGCGACTGAAAAATTCAAAATATTTCCTACAACAGCTGTATCTCTGACAACAAAATTAACACCAGCCAAAATAACGCTGTTATTCAAGGGGCATAATGATCAGGCGCTGCATCCTAACGTAAGTGGCCGCATTCTGGAGTACATTAAGAACAGATGTCAGCAGCCAACACACGACTAAATCGAGCAAAACAAAATCACGGTCTGCTCCACTCTGGTGAGGTGTCCTCAGATGTCCTGTCTGGGACTGGAAGCCAGAAGCAAAGCTGGAAGCACATTTAGAATCAAGCATCTGCTCCCCTCAGAATGTGAAGTACACCTTTCCCAGGAGCAGCTATTACCTATGCATCCATTTGTCCAAAGGAGCTTTCCCAAAGGGCACCATATTTTAATTTAAGCTCTGTCTTCCTTCAATTGAGAAAATAAATCTTTTAGGGATGGCTCGACTAGAAGTTAATCTTGAAAAGTCTTTCATTTCAAACAGTGTAATTTTTCGTATAAGATATAAAAGACTTTGTGAGAAAGACAGGGCCATAGAGTCTGGCTTAAGGCTGCACTTGAAATATCTAACATGAACCCCTTGGTCTGACACAGCTCAGACAATGGACACCCACACAGGCATTAGAAAACATATAAAGGCCAGAGGCTCAGAGACCCAGGTGAGCATGAGTCACATGTGGAGAGAAGTCACCTAGAACGTTTCCCTATCTCAGGAAGCTGTAGTAATTCTTTCCCTCACTGACATGAATAAAATGACACAACGGGAAGATGAGAAAAGTTTAAGAAAACAAACAATTCTCAGTTTTAATAACTTAGGTGGTCAGTGCTTGTTCTCCAAGATGAAGTTCGCTTAAATAATGAGTCATTTTTAAGTTATTTTAATAATTCAATCTTCCCCTTACATCTTTGGAATGTGTTTTTCTTACCCAAAGACAAAGCGTATTATTACATTGACCTAAATTACTTTTAAAGTCATTCTTATCCAACAGAATTCAGAGTGGTAGTTTGCTGAAGAGTTAGCATAAAGTACCTATTAAGGAAATCCCTTGATTTTCATTTTTTTTTTTTTTTATATTAAGAACCAGAGAACTTGAGCTGGACAGGTTGGCACACGCCTTTAATCCCAACTTTGGAGCAACAGAAGCATGCAGATCTCTGTGAGTTCCAGGCCAGCCTTATCCACCTAAGAAATTACTGTGGGCCAGCCAAAATGACAAACTGGAGCCTCTTTTTAAAAAAGAAAATAAATTATTAGGTGTGTGTGTTGTGTGTGTGTGTGTGTGTGACACACACATACATACACACTTTATCCTGGCTGCCACAGCAAATTGTTATCATTTCGTTTAGTTTTATCTAAAGGGAATTTTAGACTTCACGAAGTTTCTCTAGTTCTTCATTCTTCAGGGTGCCATCAAAGGTGACCTGTGAAGATAGTTATTGAGAGAAGGATTCTAAATGTTAATTGATAGGGAAAATAGCCAATACTCCGCTTTCTAGGATTGATTTTAGAATCTGGGAGTCAAAAAGCAAAATCATGATTATTATATGTAGGGCCCAAGCTTAAAGTGATCCCTTCAAGCAAGGGTCCATGAGGTTAAAGTGGGCACTGTCTAGTTGTGACCTGAAGGCTGCTCTCAACCATTAATGGATTAAAAATTAACTACAAGGATGCTAGTTTCAGAGTTAAGGCAGAAGAACAACAATATCAACCAACCATACCCCACAGAGCTCCCAGGGACTAAACCAACAACCAAAGAATAAGTAAGTCCTATTCCATATTCCTATAAATGGTTCACTAACTGTGTGTTTGGTGGTATCTGTACTTTAGTCTGTCGTTGGATCCCTATCTGGTGTTTGTTCACATCTCTTCAGGGAGTGTTACATGACAGCTGCATGTGTAAACTGTATAATAAAACATAAGTGAACTTTTGTTTATACTTGGTTTCATCTGCAAGATGTTTCATTGTTTATATGGGACTATGGAAATAGTCCTTAAAGCAAAACAGAAAGGAAAAAAAAAAGGCTCAAAAAACTAGTTCAGCATTTGGGAGAAGGGCTATTTAACTGGCACCAATTTATACTTAGTCTAAGTGTGACCTTGCCTTTCTTGACCCCTGTACTTCTTGCCAAAGCATTGTCAGTGAATTCACGGATGCTTTTTCTGTCATTATCATATCTTACAACACATCTCAGTTACAAAGATACACTCTCCAGAGGCGATACTCATAAATTTGCTGTCCTTCTGAAGAAACCGTTTCCCACAAGCAGCTGGCCTTACAGAATGGTTGAGTAACTCTGAAAAAGATTCATTTATCGCACCATCTGGGAACAATGTCTTGGGAAGTGAGTATTCTGTCCTTTAGGAAACGGTAAATGTTCTGAACTGTGAGTGGTACGGTACTATTTCTTCTGTAGACGGATAATGAGAGGAGTCAGACCCAAAGATAAGCATGGGGAATTTCTCACTAGTCTACTCGACAACCCATTATAATGTTTGTTTTTATGTTTACGAGATTTTTTTGGTTTTTTTTATTTTGCTAAAATGAAATAACGATCCCATGCAATTATAAGAGGGAGTACCCAATGTATCATTTGGGAGTTTTCATTCTATTGGATGAACATGCAAAAATAGATTTATGTTTGCTGAGGCTGTTGATTCTTACCACAAATAGACCCCAAATTATAATGTAAATGGTCATCCAAATACACATTGTGTGGGGTTGTTGCTATGCAGTAAGTGAGGAGGACTGTGGACATGGCATGGTTACTTCTATGGCTATTCCATTTACTGTACTATGTCAAGTACTAGAGCTGAGGAATTCTCAGTGTAAACCCAAGTGTAAACAGAAAGTTCACTCATGTTTTATTATACAGTTTACACACGCAGTTGTCTAAGTGTGACCTTGCCTTTCTTGACTCCTGTACTTCTTGCCAAAGCATTGTCAGTGGATTCACAGATCATCTATTCCTGAAGAGATGGGAATGAACATCTACTCAGTGTTAGAGTTCCCAGTCAACTGAAATTCATATCAAGTCTAAGGCATGTGTGAAGTAGAAAAGAGTTATATGGGTAAGATCTATGACTAACCATGAGAATGATGCTTGGTACCTACTTGTGTATAAATGCAAACATATACTTATAAGTTCATGTGCATATATACATGTACATAAGTTTATATATAGGATATATGTGTGTACATAACATGTATTTTGTATTCAAAGTTGTTTCCTTGCGAATTATATGTAGTATGTGTCTTAGTTAGGGTTTTATTGCTGTGAAGAGACACCATGACCAAGACAACTTTTATAAGGGAAAATATTTAGTTGGGGGCTAGCCTATAGTTTTAGAGGTTTAGTTGGGTATTATCATGGTAGGAAGCATGGCAGCATGCAGGCAGATGTGGTGCTGGAGAAGGAGCTAAGACTTCTACATCTTGATCTGTAGGCAGCAAGGACAGACTGTCACTGGACTAGCTGGAATATCGGAGACCTAAAAGCCCACCCCCACAGTGAAACACTTCCTCTAACAAGGTCACACCTCCTAACAGTGCTATTCCCTATTGGCCTAACATTCAAACACATGAGCCTATAGGGGCTCTTCCTATTCAAACTACCACACAATGTGTATTTAGATGGCCATTTACATTATAATTTGGTTAATAGTAGGTGCACATCGGATAAGTATCATGACTGAAGTAGAAGATGGCTAGATATCATTCTCAAATCCTGAATGTGGGATTAAGTGCATAAATGGGAAATTAATGTTTGTTGGAAGGTGAGAGCGTTTGGTTGATAAATGGACATTTTAAATTATGGAGTTATGTTTGAAATCTGCACCTCAAAGGGCAAGAGTGATCTCACTATTGTACAAGGATGGACAGAAATGAACGCGTGTTAGCTTTCGGTGGTGAGGGAATGGTCATCCTATTCTCCACATATTCCAAGAGTTAGTTCAGTCTTCCTTGGTTTCCTCTGCAGAGGTGATAAAGTCTTTTCACAGCAATGATGGTAAAAGCAGAATTCATTTTCTAGAGATGAAAGTGTCAGCAGTGTCCAAGGTGACATCCAAGGATCTCCTCAACTGCACTTGTGGTGAAAACTGAGCATCTGGCACTCAGGGGCCATGTCTTTTATGTTTCCTATCCAGCCCTGTGGTTTGCTCTGGCTCTAACATTCCAGGTTCCCTTGAACTTCAGAGCAGAATTCTCAGTGAATCGAGATGTCACTCAGAATCTTAGTTTATCTTCTCCTTTAAAATGATCAGAATCAGTATCTGATGGCTGACCTCAGACTTTGTTGACCATGATGATTCTTTATTTGAAAGGTTTTTCTAAACATTAAAGAATAAAATCATATACACAAAATTAAGGTGAATGAAGGTATGTCACATGCATAAAACAAAAAAAAAATCTACAAATAAACCAAAATAGGGGGTGGAGAGATGGCTCAGAAAGTGGTAGGAACACTGGGTGCTCTTCCAGATGTTCAGTCCTGGCACCCAGATGTTTCCAGGGATCACATGCCCTTTTCTGGCCTCCAAGGGCATCAGGCACAGAAGTGATACACAGCTATACATGCAGGCAAGACACTCACACACCTAAAATAATAAAAATTATTTAAGGATACAACTGCAGATAATCATATTAACCAAATCGGACCAGTTTCCAGACAAAAAATATCATATGTTTTATATCTGTCTCCTAGATTTTGTATAGATGCATAATGTTCTGTAGGCATATCCTGCATGATTTGAAAGTAGATGTTAAGCGATCTATAGTAATAAGGAAGATTAACAGTAAAGGAGGGTTAAGAATGAGGGAGGGTAGATATAGGGAAGTGTGATCAATGCATGTGATCAATGCATGCTTGTGTAGGAATGTTGTTATTCACAACAATTTTGCTCAGTTTAAAAAGATAATTTTTAAAGGAATGTATTTGAATCATTTACTAATATACATTTTTTATTTTCTGCTTCATTATATATTTCATGCAATTTTTAAAAATCAAACCCCATTTAAAATGAATCTTTCAAAGAAGATGGGAGGCACATGGATCCTAGTAGCTTGCTTGTGTGGTAAGAGTGAAAATTTGAAGTCATTGTGTATGGCAAAAACACACAAATCCACTTGAAATGACAGTCGTTATTATATGTGGAAGTATTTTATCTTTCATCAGTTTTTCTGGTTTCTAGAAGTCATAGACTCCTCATTAAAAACAAACATTGAAGACTACAAAATATCCTTTAATTTAGTAAATATAAAAAATACATTGTTTCAGTAGGTGGTCTGGGATACAGTGAAACAAGCCACTCCTTTCTTAAAGTTTCTTTCAGTGTTTCTTTAATTACTTTTTAAAAATAAGTGGTAACTCTTTCTACCATTTGCTTGCTTCCGGTCACTTTGCTCTTTTGAACTGAGGTTCTTACTAATTTGTTGTCATTGCAGGGGAGGAAGTTGTCGACAGAAACATTGGTACTGATGACTGTCAAACTTGGGGAAGATCTTTGGTCTGATTATCTCCGAGGCTGGGACCCAGACTCACCTGCATGGTCTAATTCATGCTCCATGAGGTACGTGAGGACTCCCGCCTTCAGGTTTTATGGGCTTATACCAATGACAGGAAAAGACATCAAGGTTTTTTTCAGCTAGAGGGTAAAATGCCCACGAGACTATCATGTGCACACCTGCTCCCCATCCATCAGACAACCAGCGGTCTTTACAAGCTCTGTGGACATCCAAAAAGTCAAAGTTAGGGATGAAGATATTATTGTCTCCTCACACTGAATGGCAGGAAGACGAAACCAGCCCATGTACACATACACGCTCTTCTTACAACCACTCAATCAACGTTCTCTCTATATTAAGGAGTTTTAGTTTTACTCACAACAAAAAACAAAGCCCAGAGTTATGTTGGTCCCATGAGAATGTGACTCTCTGTGAGCAGATGAGATCCATATGCGGCGTGACTATAAAGTGTTTGCTTCATTTTAACAAGAAGAAAGATTTTATACTATCACCTTGCATTTGGGGGATTTTTATTTCCCTTTTCTATGTATTGAATGAGTTTTATCGGCTTCTTGTCATGATGTATGAAGGTATTACATGACATTTTTAACCAATAGGTTCGAAACAGAGCCCCCTAATATGGTTACCTCTACTTAGATGCTCATTCATTAGTTTTCCCAGACTTAATCATTTTTAAATTAAAAGGGGAATCACAGTAAGGGTAAACATTGGACAGATTGTTGCCTGATTTAATTGTCAAAAAGTATTGTACATTTGATGAGTGTACTGCCTAGCTTTGTGACCTGCCTTTAAGATGTACCAGTCAGTGCAATAGTGGGATAAAGCTTGGAGAAGTAGTCAGCCAATATCCAATTAGATTTAAGGTCCACCCCTTGAGATGGAACCCATTTCCAAGGCTGCTTGTGGGACCAAGAAACTAAGACTACACAGGTCAGGGAGCTAGGGTAAAACTAGATAGTACTGTTTCACAAAGAATAACCTAGCAATAAAATGATTCCTAATGATATTCTGTTGTTCTCATAGATCAGTATCTTGCCAGCCAGCATCAGAGAAGCTTCCTCTGCAGTAGATGGGAAAAATACAGAGACACACTTAAACAATATGCAGAGTCAGAGAGACCTCTGAACACCCAGCCCTAAACCAGATGCCTCTATCAGATCCCTCCCCTTAAGGCTCAGAGAAGCCTATTGAAGAAGAGGCAGAAAGAGTGTAAGAGTCAGACAGAATAGAGGACACCCAAGAAAACAAGGCAGGATAGACACATATATGAACTTACAGAGACTGTGGCAGCATGCATAGGGCCTTTACCAGTGAGGTCCTACAGCTAAAAGGAGAGTGGACACGTGACCACATCTCTAATGCAGAAGCTATGTCCAATTGATAACCACTTGCAAATCAAAATTTCAATTTCTCCAAGGGAGACTCACTGGGGAAACAAACTACTCTTAAGTGTAAGCTGCATGCCTGGCAGTGGATAGCAAATTAAATCAATGTACTTTGGAGGTTCCTTGTCTCCAGGCTGTATCAGGGCTTTTTTTTTTTTTTTTCCTTTGCTTTATTTATTTATATTTATATATTGTTTTACCTTACAGGTTTTCACATATATCATGTCTTCCAGTTTCATGTTTTTATGAGATTCCTAAATGTACAAACAAGTGGAGTCTCCGTGTCGATATCTGTGTCTTGAGCCTTTTCTTGGGCACTTTTCCTTTTGTTTGTTTTGTCTTATTGAGATTTACTTGGTTTTGTTTGATCTTTTTTTTTTTTTTTTTTTTTTTTTTTTTTTTTTTTTGGTTTTTCAAGACAGGGTTTCTCTGTGTAGCCCTGGCTGTCCTGGAACTCACTCTGTAGACCAGGCTGGCCTCGAACTCAGAAATCCACCTGCCTCTGCCTCCCAAGTGCTGGGATCAAAGGCGTGTGCCACCACCACCCAGCTTTGTTTGATCTTATTATACTTTATTTTATTGTTATCCCTTAGGTGCCTGTTTATTTTCTAAGGAGAAACTGAAAGTGGTTCAGGATGGGAGGGGAGGTGGGGAAAAAGAGGGAGGAGTGGGGGGAAGAGAAACAATACTCATTTTCAACAAAATAAATACAAAAGAAAGAGCCACCTACGAGACACTGAAAATCAGTCATCAGCTTTGGATGGAGACAGAGCTCAAAGCCTCTAGGGAAGCCCTGAGGGAGCTGGAACTTACCTTGAGGAAGTGGCCAGTGAGGCCTTAGCAACATGGGCGTGTAAACCGTGGGTGTGTAACAGATGGCCTTGTTAAGATGAGTTCACAATCAGATTCTCAAACTTTAGTGCCTCATACAAATGTCAATTTTTGTGTGTAGGTGACTTTGGTGAAGACTCAAGACACATATATATCTGTACTTAAGAGCTCACAAAACTCTCAAATTTCTATTCAGCTGAAGCTTTCAAAGTCATATATTGTACCTATATTTGGATACATCAATATTTAACATAGAGCATACAACATATAACAGCATACAACAATGTATAATGTGTACTATAACATATGACACATGACATATGACATATGATATATAATGCTGCAGGAGTTATCTAAAGCGGCATTTTCTTGGGCCAACTATCTAAGCAGCGGCTCTGCTTAGCTCTGTCGCCATGTTCTGCAACCAGAAGCCATGTGTGCTCTACAGCTAAGAACGGTCAGCCAAAGACACCAGCCCTACCACCTACAAGATGCCAGCATGGGAGATGGATCGCCAATCTTCCATGTTGTCTCCACATGGTTGGGCTGAGCCCAGACCATCTCGCCATCCACACAGTACCTGGTATGAATGAAATTCTAATGCTTAAAGATTAATCAAAGGCTTTATATGTTTGGTAATGCTCAATAGCAATATGCTCATACAATTAGAGGTGTTTCCCAATTAGCTAACCTAAATATAAGTTGTTACCCGGGACTGCTCTCCATACCTGCGTGGCTCTTCATACTGCTACATCTCTGCTGTCTCCCCCTCGTCTCCCTCCTCCTCTTTCTTTTCCTCTTCCTCTCCTTATTCTTCCAAACTTAGCTCCTCCTACAAAATAATATAATGTGTAGCATGATAACTATGTAACAATTAATGTATAAAATATGATTGATATATAATAATTAGTATATAGGTACTATTAGTAATATCATATGTAATATTGTATATATACGTGTTGACATACTTGAGTAAAACAAAACCAAATTAGAAAATGATATAGATTGTTAGATCTCAAGTAGAACTAATTTTATGAGCTCATCAGCATGTGAATATATGCATAAGCAGATGGTCAAGAAGTAAGGGTATATAATAATACATGAGATTCTAATATAGATTTCTTTTCATTTTAAGATCCTGCAAAGTCCATCTATTATAATGCTGATGTAATGTTTTTCCAAAGGAGAAGGAAGCTTTGGGTTCACTCCTGTGGCTGCTGAGGATTTGGTTCAAGAGTCATCAGACTGCAGTTCAGCTCCTTTAGATGCTCCTGAGTGTGGTCTACTTCCATTCTCTCCCTAAGTTTCAGCTTTCGTTTATGTAAAACAAAAGACAGCAGTCACTGGAAAGACAATTTTCAGGTGTTTCTGAAGAAGTTAAGACCAAACAACTCCCCAGATTAACAATACAAATAAAATAAAGGTGATTTTATGCCTGTTGATTAAAACGTTGGCAATTATCGAGATAAGGAAAATGTTGACTTGTAGGAGGAGCAAAGGTGGGAGGAGTTAGGAAAGGAAGAGGAAGAGGAGGAAAAGGAAGAGGAGGAGCTAGGAGACAGGAGAGGAGAATGAGAGAGAGATGGAGGTGGATATTCATGTGTCTGTAGCAATCAAAGGTAGTTGGTATATCTAGGTTGGGTATTGGGTTACACTTCTGATTGTATGGGTATCTTGTTACTGATCATTATCAAATATATAAGCCTTTGATTAATCTTTAAGCATTAGAGTCTCATCTTTCTACTGAGCCTGTGTGGATGACAAGATGGCCTGGGCAATGCCCAGCCTTGCAGAGACAGCATGGGAGATTGAGCCATCTCCCATGCTGACATCTCGTGGGTGACAGGGCTGGTGTTTCTACTTGGCCATTTCTAGCTGCAGCAGGCACGTGGCCCCTGGCCGAGAAACATGGCGGCTGGGCTAGGCAGAGCCGCTGCAGCTTAGATGGTCGGCATGAGCCAGAGGCTGTTTTAAATACTTACCTAAACATTGACTGATGATTTTGAAGTTCCCACTTCTTTTAAATATTCCCAACGTATTTATCACATTTTGATCCTATCCAATGTTTCCAGTTATTTTTTTCTGTCATGTTAAATACTATAACATAAACATATTGGAAAGCAAGTTGCTATGTTCTCATGCCTTGGCTATACTTAGTTATATTAAATATGGTTTACTCCTATGTACTATACCATGTAATATTTAATGCCCCAGTACCGATGAAGAGTGGCTGTAGAGTTAGAGAAAAAAGGACTATAAAGAACTACTTGTGAGAGTATTTTAGAAATCATTTTAAACAATGTGTAAAATTATTCATTTTCATATAACCTACAGAAACTGTGGCAGTACACACACAAGACCTGCAGAGATTCGAGGGAGGTGTGGTCCCAGCACAGACAGCAATAAGTAGACACTGAATCCCATCCCTGGAGAAGCTATCTACAGTTGAGACTTGTTTGCAAAGGAGAAAAATCAACTTTTTTTTTTTACAATGGACTGTGAGTGGGTATATTAATCATGCTCAAAGGGACGGCTCCATGTTTAGGAATAGTTGTCAAACTCTGGAATTCCTGTGCGCTTTCTGCTTAATTTTGCTTTATTTTGGCTTTTTTTTTTTTCTTACTGGTTTTTGTTTGCTTGTTTTGATTTTCATTTTTTGTGTTTTCATAGGTTTTTTGGTTTGTTTTTGTTTCTTGCTTTCATTGTTTTCTATTTCTTGTGTGTTTTGGTTTGTTTTTGAAATAGATAATATTTTGGTTGGGTAGCATCTGGGAGGAGTTGGGAGAGGGAAAACATTTAAATATATTGTATGAAAAATAATTTAATAAAAATGATATGCTTCAACTTATTAGATATCTTAGGATATCTAATATATCCTAACTAATATAACTAATATATCCTTAACTAAAAATAACAAATTTCTAAAACATCAGTGTAATAGCACAATTGATTGATTAATTTTTTTGCACTAATCTATTTGAGTTCTTTATAACTTTACTTAGTTTATAAATACTGTATTTTCTAATGCTAGAAGCTAGATATCTATGATTGTATGCACAATACAGACTGGATGCAATTTTTCTGGCAATTTAGCTATCAACAAATAATTTAAAATGTTAGATACTTGAAATTAGCAAAGCTTTTTATTGATTCTTGTGTTTTATTTTCCATACAAATTCATATTTTTCCACACAAACTCATTGACTCTTGATAGTAAATTTGTTTAATTAGTGATTATTGAATTGAGTTGTGATGGAAACCAGGCACTGATAGCTCCCTAGAAGGAGTGGGAAATTCCAACATGAAAGGCCTGATGCAAACGTATGACAGTTGTGGTGAGTATCTACAAAGTGGCTCTGCCGTCCTCCTCAGTCTAGGTGGGCATCGGCTTCAGTCATTTACTAAGAAGCGATAAATACCTAGGAAGGGTATCCATCCCAATGACTGAAAATCCCACTGAGCTAAGACTTACTGACTTCAGTATTCAGATAGCACTCCTGCTTTATATCTGAATGTGTGAAGCATCTTATGAAAGGCTGCCCTTGGTTTCCCCATTTGACCTAGATTTGCAGACCTATATAGTAGGATTTCCCATCCTAACAAAATTAAATATATGTATGTGTGTGTGTGTGTGTGTGTGTGTGTGTGTGTGCGTGTGTTTGGGTGTTTAGAAGGAAGAAAGAAGAGACTGGGGAGGCCCCTTTCCTTCTGAGTCTGTGCTTAAGATAAATCTTAACCTTTGAACTGACGTTATCTCTGTTTATGTGGCATTTAGGCTAACTAGTGATAGTTTTCTGGAGATGGACTTGAACGGATGGATGGCAGCCTGGCTTCTCTGCTCACTTCTGCTCTATTCTAACTGCTTGAGATGTTGCAGTTGTGTTGGCCACACAGTGATGGAGGCTGCAACCTGATATTTTCTACAGACCCTCTATATCAGCAGCATAAAATAGATTCCATAAATATGTAAATATACTTTCTCCAACATGTAACGTTTAGAATTCTTTTAAAAAGGGAACACTGAAAATGATATCACGTGCACACTTTTTAAAAGGTCCTATAAAAACATTATTTCAGCCCCATTTCATCAATCTACCAAGTAAAAAAATAAATAAATAAAATTAAGGCAGCAGATAAAAGATCAAAGTAGTATTTTTATTACCAATAAAATGTTCCGTGATGAAACCTGATGTGAGGGTTGAATAGTCTAGCCAACTTTCCATCCCTCCTGAAGGCACATCTGACTACACAGAATACTCACGACTCAGGTCTCCAACGTCCACTACTTTGGGAGTCTGCTAAAAGAGACTCCATTAGCTTCATCCAGTTAAAGCAATGTTCACCCACGGTTATCATACACCATCCAAGTCACAAGTTTGAAGGGTAAAGATAGGGTCAGAGGTCAAAAAAATCTCAGAAATACCCTTTGCTAAGCAGGCGTTTTTAATTAGGTTAAATCTAACTTTTATTTTCAATTTCATGGGGTTTTCATATATCCTAAGACACTGTAGTTCTCAACCTTCCCAGTGCTGAAACCCTTTAATACAGTTCCTGGAGATGGTATTCCCAGCTATAAAATTATTTTTGTTGTGACACCTACTGGGTATTTTCCATTATTGTGAATTGTAATTATCTGTGATTTCCAATGGTCTTAAACAACTCCTGTGAAAGGGTTGTTCAACGCTACCCCCGTCCACCAAAAAAGGGAATGGTGGGCATGAGTTGAGAACCACTGTCCTAATATATCCTCAATACTTTACGAATGCCTCAGAAAGAAAAATTTAGAATAGTGTCTTCAGCTTTTAGCTAAGGTAAAATAAGGCTAAGTATGCTTCTCAGTAGAACAGTGTGTTGGATACAGCAACATCTTCAAAATGTTTTATATTCCATGCCTTACTGACTGTGATTATCTGTTGTGCTATAGAGCATCAGAATGGATCCTCTCCATTCTATGCCTTGCCTTCCATGACCTACCTTCTTAGCATCCTCTATATTTTGGAGACTCTCTGCCCTATTGTGGCTTCTGTCCCACTCTCTGCTTCTGTGGTCAACTATTATAGCTTCCACGGATGAATGAGAAGAGGTGATTGTTCTCCTCTATGAATGAATGATTTCACATATAAAAAGAGAGCTCAAGGTTCCCAGTAAATTAAAGTGCTGATATGGAAGGGGAAGAATACCAGTTACATTTATTATTAAACATTATTTTTGTTTAATGAATACCAGACCCAAGAAGCAAGTACAAGGCTTATACTTGTAAAATTCAAACACGAAAAGACCCACCAGAACCTCCTAAAAGCTTTGTTGAATTAGAAGCCGTAGAACTCCCAGAAGTAAATAAGAAGTCAAAGTAGATATTGTAGGAGGTAGATTGCCCTTAAGGATTTCAGTAGAGCTAAGAACTGAACTTCTACCTTGGTGGCTGAAGTACAAAGAGGACACATAAGAAGGACTTTGCCCTTCTAGGATCAGGGTTCTAGCTAGAGACCTCCGTAGAGCCAGGCCCCAAGGTGCAAGGCAGCTCACATCAGAAATAAACCAACTGTCCAGAAGACAGAGTGAGGAAAATCACACTCTTAGAGGTAAAAGCTGCCAAGAGAATAATAAAAGCTCTCTTAGAATTCACAGCCAGAAGGCAGCCTTCAAATGGGTTTATGACCTGCATTAATTAATACCACCTGTGTGGTCTGCGCACTCCAGTTTGAACTTCACTTCAGAGTCATTTTGGTTTGGGTTTGAGCCAATTTCCAGAAGCAAAAGTAACTGCTGTACGGAGGAATAGACAGAGTCTCTAAGGTTTAAGCAGCTCTAAGAAGTGACTCGTTTACACCCTCCAAATCACAAGACACACAAGGATGTCCGTGAGAGCGGAGCAACAAGAACAGGAAAAGAAGAGTGGGGAGATGGGCCAATGGGTAAAGCACTGAACCCGAGTTCTGACCCCAGCCCCCACATAATAAGCTGGGTGTGGGAGGCTGGCATCTGTAACCCCAGCACTGGAATAGTAGGTGGGAGGTAGACACAGAAAGATCCCGAGGGCTCCCTGACTAACAGTCTAGCGAAAAAGGCAATTCCCTAAGCTCAGAGAGAGATCCTGTCTCAGAAAACTAGGAATAACCATAAAGGAAGACATTGCAAATCAGCTTCCGGTCTCTACATGCACATGTGTGGGATAAGTGTACCTCAACACATGCATGCATCTGTGTATACACCACCTCACAAAAAAGAAAGAATAGAGGAAGGTGTGTCTAGATTAGTGCTCAAATAACAAATATTGAAGATTTGGGACAAATTTACTTAATATGATGAAAGGAATGGTGATGGTTTAAAGGAGATGCCCCTTAAGTTTTAGCCTTTGAATATTGGTCTGCAGTTGGTGACTGATTAGAGAGGATGAGGAAATGTGGGCTTGCTGGAGGAGGTTGCCACTGGGGCATGCTTTGAGGTTTCAAAGACTTCCGCCATTTTGAGTGAGTTCTTTCTTTGCTTGCTGTTTATCGTTGAGATATGAGCTCTCAGCGATGTAGCCGCTGCCTGCAACCTGTCAACCTCCGCTTAACCAGCATGAACTCTGGAACCATTGTTGTGTTTTATAAAAAAGAAAAAGAGCCAGGGATATGTTTGGTGGAGGCTCGCTATGGCGTGGGGGAAGGGGTGCCTCTGTGGGCCTATGAGGGAAGCATACTTTCTCCCCTGAGGTACCAGCCACACGATGGGTATAGTATAGAATAGAATTTATCAGGGCAAGGGGAGGAGAGTTGAGGGAGTCGAGACAGAGAAATGCAGAGAGAGAAAAGAAGAGGAGGAAGGGGAGGAAGGAGGGAGAGAGGAAGCAGCGGCACCCATGAGCATTGCGAAGGTGGGGGGACGGGAAGGAGAAGAGACAGAGAGGGAAGAGGGTAAAAGGGTAAGAGAAGAGCAAGGAGTGAGGAGGGGCAAGCAGCCCCTTTTATAGGAGTTAGGTACACCTGGCTTTTGCCAGGTAACTGTGGTGGTAGAGCCTAGACTAAATGCCAATAACCTAGCCCCAAAATAAATCTTCCTTCTCTAAGTTTCCTTGGTCATAGTGTCTTTCACAAAAATACAATGTAATTAGTACCTAATCTAAAGGGAATTGGCAGAGGTGAGCAAAATAAAGATAGAAATAAGTCAAGAAATTTTGGTAAAAAAAAAAAAAAAGCGGGGGGGGGGCAAAAACATTTTAGAGATTTAAGAAAATATCGTGGTAAAATAAATTTCATTGACAAAGAGCTAGGATGTTTGTTAAATTCAGAAATAGATAAAGGAATGCCTGAAGAAATTGTTCATAAAGCAAAATTCAAATGAAGATAAAGGTATATAAGCTAAGATATGAAGATACAAGCTATTCAGTCCTAGCATATGTTAAAATGGAAACCGGAAGCAGTTACTTACCTATGACTTTTCTGTGTTCTTTCTATTGTTTCTTTTATTCCATTTTGTAATGGTTAAAAGATTTTCCAGAATTGTTGAAAGTCATCAACCTCCAAGATATGGGATGTACAATGAAAAACTGAAAGCGTATCTAGAAAAAGTTGTGGCAAAACTAAGACAAAGGAAAAAGAAAATGTTGGAAGCATGGTGATTTTACTGCTGTCTGCTTCACAGTAGAAGAAGCCAAAAGACCTCTGCAGGGAGACTCTGCAATGTAAGCAAGGATTCCAGTCAGAATATTAGAATTCAAAGAGGAAGGAGGCTGGAGGGTGAACACCTCAGCATAGTGTTGTAAGGTATGTTAGTCAGGGTTCCCAGAGGAACAGACTGATTATCTGTCTGTCTGTCTGTCCATCTGTCTGTCTATCCATTGTCAGTCTGTCCATCTGTCCATTCACCCATCTGTCCATCCATCCATCCATCCATCCATCCATCCATCCATCCATCCATCCATCCATCTACCTGTAATGATGGAGATTTATTAGAGAGGCTTACAGGCTATATAGTTCAGCTAGTCCAACAATGGCTGTCTACCAACAAAGTCCAAGAATCCAGTATCTGTTCAGTCCAAGAGGCTAGATGTCTTTAGTATATGCCTGAATCCTGATGAAGTAGGTTCTAATGCCAGTGAAGGAATGGACTTGCCAGTGAGAGTGAGAGTGAGCAGGCAAAGACCAAAGCTTCCGTCTTCCAGGTCGTTCATACGGGATCCCAGAAGGTTCATCCCAGAATACAGGTGTATCTTCCTGACTCCAAAGATTTTGATTTAGGCTGGGTATTCCCTCACAGGTGTTGCCAGTTGCATGAGGTTTAGTTAGTTCTCGATGGAGCCAAGTTGACAATCAAGAATAGGCACCAGGGTCCTAATAGTTCTTTTAAGGGTAACAAATAGGACTAAAAGAGATATATTTTTGGTGGTAGGGAGCAAACAGTTGCAGGTCTCACATCATGCCATGACAGATGGAGTTTTGTGAATGTTACTTGAATGTTAAACCATTGAGCTACCTCAGCACATTACAACTAATTATTTGTAACTCTTCATTCTACGTAGAAACAGGTCTGATAAAGGCGTCCTCATTCCGGAGTATCTGTACTTCGACTGATTCTTTCTCTGGGTCTTCATTGTTCTCCCTTCTCCTTCTTCTAGCTCCTTATCCACAATCACACTCCTACTTTCATGTCATATATGTGTGTGTGTATATATGATATATGTATTCATGATGTATATGTATTCAGTTATATAATTATACATTACATACATGTATGAATGCACATACGTTAGGCTCCACAAATGGAAGTCGATACTTGTTCTTTTCTCTTTATTTTTGCCCAAGTTATTTAACTTATTTTGATAATCTCCAATTCACCTGCATTCTTGCAAAAGATGCAAAGTCATTCTTCTTTATGGCTAGATAAAATCCCATTGTATACATACCTCACTGTCTTTATCAGTTAATACGGTGACGGGCACATAGATAAACGTCCCCATTCCTGAGTATTGTCCTCAGTTCCCATTGCCCAGTATTCCCATGGTTGGGTTTTGTTTTCTTACTGAAAATCATTCTGACTGGGTGAGAGGGAATTTCCATGTAGTTTGAATTGGCATTTCTCTGTTGCCTAAAGATATCAAACATTTTTCCATATATATTTTGGCAGGGTATATTTCATATTTCTAGTATCTTCAATTTCTATCTTTTTCTTTCTGTATTTTAAGGTTTTGGTTGCAGGAGTCTTTCACTTCCCTAATTAGGTTTAACTTAAGACTTTCCTCCCTCCCTCCTTCCCTTCCTTCCTCCTTCCTTCCTTCCTTCCTTCCTTCCTTCCTTCCTTCCTTCCTTCCTTCTTTCTTCCTTCCTCCTTCCTTCCTGCCAGCAACTGTGATGTCTTTTTCTGCATATTCGTTATTGGCGTAGAAGGAAGCTACTGGTTTTGTGTGTTAGTTTTGTACCCTAACCTTGCTGAAAGTGTTTATCAGCTCCAAGGTTTTTTGTGGAGTCACTGGGGGGTTGTGGGGGGGAGGGTCTTCCACACACAGCATCGCAGCCCCTGAGAACAGACTCTTTTGATTTCTTCATTTCCTATTTGTAATCCTTTTATTTCTTGCTCTTGTATTTTTGCTCAATCTAAGACTTAAGTCCTACATTGACTAGGGGTACAGAAAGTGGACACACTTGTCTTGTGTCCGATCTAAGAGCAATGCTTAAGAGTTACTTTTCTCCATTTGTTAAAATGTTGTATATAAATCTGCCATGTATGACCTTTACTATGGCAAGATATGGTCCCTTTGGACCTAGTTTCTTCAGGGGCTTTATCATAAAGGGAAGTTGAATTTTGTTGAGAAAGCCTTATGACATCCATTGAGATAATCATGTGATTTCCATCCTCCTCGAGTCCACTTATTATACACACTCACATACACGTGTATATATATATACACGTGTGGTGTGTGTGTGTGTGTGTGTGTGTGTGTGTAACATTTATTTATTTGCATATGTTGATCCATCCTAGAATCTCTAGAATGAAGTCAACTTGGTCATGGTGGATGGTCTTTTTTAAGTGTTTGCAGGTATTCTTTTGAGTTTTTTTGCATCTATATTCATCAAGGAGATTGATACATTGTTTTCTTTTACCCTCTCCTATCCTATAGCCTGTCCTCTCTCCACCTTCCTCCCTCCTCCCTTCTTGTATGTTTTTATAGCTGGTTAATATTGGCTTTATTAGGAGAGTGTGGAATTTTCCTTTCCTATTGTGAGGAAGCATTTAAAGAGAAAATGTTATTATTTTGTTCTTGTTATTCCAGTGAGGCTGGGACTATTTTTTTTTTAAATCACGGATTCAATCTTGTTGCTGGTTTTAGATATTTAAATTGTTTTCCTCATCTTGCTTCAGTTTCAATAGGTCATTTATATCTAGAAATCCACTCATTTCTTTACCTATTCCAAGTTGGTGGGATATAATTTTAAGATACATTCTTGTAGGCATAAATATTTTACAATCTGTAAGTATTCAACCTCTCTTCTTGCTCACCTCCCACCAGAGGTAGTGGAAGAGAAAACTTATTAGGATATGGGGGAGTAGACCTGTTTAGCAGCAGTTTTTTCGGGGTGAGCTCAATCTTTTTTGTCAGTAGTTCAGTCCTGTAGCAAACATCAAATATGAATCAGCAGCTGCAGACCAGTCTTCCCTGCAGGTGGATAACACACATGTAGTTCAATCCTGAAGAAACTGCAAGGCTTGCTGCAGGACCCTCAAGAGCATTTCTTGGGTGAGTTTCTCCCATTGGAGGCTTTAGCACAGGTGGAGCTCAGCAACACTATGTAAGGCAAACCAATATGTGTGCGTTGTTAGCGAAGAATAGCGAGGCGGGGCAAACCAATTCTCGGTGCTTATCTCCCACTGTCTGTGGGGTCATATTTTTACTCCTTTATCATGCATCCTTTAGTATGTCTGCTATAACAAAACATCATTTCACCTGTGTCTACTTTAGGAATATGTCTGCTCCAGCAAAAGAACAAAGATCCTTTCACCTGTGTGCCCAGCCAAACATCATTTGACATAACTGACTTTCCAAAGAAACCAGAAGTTTCCATTTCACATCCTAATGGTTTTCTAAATCTCATTTGTATCTGTTGTAAAGACTCCCATTTTATCTCTGATTTTATTAATTTGGGTCTCTCTCTCTTTCTCTCTCTCTCTCTGTCTCTCTCTCTCTGTCTCTCTCTTCTTTCTCTCTTTCTCTCTTGGTTAGTTGGGCTATGAGTTTGTCTATCTTGTTTATCTTTTTAAAGAACCAATTCCTGTTTTATTGATTCATTTTGTTTTTTTTATTTTTTTCTGGTCCACTGATTCTTGTCCTGATTTTAATTATATCTTTTAGTCTACAGATTTGGGTTTTGGCTTGTTCTTATTTTTCCAAGCCTTTAACATGTGTTGTTAAGTCATTTATTGATTATACTGCTGACTTTTTAAATGTATGCACATCTAACATAAGCTTCTTTCTCACAATTGTTTTCCTCAATTCCCATAGGTCATGCTGTTATTTTTATTCTATTCTAGTACTTTTTTTCTTTTATTTATTATCATTAATATTTTTTACAGTCTAGTCGTTAACTCCCTCCTCGTCTGCCCTCGAACAGTTCCTCATCCCATTTCTCCTCCTCTCTCTCTAAGGGAATGGCCCCATCCCTCCCATCCCACCCGAAGGCCTCCCCACTCCTGGGGCCTCAAGTCTCTCCAGGTTTAGGTGTGTCTTCTCTCACTGAGGTCAGACCAGGCAGTCCTCTGCTGTATACGTGTTGGGGGCCTCATATCAGCTGGTGTATGTTGCCTGGTTGGTGGCTCAGTGTCTCAGGGGTTCAGGTTAGTTGAGACTGCTGGGCTTTCTATAGGGTCTCCCTCCTCCTCAACTTTTTTCAGCCTTTCCCTAATTCACTCATATGGGTCTCTGACTTCAATCCATTAGTTAAGTGTAAGTACCTGCATCTGACTCAGTCAGCTGCTTGTTGGGCCTCTTGGAGGGCATCCATGCTAGGTTCCTGTCTGTAAGCACAGCATAGCATCAGTAATAGTGTCAGGCCTTGGAGCCTCCCCTTGAGATGGATCCCAATTTGGGCTAGTCACTGGACCTCCTTTCCCTCAGCCTCTTCTCCATTTTTTCCCTGCAGTTCTTTTAGACAGGAACACTTCTGGGTCTTGATTTCTTTGGTGATCCATTCATAAGTCAGTAGATGTTCGAACTCCATGACCGTGTACATGTTATACAGTTGTACTTGCTGTTTAATGTCCAGTTTTAATTGATTGTAGTCATATAGAGTACAAACTGTCATATTTTCTTATTTAATTTGTTTTATGTTCTATCGGACACTATTTTAGAAGTACACTGCTGTGAAGAATGTGTACTCTGTAGTATTTGGATGTAATATTCTATACATGTCTGTTAGACCCACTTTATCTAAGATGTCATTTAATTCAGATGTTTCTCTGCTCATTTTTGATCTGTGTGACATGTCTGTTAGTGAGCATGGAGTGTTAAAAATTACCCACTATGGTTGCAATGAGATTAAACTGTTTCTGTGTATATAGTAGTACTTGTTTTATAAAATTGGCTTCATCTGTGTTTGATATACATGTTCTCACAATTATAATAGCCTATTTATGGATTGTTCCTTAATTAGTATGAAGTGACTTTAAAAAGTTCTTCCAATATTGCTTTTAAAATCAATTTTGATCAGGCCTCCTGCTTGTCATCTAATCCCATTTGCTTGGAACGCACAGCCTATCCTTTCACTCAAAGGTTCATTTGTTTTTGATAGTTAAGAGCGTTTACTGGATTCTTGTTTATAAATCCTATCTGCTACTTTGAGTCTTTTGCTGGGAATTCAGGCCACTAATATCCAGAGGTGTTATTGAATAGTGTGTGTTATTTCCTGTCATTTTGCTGATTTTGTACTATTTGGTGTTTTTTATTTATTATTTCCTAATTACCTGAGGTTCTAATCTTGTTTACCTTCGTCTGTGGCCTCATGGAAATGTTTATCTTCATTTTCAATTTGAAGTGTTTATTCTTCAAATATCTTCTGTAGGACTGATTTAGTGAATCCTTTCAGCCTTTTTAAAGCATGGGAAGCTTTCCTGTCTCCTTCGGTCATGATAGTTTTGCTGGGTATAGCTTTGCGGTTTTCTTTCAAGTCTTAAAAGACACCATCCAAACCTTTAGAATTTCCATTGAGAAGTCTGGTGTTGTTCTGATGGGCCTCCTTT
The DNA here is from genome assembly GCA_021653895.1 of Mastomys natalensis. Lineage (NCBI taxonomy): Eukaryota > Metazoa > Chordata > Mammalia > Rodentia > Muridae > Mastomys > Mastomys natalensis. The sequence goes on from JAJTUV010001699.1 coordinate 491,674, forward strand.
AAGTATGATTACACATCTCAATATCATTTATTTTCTCAAGTATACTTATATTTGACAATGATTGGATGAGGAGGTTTTTTTTTTTTTTTTTTTTTTTTTTTTTTTTTTTTCTGGTTTTGCCTGACGTGCTGCTATCTGTGGCTGGATGAGTTTTTATTTCCCCAAATTTGGAAATTTATCAGTTATGATTTTATGTAAAAATTTTAAGTCTTTCACATGAAATTATCCCCATTCTCCATCAAGCACAGTCCATACATTTGGTCTTAACACAGTGTCCTGTGGATCTTAACTCTGTTGTTTTTACTTCCTCATCATTGTCTAATATTTCAATTTTCTACCTAGCCTCAATCCTGATATCCTACCCTCTGCTTGAGCTAATCCATGGAGTTAGTTTTCCACAGAGCCTTTTATTAGAATTACTAAGTCATTTACTGAGTACTGGAATTACGTTCATCTCTAGTATTTCAGGTTGTTTTTTTGTCAGAATTTCTATCTCTTTTTGAATTCCCCTTTATATCCTGTATGGACCCATTCTATTTCACCAGGAGTTTGTATGCTCTTGGCATTCAGTCAAGGAGGTTATTCACATCTTCTCTGATTTTTTTGAACATACTTTTGGCCATTCTTTTGAATTCTTTTCTGGGATTTTGTGGAAAGCTGAGGAAGCCATGAATGTGTAGGCCTGAATGAATGTGTGTTGTTAACATGGCCACAGCCATGCCAAGGACCCTATCAGTTCAAATCCATGTTAATGGCAAAGCCTTCCCCCCAGGGTGAGCCTTAGAGGGATGGCAAAGCCTTCCTTGGGGTTCTTGGGGTCAGTGTTCACAGTCTATATCTATCATAGCTTTCCTCTCCCTACATCTCTAATATTTATAGCCTGACTACTCTCCTACTGAGACTGCACTTATTGAGATTTGCTAAGCATTTGTCTCCTGGATCTAGCTGTATACCATAACTTTGCCTGCTTGTTTAGCAGTCTGTAATGGCCCCACCTCCTTGTTCAGCTTTATGCAAAAACCCCTTCTGTATTTAAGTATATATGATGAAGATGTTGAACGTCATGGGTGCTGTAGTTTCTCCATCAGAGAGCCTCGTCTGCCTAATCCCAGTTTTGTCTTCTTCTGTTTGTCTTTTCTTCATTTCCCTCCCTGCCCCTAACCAGGTCTATCCCTGGAGTTACAGTGAATTCAGAGCTATTAATGTGGGAGAAGACAGGTTTTGTTTAATTGGTTTTTGGTGGTGGTAGTGGTGGTGGTGTGGTGAGAGAGACAGAGACAGAGACAGAGACAGAGAGAAAGGTTGTGGTGTGTGTGTGTGTGTGCCTGCACGTGCACACTCATACCCACATGTGCAGATTTGGGGACTTGTACATCTGGAGTTAGGTCTTTGGTTGAATTAAAAGTAAATTACCCTTACTCTTTCATTGGAGGTGGCTTCATATCCAAAAGGGAGTAGGTTGTAGGTTAAGCATTTTCTCAGCTAGAGAGCACCAGGCTCAGTCTCCACCACCCATCTGACGGTTGGTTGCAGCTTTGACTGTGGTCCCGGTGCTGGTCGCACCTGTGGGTGGCCCATCAGCATCCGTTTGTGAATGTTGGTCCTATTCCCCGTCGTTCCTTCCAGTGCTGCATGTGCTGCTTGGAACCGTGTCTATGTTGCCCTGAAGAGACTGATATGATTTCTGCCTCACTGAATACTGTGAGCTTTGATTCAAAGTTCCTTCCCCACAGTCCACATACAGCTCTACTGTCCAGGCTTCAGCGTACAGTGCTGTGATACCTCCTCTGAGCTTTCCAAGAGTTTGCTTCATAGAGTTTCAGGAGCCAGCAAGCTGCTAGCTTAACAGGGGAGTTTTTAAAATGCCATTTGCCACCACTCTGCTCAGGTCCCAAGAGCAGAGAGATTTCCATAGCATCTCCTTCTGCTTGTCCTGCCATGAGTTGCTCTTGTCTTCTTATTCTCTCTCTCTCTCTCTCTCTCTCTCTCTCTCTCTCTCTCTCTCTCTCTCTCTTCATGTCTGTGCTACTGAGAGTATAGGAGCTAGTTTGCCAAGGCTATCTCAAGTCTGGCTCCAACCACTCCCTCTTACTGGAAGTGGAGGCACCCTCTCCAACTCTGTAGGTGTCTTCAGAACAGACAATCTTTTCTGTTGTCTTTACATTTTGTGTGTGTGTGTGTGTTTGTTTTTTTGTTTTTTGTTTTGACAGAGAATTCAGCCACCACCCACCTGTTCTGACAGCTTCTGCTTGCCTGAGTTTACTCCTTTTTCAGCGGACACAGAATGTGTGTGTGTTGCCTGCCTTTTTGTCTTGACCTGAAAATACACTTCCGTAATTCACATGGAGATCTGATCCCTACTTGTGGCCCTTAAGTAAATATGTAAACTACTTCAAAACCAGAATTTTATTTAAAAACTCAGTCTTTTCAATGGGATAAGAGAGAGAGAAAGAAAGAGAGAGAGAGAAGAGAGAGAAGAGAGAGAGAGAGAGAGAGAGAGAGAGAGAGAGAGAGAGAGGGAGAGAGAGACTAGTTTTCTGTAGTCAAGGATAGAAAAGTGCATATACTAATTCTTTTTGTTGGGACTGAGAACTTTATTCTCAGGGACCTGAAATCTAAACATGTTCTCGTCAACCTAGACTTGGTCTGGAATTCAATCTCTGCTCTCATATATCCATTCTGTTTCATTCTCTTGGAAACGATTCCCCCAATTACCACCCAACAAGACAGGACTCATAATAAATGTCCTTTTAAAACTCTGCTCTTATTTTTAATGATATGTTTGAATGAGCCTTAAAAATCTAAAGCTGTTATCATCGTAATGATCTATCCATGTTAATCATTTAGATTTTTAGATGGAGTTTAGATTTCACCTGGCTGAAATCCAATGAATGTTCTTGTTGGGAGCATAATCATTCTAACATAAATATTCACTACTTTACACAGGTTCATAAAAGCTCTCCAGTTTCTCTAGGAAAGAATTTACTGAAAGAAGCCATGTATGGAACAAATCAGTCTTCAGATGTAACTCCACAGCTGTGAGATCTCCAGGCCCAACTTGGAAAAACATATGGAAAAATCCTGATAAAAAAAAAAAGGGTAGGAGGAAGCCTAAGAAAAGGCATCTAAAGAGTCTAGCTCCAGGGGAGATACTTCAAAGGACTACTCTATCTGAGAGTAGTGTCTGAAATTACTCTATATTGGATTTATGTTTTTGTATTCCAAAGGCGTTAAAACAGAGCTCAATAATATGCTGGTAGCTTTGGAGGGTGAGTATGTAAACCACTGTGTGCTTTAAGACTGTCAGAAAAGAGCTGGGAATGTATTGTTATGTAGCAATATTAAAAAAAAAACTTTATGAATACAAACAAAACAAAAAACAAGTTTAATTTTTGAATTAAATTTGACAGATGCAGCAGGCACAGGTTTGTCTGAGCTTCTTAATTGATTTGGTGTTGTGCTGAGTTTTGGAGATTGAGCCCAGGGTTTCCTACAAGTCAATCAAATGCTCTCTCTGTGCTCTGTGCCCTCAGCCATCTTTGCATTTTCATCATTTGAGACGGTGTTTCACTGAGCTCCCCAGTCTGACCTTAAACTCATTCTGTGGGCCAAGCAGGCCTGCTATACCTTTGCCTAAGCCTTCTGGGTATCTGGGATTAAATGCTGCATTCTGCAGTTTTAAAAGAGTTGTTATACTCTTGGCTTTCCCTTAATACACTAACTTTTGAAAAACATTAGAAAGAAGAAAACAAGAAAATATTTATCTTAGTCAGGGTTTCTATTCCTACAAAAACATCATGACCAAGAAGTAAGTTGGGGAGGAAAGGGTTTATTCAGCTTACACTTCCACACTGCTGTTCATCACCAAAGGAAATCAGGACTGGAACTCAAGCAGGTCAGGAAGCAGGAGCTGATGCAGAGGCCATGGAGGGATGTTACTTACTGGATTGCTTCCTCTGGCTTGCTCAGCTTGCTTTCTTATAGAACCCTGGGACTACCAGCCCAAGGATGGCACCACTCACAAGAGGCCCTCCCACGTTGATCACTAGTTGAGAAAATGCCTTACAGCTGGATCTCATGGAGGCATTAACTCAACTGAAGCTCCTTTCTCTGTGATAACTCCAGCTTGTGTCAAGTTGACACAAAACCGGCCAGTAAAATTGACCCCTTGTCAACTTGACACACAAAGACATCACTATTAAGCCTCAACCCTTACTTTCTTATTCATCCCCAAGATCTAAATAACTTTAAAAACCCCACAGTCTTTGCAAATTCTTACATATTAAAATTTCAATTCTTTTAAAATATCCAATCTCTTTTAAAATTGAAAGTCTTTTTACAATTAAAATTCTCTTAACTGTGGGCTCAACTAAAATACTTTCTTCCTTCAAGAGGGAAAAAGTATCAGGGCACAGTCACAATCAAAAGCAAAATCAAACTCTAACTGTCCAATGTCTGGAATCTAACTCACGATCTTCTGGGCTCCTCCAAGGGTTTGGGTCACTTCTCCAGCTCTGCCCTTTGTAGCACACACCTTGTCTTTTAGATTCCAGCTGTCTGTGCTCCACTGCTGCTGCTGTTCTTGGTGGTCATCTCATGGTACTGGCATCTCCAAAGCACTGCTGTCTTCTGCTGTAACTAGGCTTCACCAATAGCCTCTCATAGGCTCTCTTCATGGTGCCAAGCCTCAACTCCTTTGCATGACCTCTTCATTCCTGGGCTATCAATTGCAACTGAGGCTGCACCTCTTCACCAGTGGGCTTCCATGGCCTCTCAGTGCTGAACCTCAGCTGTTCTTCATGACCCATTCATGCCTTCAAAACCAGTTCCATCTGGGTGACTCTTACACATTACCAAGTCCAGCCACAGCACAAGGTACAACCTTGGCTATCTCTGGAACACAGCTTCTTTGTGCTTTCAGAAAACACTTCCCAGAAGATTTCACCTTAGTGATGTTGGTCTCTTCTTAATCACTGTTAATTTCTTAGTTCCAGCTAACCAGCATCAATACTCCCAGTGATGCAAAGGTTTCGCTTAAGTAGTTCTGATATCTTGTCAATCACAGCTGAGTCTTCAGCCCCAACTAACCAAAATCACAGAATCTTCACAATCACAACAGCAATGATAAGAGTCTTTAATCTTCCTTCTGAAATTTCACAAGCCAGGCTTTCATCTTCTTCACTGTTCCCAATATTATCTTCCAAGAACATCCCACAGAGCTCTCAACATCCCAATGGCTCTTCTAGTTCAAAATTCCAAAGTCCTTCTACAGTCCTCCCCAAAACATGGTCAGGTTGTCACAGGAATATCCCACTCCTAGTTCCAATGTGTCTTAGTTCAGGTTTCTATTCCTACACAAACATCATGACCAAGAAGTTAAGATGGGGAGGAAAGGGTTTATTCAGCTTACACTTCCACACTGCTGTTCATCACCAAAGGAAGTCAGGACTGGAACTCAAGCGGGTTAGGAAGCAGGAGCTGATGCAGAGGCCATGGAGGGATGTTACTTACTGGCTTGTTCAGCTTGCTTTCTTATAGAACTCAGGACTACCAGCCCAGGGATGGTACCACCCACAAGGGGCCCTCCCCGCTTGATCACTAGTTGGGAAAATGTCTTACAGCTAGATCTCATGCAGGCATTTCCTCAAGGGAGGCTCCTTTCTCTGTGATAACTCCAGCTTGTGTCAAGTTGACACAAAAACAGCCAGATAATATTTTCCTCTTCCTATGCACAAACTATAATATGTTTTTCAGTTCTTGCCCCATGTGGGCCACATAGAATGCATTGAACTCGTACTTTCTACACTACTTCACATTTTGAGTTTTGTATTTAACTGAATATTAATAAAGTTACTGGTGATCCTTAGTTACATCACACTCATGGACTCTGCTATTTCTCAAAGCCCATTTAAATTGTTTGTCAGTTTAAATTGTTTCTAAAGATTATAAATGGATGTGGAGGACAACATACAAACATCAATGGGACAATATATGAAAATCTAACTTCAGGTCTAGAGAGGGGCTCGTGGGTGCAATGCTGGCTGAGCAAGTGTAAGGGCCCAAGTTAAGGTTCCTGGCACAAATATAAGAACCACAAACTGCAGCACACACTTGTAATCTCAGTGCTGGGGGTGGGGGGAGAGATGGAAACACAGATCCTGGGGACCCACTGGCTATTCATTCCAGCCCAAACGAGTACCTAATTTAATAAAACATCCTATCTTAAAAATAATTTTAAACATGATAGAAGATCTCTGACATACTTGCACACCTGTATACACCACATTGTGTGGATATACACATACATGGACAATTACAAACCAAAAAGCACAGCCTGTGGTACTTTTGCAGGATATTTGATCATACTGTGAACTCTGAGACTGTACTGTGTTATTTACTGAAAGAAAAAAAAAAAAAAAACTCTTTCTAGTTGTGTTGTGACTCAGTATTTAGCAGACACCTTTAATTCCTCTGGCTGGGATACAGAAATGCCTTTAATACTCACCTTTAATCCCTAACAATGAAGGTAAAGTTAGTTTGTAGAAGGAGGCACCTATGTTTGAAAGTGACCTCTAATTGAAGAGCAGAAAAAGTCATGAATCAGAGAAAGATTTGTGAGAGAGAGAGGGGGTGGGGGGGAGGGGAGGCCGAGTCAGATGTATAGAGACAGGTTGTATTGCAGAGACACAACAATCTAGACACAGGTGAAGACAGAGTCAGGAATTAGGAGCCAGGAGATTAGAACATATTGTCAAAGTTAGTAAGAAGTCAAGCAGAACAATTCAGGAGACGCCGAAAGAAGCCAGACTGAATAAGCAGTGATAAGAGTAGTTTTGAGTTAGAACAGCTGAGTTGAACCAGCTAGCCAGAGATCAGAAAAACTAGGAATGGATAAGCTTATTCAGCAGCAAGTCTCAGAGGCTGAAAATATTCCAGGTCTAGATTAGATTATAAGGAGGCTAGAAGCTTCCAGAACTAGGTCTATGTTAGCAGATGGAGACAGTAAGCCTCAGACATGACAATTACTACAGGAGAATAAAAAATACGGTTATGATATATGAAGCACATTATTTATAGTTACCAATACAACCATAAGTCAGACATTGGAGAGTCAATTACTATCTGTATCATAATCTTGACTTTAGTAACCTTTACTAAGAAGACAACTAACCCTTATAATCATGGGCAGAAAAGGCCTGATCACAATAACAGAAACAATCTGTGCTTTTATCCAAAGATCCAACTTAGAACTAACTAGAGAAAGTTCCTGTCAACCACTGAGAGCTCTGAGCATCAAATGCATTCACTGTCAGCCTCCCAGGATCAGCACCAGCTCACCACAGTAGACCCAAGCCTCCCCCTTCCTTTAGTGATAAAGATTTCTCCTCTTCTTATAGTGAGGTTGAAATAAGTGGCCCTTGATTGGTCCCATTTGGTGTCATGCACAATCTGTCATAATTTCTCCTCTGACTAGATCTTACACAGTGCTCGTTCATTGACACGGCCTTCAGAAACTCCATGTAGAAGACTCTCTCCTATGCTTACTGAAATCCTGTTCCCCTTTGGATTTCAGCTCCCTAGACCCTTCCACAAGGATCCAAACAGGCCAAATTGAGCTTCCTTCTAACATCAGGCTCCTTCTTCGAAGGTATTAAAGAGTTTGAATCTAATTACCAATCATCTCTCTTGTCACTGGATGTTTTTTTTTTCCCAGACAAAAATGTGCATATTTTTATTCTAAAATATGTAAGATCCTAGACTGATACAAAATAAGTGCTCAGTGAGTGATTGTCTGTCGACTTGACAAAGGAAACTGATTCTCTGAGCAAGTGTGCAGGGAGCGTGTCACTTAATAAGAGCATCCAGGAGTGATCAGTCCACGAAGAACCATCCACCTACAGCCCTTCACTGACTGCTTCGTGGGCCTTCCCTGCTTCCCTTTGCTTATCTACCATGAATGTGTCTTGCCTTAGACTGAACAAACGCTGGATAAACTTTAAGTTAGTGTTAGTAGTACCTCCTTGAGCAGCTTGAATGTCTCAAGCCAGGGAGTAGGTCCTCTGTGGGTTTTGTATATTTTCCAATTGTACATTTTATTACAATTATTTATCAATGGCTTCTTCTTGCTGAACCTTTCAAAATAAAAGTTTAGTGTTTTCTTCATCTCACAACAAGGTAGCATCAAGTATTTGTTCGTCGAGCAAATTCCTGAGTCACAGCAACTGATAATTGCATCCAGACATGGTATCTGGTCTAATGGACCATATCTGTCACTTAGTCATCACCTCAAACTTGTTATTTTAATAGTTATTAAACTTGTTAAATAGTTATTCTCTTCCTTCTCGGGAGGACACTAATGATTCTGAAGTATGTAAAGAAAGTTGCTGATAATTACATGTTAAGCAAATATCAAGGCAGCCTTTGAATCCAGACATGTCACACTCTGCATTCCAAAATCAAAATACTATGCTTAGTTGAAAATGGACTCCATTTAAATGCTGTCCATGGCTCGCCTTGTCTGGCTATCATATTTTGGGAAGTAAGCATGTACTCGGGTCATCAACCTTGGCTGCAAGCTACTTCGACCACTGAGCCCCCTCACTGTCCTTTCATTCTTTATTTATTATAAATTCAGCATAAGTAGTGAAATGCATGCATAAAGCACATGTAGGACAGTCAACTGAGACAGAAGAAAGGCGACCATAGCTCTGTAGAGGGTTGAGGAATGGCAGACATTTGGGATCAAACTGAGTTGAGAAGAGAGAAGCAAGAGGCTTGAAGATGAGGTGTTTATAACTTAGATTATGGGATAGTTTCAGTTATCAGCAATGACAAGGCTGAGGCAAGTCTCTAGCAGTGAATGCTAAGGTGGAAGGAAGACTCCCTCTATAGTTGAGGGTGGGAGACCAGATGTCATAAATACTCTCGACCAGACACTAAAATTATCTAGATTTATGGTCAGGGGTGTTGGAGAGAACCATAGAACCTAGACCTTCAAGGCATGACAGTGTGGGCAGCTTACCCTGCCAGAAAAACAGAAGGTTGAGCTGAGAAGCAAGGCTAGAGAGGTTTAGTGGCAGGAGGGGACTGAATGGAGGTGAAGTGAAATGCCAGACAGGCCACAGTGCTGGACACACAATGACAAAATCCAGCTCCCAGAGTTAGAGGAGCATGATGGGAAACTGAGGTCACTTTAGGAGACTGTAGGATGCAGTGCTCGAGGGGACAGACATATGGGGTTTTCTGAAAGCTTAGAGGTGAAGGGATGCTAAAAGGCGGAGGGGGTAAGGGGTAAGCATGGGACCAATCTCTGACATGTGAAGGCCCAAGACAATACATTAGAATTTAGAAAAGGGAGACTTGGGAACTAGCTCAATCAGTGAAGAGCTTGCCTTGAAAGTATGAGAGTACAAAACCCCAAAGCCCACGTACACAAGGCAGTTCAGGAACACAGGCTCCTATCCCAGCAGATCCCCCATGGTTCTCTGGCCAGCCAAATAGTGTAGGTGATGAACTCAAGGCTAATGAGTGACTCTCTGTCAAGGGAGGTAGTTGTCATTCCTGAGGGTGATATCCAAGTTGTCCTTTGCCTCCCTAACACACACACACACACACACACACACACGCACACACACACTTAAAAAGAACTTAGTAAGAATAAAGAGGTGTGTCGGAGAAGAGGGGATATAAGGCAAGAGAAATAAGGATTAAGCCATGGAGTCCTAGGCCAATATAACACCAAATAAGATAAAAGCACAATGAAATTAAGTTCCAATTCTTAGAGAAAAATTGCAAGAGACCATTGTTTCATATTATTATCTTGTTTCAGATTCCAACAGATCTCTATAAAAATCAGAACAGGGTGACTGATGCTAAAGTTCCGACTGGATAGATGATTCTCAGACTTCCCGATCGGGCTACTTCACTCTTCTTCAACCTTGCACAAGTAGGTAATGTCCATTCCTCAATATTAACCAGTGTGGATTGTCTTCATGTTATGTCACGCTGCCCTCACCTTGCAAGGAGATTCACAGTAAAATGACCAATCTTATTCTGTGTGTTTGTTTTTATTATTTGTGTGTACGAGTCTCTTGCTTTCACTTGTGTATGCTGCATCAGGGTTGAGCCTCGTGCATGCTGAGATCAGAAGAAGACACTGGATTCCCTGGGAGTTCTGATGGTTGTAAGCTGCTATTGGCTGCTGAGAACTGAACCAGATCCTCTGAGAGAGCATCTGCTGCTCTGAACTACTGAGCCATCCCTCCAGCCTCTGATTCTGGGGATTTGTCTATGCTTTTTCCCAACTCTCTTGTCTATGAAGCTAACCTCTTCTTCCTGCCTGAGAGGAAGATATTGCATTGTATGAAGTGAAGTCTTCTCTTAGTAGCTAGGAAAATAAGATGAAAATGAATCTTAATTGTCAATTTCATCCTTTGATGCTGTTCTCCTTAAAAGAGATATACATGGGGTGTTATAATGGGTGGAGGGAAAGTATGAACCTCAAAAAATATGGAAAAATTGTCAAGACCCTCTGGCAACTCAAACTTCCTACTGTTGTGTCTTATGATCCTCCTCTGGGTCACAGGTTACTAAGCTGTTCATTGATGATTTCATAAGAAATGATCTTATTACACAAGGCCCAAAGCATACATCTCTGGTCATTTTAAAGCAGGGTTTCTGGGAATGCTTATGTATACACTGGATATTCTACTTATTATCTCACTCCAGCCAGACTTTGTCTTGCTCTCAGCCTGGACCCTGGGACAGCAGCAGCAACAGCAGCAACAGTGATACTTTAGCCAGACTCTGTCCCTGGGAAGAAACACAAACTTCGTGAATGAGGGCAGGAACGAATGTCCTCAAGCTCCCTCTGGTCAAAGAGTCTTTGCACTCACTATCTGTCCCTCAGGAATATTTGTCCTCACTCATCTCTGTCACTTCATTTTAGCTCAAGGGTTACTTCACTAGGGAGCTCTCTCTTGGTCCCCAGCCCAAGCCTCCTTGGCTCCCTCCCTTGGTTCCCAGCCCCAGCCTTCCTGGCTCTCTCCCTTGGTTCCCAGCCCCAGCCTCCCTGGCTCTCTTTTGGTCCCCATCCCCAACCACTTTGGCTCTCTCCCTTAGTCCCCAGCTCCAGCTTCCCTGCTTTCTCCCTTGGTACCCAGCCCCAGCTTCCTTGGCTCCCTCCCATGGTCCCCAGGCCCAGTCTCCTTGGCTCTTTCCCTTGATCCCATCCCCAGCCTCTTTTCTCTCTCCCTTGGTCTCTAGCCCCAGCCTCCTTGGCTCTCTCCTTTGGCTCCCAGTTCCAGCCTCCCTGGCTCTTGCCCTTGGTCCCCATACCCAGCCTCCCTGCTTTCTCCCTTGGTCCCCAGCCCCAGTCTTCATGGTTTATGTCTTCTGCTCTTAGGAACTTATTGTTTGTCTCAAGGCATTGGCCCACATTGTAATTGCACACTCATGACTTTTGTTCTTTGATTTGTAACTGCTTGTACATTTCTTGAGAGTGGCAGTGGGTGATGCTTTTTATTTGAGACGATCCTCCGCATTCTGTGAGACCCAAAGCTCCCAGCATGCATTGAAATCAATGAATGAATGAATGGATGAATGATTTAAAAACTGTGATGCTAAGGACAGCTTTCAACAAAGGCAAGGAATTAGTAAGGTTTTTCTTTTCCTTGTCGTTTAATAAAGGAGAAGGTTGGATTTGAGACAGGCTTACTAGAATTGTCCCTGTCTGTGTCAGCAAGCATTCTCAAAGGATGCATCCTCCCACTTATCTCAACTGCTGACAATTGGTTTAACTTGCATAACAATTTCTAACCTGATACTTAGAATATGAAGTGGAAGTCAATAACAGCTTAAAAGACACCCTGCATATTTTTTCTTTGACCTTTCATATGGGAAAGCAAAACCTGAGTTTTACTTCACTAAAATACTCTAGAAAGTGCAGAATTAACTCTATTGGCCAGATTGACTGTAGATGGTAACACACGCAGGGCAAGCGTTCAAGACCAAGTGCTACTGTGGCTCAATCAACTACAACAGAAGAGAAGGGCATCCTCCTGCAAATTCTTGGAGGTACCCAGTCTCACATAGCCTAAGCAACACTCTCTGAGATAGCCCTGCTTAGAGGATGCTTGCCAAGCTGAGGGCTATGGTGAGATATGTCAGAAGCATGAAACATGGTGACTCTTCTGAAGGTCTGATGGCTGACTTGCTGACCCGACTCTTCACTGCCAACTGTGCTCTCTTCTCACAGGGACACCCCTGCTCCCATCTTCAGAACATTCTGGGACATTTTTATTAGCTTGTCATACTGCTAAATAAATGGCATTTGTGCCCATCCCTGTCAGGGTCCAATCAACATGGTCAGGATGATATTTATGGTGCATAATGATATGTTAGCAGTGAATCATTTTAACACATTAATTGTTTATCCCTCTGGAAGCGAGGTCCTGAAGAAACTAATGACAGCCGCCTGGTTGATTTTACATTTCTTTTAGCTGAGCTCATTAGTATGCTGAATTGTTGAAATGTCACTCCTGACATTTTTCCTTTGCAATTAAAGTCAGTTTATCTTACACTTGTAATCTCTTTTCAAGAGAAAATAATGAGGAAGTGGGTACCTTTGTTCATGAACTTTCATTTATATGTTAAAATACTCTCAATTATTACTGCAGCAATTCAGGCAAAATAAATTGGCATATTGAATTGATATAAATTATATATCATATAATATACGTCTTTACATAAACCTTTTTTTTTTTCTTTCAAGGCTGGAGACAGCCAGCCTAGCACACGCTAGAGAAGTAGTTTATCATCGAATTTCGTATTTAGTCACCTTTACACAAACTCTTTTAAAAAATATCTATCTATCTATCTATCTATCTATCTATCTATCTACCCATGTATTTATTTATTGTGTATGTTTGTGTATGTGCACCTTAGTGAATCTTTGTATACCACATTCATGCAGGAGCGAAGGAAGTGTAGAATAAATTCCCTGGATCCAGAGTTACAGACAGTTGTGAGCTGCCACTTGAAGCTAGGAATTGAACCTGAGCCTTCTGCAAGAGCACCAAGTGCTGTAAACCACTGAGCCATCTCTGCAGCCTTCTTCTTTACATAAATTCCCCACACCACCGCTCTTTTGTAAGGTTTACCTTTTCTGAGCAGTTTTAAATGAAACTTTTTATCTGAGTATGAAAATACATACCTGCAATCACAGCTCGTGTGTGTGTGTGTGTGTGTGTGTTGTGTGTGTGTGTGTGTGTTGGGGGTGAGGCAGAAAGCTCCCTCTGAGTTCAAAGCCAGTCTAATTTACCTAATAAGTCCCAGGCCAGACAGAGTAACACAGTGAAATTTTCTCATAAACAATTAACTAAAAAGCACTAAAGCAAAACAACAACCCAAAAGAAAAGTTTAATTAAAAACTATAACCATTCAGTTTATAAAATACTAAAATCCTTTAAAACATCCTGTTACCTATGGGAGAATCTCACTGATTTTGTTAACATTCTAGTTAATGATACCTGACACAAATAATTGAAGGAAAGGATTCTCTTTGGTTCATGTCTTCAGACATTTCAGTGCATTGTTCTTGGCTCTACTGATTCTGGACTCATGGAAAGGCAGATCATCATGGTGAGACCTCTCATGATAGACAGGAAATAGAGAAAGAGTGTTCCAAAGGGTTAAAACCAGGAATAACACTGGAATACTTGCCCTGGTGACCTACTCCCTCTGGCTAGATTCCCACTACTACAGTTTCCACTACTAGTTGGGGACCAAAAGTTTAACATCTGAACATGTTGGAGATGTTTCCTATTCAGACAACACAACCAACGGATGAACGAATGAACCAACCAACCAACCAACTCCCCTCACCACACATATGTACATTCTCATGTGCACACAAACATGAAGAGACATGCATGCACATGTATATACTCACTGATACATTATACACCTGTATATACACAATATATTCAAAGATAAAACAAAAACCATACAAGCCTGGAGATGGAAGATGTGATGATGTAGGGAGAGACTCAATCCAATTAAATAACAAAGTACAATTATCACTCAAATATGACTGACTGTTAACATATTTAACATAGAAACCATTTATGTAATTAGTACAGAGACAAGTTGCACATAGAAATACAAGAAAGGAAACAAAGAACTTGAATAGACAGTAAAAAGTAATTATAAATCACTAACATACACATGAAAGTAATATGTACGCTCATGAATAATCAAATGAGCACAGAGTGAAGTATGTGGAAGTCATTTCCCCTGTACAGATAAAGAAGGTATTGGTTTCTCAGGAACTTAGAGGCTTCAACCGTCCCCTCACCCCTAACTCAAAGCCTCCTGCTTTGCTCCATGCCCATAACAGTGTTGGACTAACCATGATGAGAGAAACGAGACAGACATATCACTACTCACAAATATTGTAAACTCCAGTAACTCTACAAAGATGCTTAAATCATTATAAAATTTCATAAGCGCTGTGCTAATTCAACTTCAAAGACTTGAGGTTTTCAATAAAATTGTAAGACGTATTAATACAAAAGGAAATAGGAGCTTGGGGAGATTATCATTAAATACAGTTAGCTGTAACGTGGATCTCTAAGGATTTTGTGTATTTGGAAATTATGAAAGAATAAGGAAGCAATGGATTACTAGCAAGAGGAGCTTAAAGACTAATTATTGCTATGGAAATTAGCGTCAGTAGAGATCCATTTCAATTGGAACAAAGGTCTAAATGAAGAAAGGAAATTTCATATATTTTCACAAAAAAGTATCCACAAATTATAATAGGATATTGCTTTGCAAAATGATAGGGTGAGAGAATAAGTTATTTCTAAAATGTATGAATTTTGTGACTACAGTGAAAATGTTCTATACTAAAACTTCTTTAAACACACCAAAACAGATAATATGGCCATTGGCAAACTACTCAGAGTTAGTCAGTGCATTATTTTTCTGGAATTTGGTAACTACTGTCCAAATGTAAATTTTGATTGCTAGAAATATTGAAAGTAAGAGACCTATGGGTCCTCTAAATATACAAGAGAGTTTGATAAAATGTATTCTTTCAAGTGAAAATTATGAGTAGGTGATGTTAAAGCAATGTCCTAGTACCAGGACGTAGACAGCAATCGAAGTTAAGAGAGATGACCTGGCTATTTGCATGTACTCCCTCCTGCAGCAGAGCCTTGCTTGTTGCCACCTGCATGGCTTTGGAATTGGTCTGTCCATGGTAATGAGGAATGAATAAATTAGACACGGAACAGAAAAACTGGTATTGGGTAGGTGGGTCATACAGTCTGATGGAGATGCACCAGCAGCTGGGACACTCAGGACTTTTAAATTTTATACAGGTAAACAAGAATGTGGGTATGTTATATGCAGCAGGAATGAGGAAGTAGGTTTATCATACACAGCTAAAGGAGAGGACAGGCTAGCTAGTATTATTAGAGGGTCACTATAGGGGAATACAGTCAGACTGCACTCATCTTGGAGAAGCTGTGGGGGATACTTTCTGCACACAGTGTTAGCATCTAAAGTCTGACCAGAGGAAGGCCTTGCCATTCCCATGGGTCTAAGGCATTGGGACCCCTAATATGGCTGCACTTGTGCCAGCAATACACGATCACTGAGGATTTTGTCTGGTCTGAGCTTAGGTAGGCAATACGCGCAAGCAGATTGAAAATGTCCTGAGTATAGTGGTTACAAGAGATGGCATGGTATCTGGGAAGACAAAGATGAGTCTTCCCATCTCAGGCTTGGGATGGAGGTTAAGAAAAGTTTCCTGAGTCAGGGTTACTATTGCTGTTATGAAACACTGTGACCAAAAGCAACGTGTGGAAAAAGGGGTTTATTTTCTCACGGTTCCATATAACAGTTCATCATCAACAAAAACTGTGAGACAGGAAATCAAGCAGGGAAGGAATGGAGGCATGAGCCTATACAGAAGCAAGGGAAGAATGCTGCTTATGGCTTGCCCAGCATCCTTCCTTATAAAGCCTAGGACCAGCAGCCCAGGGATACCACCACTCACAATGGTTTGGGCCCTACCCCATCAATCACTAATTAAGAAAATGCCCTATAGCTGGATCTTATGAAGGCATTTTCTCAATTGAGGTTCTCTCCTTTCAGATACTAGCTTGTGTCAAGTTGATATAAAACTAGTCAGGACAATAACCCCTTGTCAACTTAACATACAAACGTCACTGTTAAATCATAACTTTCTCCTTTCTTGTTTATCCACGAGATCACACTTGAATATCAACAACGCTATATTAATGTCCCAACTTTTATTAAAAGTCTCAGAACTTGAAAAATTTAAACACCGATTCAATATCTTTTAAAATTCAGGGTCTTTGGAATATTTCAAAATCTCTTTAAAAGCTCAATGTCTTTCAACTGTGGGCTCCTGTAAAATCAAAGATAAATTAAACACTCTCTTACTTCAAGAGGGAAGAATTGAGACAGTTACAATCTGAACAAAGTAAACTGGAACTCCGAAAGTAAATAACTCAATGTCCAGGGACTGGGATCTACTCATAATCTTCCGGAGTTCTCCAAAGGCTTACTTCTTTGGCTGTACCCTCTGCACTCTACATGGCTTGTTTCTTGACTCCAGCTGGTTCCACTCAACACTACGACTGCTCTTGGTGGTCATCCCATGGTATTAGCATCTCCAAAATGGGTTCTCTTGCTGTAACTGGGCTGCAAATTTTGCCAATAGCCTCTCCTGGCCTCTCTTCAGGGACTCCAGTCCTGCCACATACTGCAAAGCATCAGCTGCTCTCCATGATCCCTTCTTGCCTTCAAAACCAGTTAGCACCTAGGTGACTTAACCACCAAGCTTGGCTGCCAGCACAAGGTAAACCCTTGGTCACCCTTAGATCACAGTGTTCATGTTCTGAGCCCAAAGAAAACCTTCCCAGAAAACTTCAACTCAATAATGCTGGTCTCTCATTCTTCACCCCCAGATAACTAGGATCACAGATTCTTAACTCAAAATAGATGTGAGACCTCTATTGTCTTCATTGCCCCCAGAACTCTTGTCTTCCAAACTCCCACAGAAAAATTTAGACTTTAGCCTGTGTCAATTTTACATAAAACTAGTCAAGACAATGAGTGACAACTGAAATACTAGTTATTCTCACATGGGACTGTCACTAGTACCCATGACATTAATGTCTACAGAGTATTGCTTAAAGCTGACTCAGTTTTCTGGTACCCTTCTTCAGTGCAGACTAAAGACAAATGCATCCCATTCTGGAAAGGAGTGCTTCCAATTCATCCTTCAGAAAATTCCTACAAAGAAGCAATCTAGAAACATGTTTTCTAGCATTAAAATGATCAATTATAAAACAATCCTGCTTCATGCATTTCATGGAGCATAGGATGAAAAATATATAAGTAAAGAAGATACTACAAAAGTAAGCCAGAAAAAAATCACAAAGGAACCCAACAAAGATCTTATAAGTACAAATATCTAGTTAAATAAAACATAGTTAAAGGCTTAACAACAACTGAATGTGAGTGAGCTATATGAACACAAGGAATTATTCAGAGAAGGGAAGTAGGCAGGTTTTATGTCATAGAAAAGAGAGGGATATTCAAAAAAGGAAATAAGTGTAAAAAATATGTATTTGAAGAAAAATATTTAGAAATAATGAAAATTGTAAATCTCTAGATTCAGGGAGTACTAAGAATTCCAATCAAGGTGCAAACATAAACGTTCATGTGTTCAAACACTACAGTGCAATTGTAACTTATCAGAAGTGAACAACATAACTCAGAAGAAGACAGAAGAACAATTTCCTAAGAACAATAACCTATTAGATTAGTTGTTAAATGCTTGAGTGAAGATGGAGACAAAGGCAGTGCAATAGACTAGAATGAAAACCCAGAGGTCAGTCCCAGGTCATGTCATACATCAATGATGATCCAAAGATGACATTTTGAACATAGGAAAAAGAAGGGGTTCCTTGGGACATAATTATACACAGGAACTATTTCTTTTGTATCAGAAAAAGGCTTATACATAAAGAAAGTGCCAAGAATTGAAAAATCTGGTCAATAACAACAATCAAAATACAAAGAAATGAAAACATTTAATCATGGCATTAAAACTGAGGAAAAGTATAAGGCAATGATCGTCTATAACGAACTGATTGCTCAGCCATGTGTGCAAAGATCTGATGTTTGGATGGAGGACAAGTGGATTAAAGTTAGCCTTTTTCAAGGGTGCACGTCTGTGTTTCCATCGTGGAAGTTAAGGGAAGAGAAACGGAAGGCAGATGTGCTTTCAATGAGTGGCAGCTGGTTCGGGGCAAGGAGAAGGAGGACACAGAGGAAGGGGAGGGTTGAAAGGAACAGAAAAGGAAAAAAGGGAGGAAGAGAAGGAAAGAAGGAGAGAAGAATAAAGGCACATTAAATGAACAAACGTTTAAACTAATGTACCTCGGAGGTAGAGCATTTCTTATCTGAAGTACTTAGGACTGGAAGTGTTTCAGACTTAGGACTTGTAACACTGGCATATCCATAATGAACAACTTTAGGGACAGAACTCAACTCTAAGCACAAATTTATGTGTTTCAAATGCATGGCCTGACCCTGATTTTACCTAATGTTTTCAAATGGTTTTGTTGTTTATGAAAAGATGAGTCATACTGGCGGGTGTGAAGTCTCTGACAGGAGGCTTTGTGATGGTATTTAAACACTGGGAAGCAGAACAGTTGGGATTTCAGATTTTCACCTTATGGATGCTGCATCTGTACTCCCCAATTCATGTCCTACTGGTTTATGTGTTTAATAGAAAGTATTGTTCTTCCTTTATATTTCACAATTGGAAATATGAAGAATAATATAATATCATTTTTTTTAAATTAAAGTACGTATAAGAAACTTCATATCATTAAGTTCACAGTTCAGGGAGGAAATGAAAAAATGACATATAAATTTACTATCTAAACTTTTCAAGGTTTCCACTTTAGTGGTGTTGACTATGTTGATACTATTTTAAATGCATACACAGAGCTTTGCTTTTTATTTTGCAAAGCTGAAAACCTACAACCAATGCACACTCCCTCCTCTGTTTCTCCCTGCATCCTTGTAGCCACTCCTCTATTTCCTGTATCTACTTTAAAATACCTTGCACAAATGGAATCATGTAGGACTTATATTTTGGTCACTGGCTTATCTCAGGCTTCATCTGAGCTATAGCATACAATGAGAGGTGCCTACTTTTCCAAAACTGGATATGTTCATGCTACATTTTATAGATCCATTTATCCGTAGATGGATATTTTCATTGAGTTGAAACTCTTGGCTGCTTGTGAACATAAATATATGGGTATCTCAGTGACATTCTACTTCCATATACAAGGAGATGAACTGTCAGATCATCTGGTAATTGTATTTCTAATTTTTTTTTTTTTTTTTAGGATGTGTAGCAGAATGTTGGCAGTTGTGCCCTTTTACAAATTTTATGAGATGTACACAAGGATACCAGTTTTCCCACATCCTTCCCTGCACTTATCTGTTGATAGCAGCTCTCTCAATGAGTATGAGGTGAGGCTTCGTTGGAGTCTAGGTTTGCATTTTTGATGACATTGGATAGCTCTACTTGTTAACCATTTACATATCATTCTGGGGTAAACGTCTACCCACGTCCTTTATTCATTTTTAAACTAGGCTATTTAATTGTTGTGTCGTTGAGTTATAAGAGTTCTTTCTATATATTATATCAAAACACTTGCCAGATATAAACTTTTGAAACCTTCTTCTCTGTTCTTTCTTTCTATTGGCTGTGTTCTCTGATAGGCAAGACTTTAGTCTGATGTGTAGTATGGGCCCCATTTGGTTATTACTACTTTTAACGAGAAGGAAACAGTAACATGTTTGGTCCATTTTCTAAAGAGCTAAACGTTGAGGAGAATGCTAGGGAGGCAGGAGTGGGTAGGTAGATGGGGGAGCACCCTCATAGAAGCAGGATAAGGGGGGATGGAATGGGGAGTTTGCAGAGGGGAAATAGGGAATGGGGGTAACATTTGAAATGTAAATAAATAAAATATCCAATTAAAAAAATGAAAAAAATTAAGAGAAAAATAGAGTTAAAAAGCAAAGGAAGTGTTTGTGGGAGAGAGAATTAGTCCAACAGAAAACCAAAGACTAGGCAGAGCCAACAACTACACAATTGGTTGTTTGGAATAGTGATAATAATAATAATAATAGCATTGAGCCTGTAGCAAGTGCGGGATGGGATTAAAGAGTGTTCAAGAGCTCTAACATAAAATGAACACTACTAACAGTGGACATGAGAATGGACAGGAAACAGTATTTGGTACCTGTGCTGTGGTGGCACTAAGCAATTGCTGCCAATTCCACCAATGCAGTCATTCAGACCCCTCTTTCTCCTGTCGCCTTTGCTCTCCTGAGCTTGTCAGTGCTGATGAGTGTGCCACAGAGAAACAAAACAAAAGGGAGAAAGATAGAAGCAAACCCTAAACAGTGCTTATTAGAGTTGGGAGGAGAGAGGAGTGAAACGTGACGCTCCTACAGTTTAGAAATCGATACTGCTACATTGCATCTCATGGACAGGGGGCTGTGCTGAGACCACTTGTATACAGCAGCCAGATGTAAGCAGTCCCTCTGTTTAAATCAATCACACACCAAATTCTATTAAAAAACCTCAAATCATAACCATACCTATCCCTTTCAGTGTAACCAACTTACAAAAGTCAGGTGAATAGTCTGTGCCTCCTGCCAAGGAATAAGGTCCTTGAGAGTATGACTGTGTTTAATTTAAAATTATGTGGCTGTCTCCAGCTTACAGCATGACATATGTTTGTCTGTCTTATATATTTGGCCAATGGTTAAAACAAGCATGTAACTAGCAACAGGTTTTTATGCAACATCTCAGCAAGCCCAGTGCCTGAATTCTGATCATGTTTCCACTTTATAGCTAATATTTTAAAAATATTCTTATTGATTCTTTGAGAATTTCATATAATAAATTTTGGTCAAATTCCACTCCTCACTCCTTGTAGGCAGCCTGTTTACAGTTGCAAAGTCGTATGACTAGCACCTGACAATGTAAGCAGCTGGCTTCCAGAGTGGCCAGCTCAGATAAACTGGTAAACAAGTCCTTTATGCTCAGCCTCGTGCCCCTCCGGAGCGGGCTTATGCTAATGAAGTATTGGCAGCTTAACCTATCCTGAGAGAACATGTCATCCAGCCCGCCTAGGGCAGTTATATAAGCAGCTCATTTCTGCTTCTTGGGGTCCCCATCCATAGGCCCCGTCCAGTTCCCCGTCCCTAAGTCAAGAGTCATTCCTGGAATAAAGCTGACTGAGAAGGATCCGACCCTGTCGTGTCTTAATTGCTGGCCAAGGCAGACGGGACATATGGTGGCCCGTCTGGGGAACTGAGGACTTCGCCTTCGTTGGATTCAGAACTCAGCAGCTAGGAACGGCGGTACAGGTATATTTGTTGCAGTAGAAAGTGCCCGGTGAGTGGGGCCGTCACAAGGTCCGCAGAAAAGTGGTGTCATAAGGTCCGTGGTCATAGGTCCGTGGTAAAGTGGCAATTGAATCACGAGAGACCTTAAAAGTATTATGTTTGTGTTTGTTGTAGACCAGGTGTGGGTCGGTCTGGGTGTCGTAATTATGTTTTTTCTGGTGTATAGTCTTTGTTTCTGTTTAAATTGTCATCGTCCAGGGCATGAGTGCAAAAAAGACAAAGGACGAAAAAAGGCCTCCAACATTTATCCTAGCATAAAAGATTTAGAGACAGAGAGTTCCTCCAGCTCCGATAGCTCAGATGAGGAGGAAGGAGGGAACTTAGACAAGATGGCGGAAGAAGAAAATTTAGAAAAGATGGAGGAGGATCTAAAGAACCTATTAGTTGAAATGGAGTCTGTGACCCTCTCTAGGAAGAAGAAAGGCAAACATGGGGTGGAGAAGCTTAAACCACCTGCTTGGGAGACGCCCACGACTCCACCCCTAGGCCCGCCTCCCTATGCGGAGGTTCCCGGCCTCTGTCCTCAGAGACACAATGTTCATTCTGCACAGACTTGGAAGGAATGCTTATAGCCTTCCCAGTTTATCTTGACTGGAAATCCATGTACAGATAGTGCGTTGGATACCGGGTGACCTTATACCTTTGTGGGCCTATCACACCACCTGGCAGTGTCTATGCCGGTCCATTCTAACTCCCCTGTCCTCCACCTATTTTCCCTACTTCTTGTGCTCATAATGCACCCTGTATTGTCCCAAATCAAGACTCTCTCTAATTACTGGGCCACAACTTTACTATATAAACTTATTCAGCTCTCTTGCTCTCTCTCTCAGGGACTGGTATTACTCCTTGGTATATAACTACTTCTCATGTCTCAATCAGAGCCGCTCCTGTCTGAGTACCTGAAAGGAAATTGGTCCGAAGGAGACGAGGACTATCCAGGAGGCTCCTGTCGCGATTCTTAAACTGAATGGCACCCGCCTGGATCCTTACTTTGGAGGAGCTCCACTTGGTCAGGATGGCCCTTCATTTCTTTAAAGAATGGGTGGAGTATTTTCTGGGGAGCCGTGTTCTCCTGAGATATGGTTTCTGCCTTTGGTTTCTGGTCATTTGTGCCGTGACCATGGGACATAAGGGCTGTGGTTTACCAGGTTGATGCCATGGAGGAAGGTACTCCCCAGGGTCTGGCTGCTTCCTTAGGAGGCATAGTGGGGAGCTTCTAGACCCGGTAATGGCCCCTCCAGGCATTAATCCTAGATCCTGACCATCTTGACCTTGCCAAGGGTTTAACTCATGAGGTCCTACAGCATCACCTCAATTTTCTGAAGTGGGGAGTACGAGGAGCGCCTCGACTAGAGATGTTCTCAATCTTGAATAGATTCTCTGAAAGCATGTCCGAGGAAATAAGGTTTTGTGCAAATGTGCCTCTCTCAATTCTGGGAAGCAGGAACAACACAAATAGCGCCTAAATACACAGAGCTTTTATTACTACTTGGTAGGAAACTTGACAATATCTTAAAGGCGCATAAGACCTTCAAGACATACATGGCATGGGCCACCAAAAATGAGGAGGCAGTACTGTAACATATGGTAAATTTCGTGTGGCAGTTTTTTTTTCTATTATATATATTAATATAAATAAACATTCCACTATGGAAGGAAACTCACTAAGACTCAAGAAGTAGTCAACATCCAAGTTTTAGGAAGTTCCTGAAACTGGACGTGTTCACAAAAGTCCTGCCCAAGGTTTTATAAGCAGCAAGGACTGCTGGGGAGAAGAAACTCCCCAGCTTGTCTAGCTGCCTACATGTCGCGTCCGCCTTGGCCAGCAAGTAAGACACGACACGGTGGGACCCTTCTCAGTCAGCTTTATTCCAGGAACGACTCTTGACTTAGGGACGAGGAACTGGACTGGGACGTATGGCCGGGGACCTGGACCAGGAAGGGGATGGGCTGGGCTCCCAAGCAGCAGAAATGAGCTACTATATATCTGCCAAGGCAGGCTGGGTGATATGTTCTCTCAGGATAGGTTCAGCTGCCAATACCTCATTAGCATAAGCCCACTCGGGAGGGGCACGAGGCTGACGCATGCACAAAGGACTGTTTACCAGTTTATCTGAGCTGGCCACTCTGGAAGCCAGCTGCTTACATTGTCAGGTGCTAGTCATACGACTTTGCAACTGTAAACACGGCTGCCTACATCTCCCCTTATTTATTTATTAAATTTGAAGTAGGTTACCTCTGGACCCTTCAGACCTTAGGCATCCCACACCCAAGCATGCTTGAACTCATTCATTAGGTGTTTGGCGAGAGGCAATCGAGAGCACACCTAGAAGGTCGCCGCTAGCGCAGCAAGTCAGCGGTGGAAAACAGAGGTCCGAGCCCTTGTGCAAAGTGAAGGCATTGTGATGGGAAAGTTTATATTTCTGCCATACCTGCCTTCGTGCCTTTTTCTGGGAGAGGTACTTTTGGCACAAAACCTCTATGCACTCGGACATGCTTTCAGAGAATCTATCTCAGGATTGAGAACATCTCTAGTCGAGGCGCTCCTCGTACTCCCCACTTCAGAAAAATTGAGGTGATGCTGTAGGAGCCTCATGAGTGTACACCCTTGGCAATGGTCAAGATGGTCAGGATCTAGGGATTATGCCTGGATGGCCATTACCGGGTCCAGAAAGCTCCCCACTATGCCTCCCTAAGGGAGGCCAGCCAAATACCTGGGGGAGTGCCTTCCTCCATGGCAGTCAGTGCTTGGTAAACCACAGCCTCATGTCTTGCATGGTCACGGCACAAATGACACAGAAACCAAAGGCAGAAACCACATCTCAGGAGAACAACGGCTCCCCAGATAAATACTCCTGCCCATTCTTTAAAGAAAATTGAGGGCATCCTTGACCCAAGTGGTGAAGCCCCTCCAAAGTAACAGGATCCAGGCGGGTGCCATTCAGGGTAGAGATCTGCGACAGGAGCCTCCTGGATAGGTCCTCGCCTTCCTTCGACCAATTTCCTTTCAGGTACTCAGACAGGAGGCGGCTCTGATTGAGAGACTGAGAAGAGTTATATACCAAAGGAGTAATATACAGTCCCCTGAGAGAGGAGACGTAAGAGAGCTGAATAAGTTTATATAGGTTAGCCAGCAGGAAGTGCATTACGAGCACAAGAAGTAGGGGAAAAGGTAGGGAGGACCGGGGAGTTAGAATGGACCAGCATAGGCACTGGCCAGGTGCGTGTGATGGCCCACAAAGGTATAAAGTCACCTGGTATCCAACGCAAATCCCTCTTTTATTTTAATGCCTCTTGCACGCATTAGTTCTTTTAAGGCACTTCTCACGGGGCACAATGGTGAGTTCCCCATGGTTTCACTTTCCTGATTTGATGCTTGCCAATACCCCAGAGAAAACACAATTACAACACCAAGACAGACCCACACCAAACAAACACAAACACAAAAAGCAAACACTAACATGATACTTCTAAGGTCTCTCGTGATTCAATTGCCACTTTACCATGGACCTATGACCATGGACCTTATGACTTCCCTTTTCCGTGGACCTTGTGATGGCCCTACTCACCGGGCACTTTCTATTGCAATAAATATACCTGTACCGCCGTTCCTAGCTGCTGAGTCCTGAGTCCACGAAGGCGAAGTCCTCAGGTCCCCGTACGGGCCACCATATGTCGCGTCTGCCTTGGCCAGCAAGTAAGACACGACAGGGTCGGATCCTTCTCAGTCAGCTTTATTCCAGGAACGACTCTTGACTTAGGGACGAGGAACTGGACTGGGACGTATGGCCGGGGACCTGGACCAGGAAGGGGATGGGCTGGGCTCCCAAGCAGCAGAAATGAGCTGCTTATATATCTGCCCAAGGCAGGCTGGGTGATGTGTTCTCTCAGGATAGATTCAGCTGCCAATACCTCATTAGCATAAGCCCGCTCGGGAGGGGCACGAGGCTGACGCATGCCTACACCTACATATCATGCAGGTGTTTCAGGGATGCATTCTTCAGGAGTTGTCACCTATGTTGGGTGGGCTTTTTGGTAATGAACCTGTGTTTGAGCCATTCATGCCTCAATAGACAACCCCTTAGCTATAGATCAAAATAATAAGCTCAGTTGCTCACTAAACTAGACTTAGTGAATCTTTTTCTTATTTTTCTTTTTTCTTTCCCAGCCTACTGTGAGTGCTCCATCTACAGTAAATAGATTTTGTTCATGTCTCTGTAGGAAGTCACACTATGCACTCTCATAACTGAGGCAGATGAGGCCTTCAAGTGAGAAGTAGCCGACTACCTCAGTGATAGAGAGGGAGATGTAGCTGTGTGATGATTTGAATGAACGTTCCCCCACCCCATCAGCGTAATGGCACCACTAAGAGGTGTGGCCTTTTAGGAGTAAGTGTGTCACAGGGGCTAGGCTTTGAGGCTTCAAATGCTCCAGCCAGGCCTAGTGTTGCTCTCTCTTCCTGCTGCCTGCCAAACAGATGCAGGATTCTCAGCTACCTCTCCAGCACTGCATCTGTCTTTGTGCTGCCATGCTTCCCTCGTGATGATAACTGACTAAACCTCTGAACTATAAGCCATCCCCAATTAAATATTTTCCTGTATAAGAGTTGTCGTGGTCAAGCTGTCTCATTACAGCAATAAAGCCCTGATTAAAACAAGCTGGAAAGAAAGCTTCTCAGAATTTCCAAAGCCACATCTGCTGAACTGTAAAGCAAAAAGAGATTTCCTGTGGCTTAGGAAGATCACAGCTGTCTGTAGTGGCCAGAACTGGTTCCAGAGTCTCCCTGGAGCACAGGTCTCATGACCTGCAGGACTCACTTTCAGAACCAGAAATTCACAAATAAGCTGCATATGACTAAATCCATTCAAAAACAGTGCTGTGGAACTGATGACTGGGCATTCTCAATTGTCTTCCCTCCAATCTATAATCATCTGACAGAGGATAGCATAGTATTTCATAGAGGTAAATGCTATGCAACTCAGCTTCCAGCAGATGTCTACATGCAAAAATTGGAGGCATAGAACACTTATGAGACATGAAACAAGAAAATGTGATTCAATGGAAAGAAAACAACAAAGAGAAACAAACCAGAGATGACCCAGATGTTGAACCACTGGCCCAGATGTCAGTGTGAATGAGTGGCTGATAGAAACATATGGAAAGGTCTTTTGGAAAATGTGAGTACAATCGGAAAAGAATTAGAGTTTAAGCAGATAAAGGGAATCTCTAAAAATAAAAAATAAAAAAAACACTGTCTTAGTCTCTGTTCTATTGTTGTCAAAGAAACTATAAATAGTGAAAGTTTATAAAAGAAAGCATTTGATTAGGGCTTGATTACAGTTTCCGAGGTGAGCCTTTTATTAACATGGTGGGGAGCATGGTGGACAACAGGCAGGCATGGTGCTGAGAAGGAGCTGAGTATTACATCTTGATCCGCAGGTATCAGGCAGAGAAACATGGGGAGAGAAAGACCTGGGCTTTGAAACCTCCAAGCCCACCCACAGTTACCCACTTCCTAAACAAGGCCACACCTCCAAATCCTTCTAATCCTTACAAATAGTTACACTCCTTGGTAACTAAGCATTCAAATCCATGAATGAGAACCTATGGAGGTCATCCTTATTCAGACCATCACAAATAGACATGCAAACCAAGCAGCACCAAACTGAAGACTCCTGGGACACACTTACACATGCTTTGAAAAGAAGCCAATGTGAGGAATCCAATTTGCTATCAAAACATAAGAAATAGGGTGACATGGAATATCTCTTCTAGTCATCCGGGGTGCAACCAATTAGTCTTAATGTTGTACAACTGGAAATCTGAAGGAAAGAAAAAAATTATTTGAAAAGCAAATGCTTTGCATTTTCCAAAATCGATGGAGCACGTTAACCTAGAGATTGATCCATCATAACCTAATCCTGAGCAGTCCAAATACATTTAAAAAAAATGAAAGGAAAAAAATCCCTCTAGCCTTTCTCTGATAATGGCATCAGCAGAAAAGTGCCTTCCTTTAAGGAATAATGATTTTTAAAGGTCATATTTCATTAAAATAATAATTTCAGAGAACAAGGAGATGAACCCTTAAAGTGATGAACAAAACTGTTACCATAGAATTCTATAGCATGTGAAAAAAATCTTTCTAAACACATTCTGGTCACCCGAATGCTGAATGTGCCTCTAGCAGGTTCATGTTGAAGGGACTTTTAGCAGAAGATAGTAGAGAGCAGGCAAAAGAGAGGGCCTTGCAGGGAGCACTGGGGAGTGTGAGTGTGGGCAAACCTGGCAGACTGTTGCAGCATCCTTATTATATGTGTGCACACATACTCCATTGCTTCAAACATCACTGAACCTTCTGGGCTGGGGAGACATCCTAGGTCAGGTAAGAACACAGGCCATGCAAACATGAGGGCCTGAGTTTGAATCCCTAGCACACTTGCAAAAAGCAGTGTGTGCCAGTCTGAAACCGAGCATGAGGGAACATGGATCTGAGGATCACTGGAGCCTGCTGGCTGTCAGCCTAGCTCTAGATTTAGTAAGAGACCTTGTCTCAAAGGAAAAGAACACACAATGTCCTCCTCTTGTGTCTGTGCATGTGTGTGTGCATGTGCATGCATGCATAACATACAGACATATATACACATACACAATATACACACATGCACACATATTTGCACATACACATGGATATATACACATACAAACACACACATACACCACACACCCACACCCACACATACACACATACATACACACATATATACACAAACATACATACACATACGACACAAAACACATATACACATACACAACTATATACAAATACACACACATATACTACATATATACACATACACACACGTACACCACATATACACACATACACTCACACATACACACACACATACATACACACATGTACCATGCACACAAATAAATAAAAATTAAAATAAACATGAATGAAATGTTAAAAGATATTAAAGCTTTAAAGAAAATGTGCTATATTATTTATAATATATGCAGGTGTGAGACTTATAACTAAAAAAACAAAGGCCAAAACAGGACACATCTGGATTAATACCAATATGAGCTTCTTTCATTTCACAAAGTAGGGGTTTCTCAGAGGTTGTACTATGATGTACTGTGTCCCCCATACTGGGGTGACAGGCAGGCACAATTCTGCCCAGCTTTATTTGTGGGTGCTGGGGTTTCAAAATCATATGTTCATCCCTACATAGGCTGGGCTCTCTAAAACATTATTAAGGCACAAATCAACATATGTACAAAATCGATAGAAAATGAAGTCTGACAGCTATAGAGTTGATCAAAGAAACAGAAACAGAAGAAACCAATGTGTCAAATTGCACATGAATAACACCTGCAAAGACTTAAATTGAGCCTCAGTTACCTTTCTAAACAAGAGGATGTTATACCTGATTCAAATGGAAGAAATGCACTTTAGGTATTTAGATCTCCATGTTGTGAGATTAAAATGGTGGGCAAAGACACACCATGCAAACAACAAGTGTTGTGTAGATGGTATGGCTTCTTTCCAATGAAAATAAGTAAAACTTCATGAAATAAAACTCAAAGTATTATGAGATAGTAACACTATGAGAATACTTGTGGTTATGGGAAGTTGATACATTGGGTTCTTCTTTTACCCTATTCTCTGACAACTTTAAACATGTATGAGGTTAAAAACAGGTTGAATTATTGGGTAAAAAAACTAACCAGAGTCAAGGGAGATATAGATAAATCTTAGATTCTAGCACTTGTCTCAGTGATTGATAGAGCAAGCTGACAGGAAGTAGAGAATTGATAGCGCACAACACCAAAGTGGCCTGCTCGACACTCACAGATTGCTGCATCCAATAACCACAAGATAGACTTCCTTCAAGTACATAGGGACCTTTTTTTCCAAGACAGCCCATATGTTCGGCCATTAAGCAAGTCATAATACACAGCAAAGGAGTGAAATCATATGGGGTTGTTTTTCAGTGAGATTTAATTAAAAGCCGAAGCAGTCAAATATCTACCAAAAAAAATAAATAAAATAAACAAAACAAAACAAAAAAAGACTTCAGCAATACTCCTTTCTAGAATCTTGGGTCAAAAAAATATTGGGATGAAATGGGACAATTTGGAGTTGAAGGAGATAATAGAATTTGCAAAATGACCCCATCAGTGCATGGAAGAAAATTTTCTCTAAAGTTTCCACTTTGAGAAAGTTTGTGAACAATGTAAACGCAAAAAGAAAAAAAAAAAAAAAAAAAAAAACCAAACTCTAAAAGAGAAGAGTAAATTAATTCAAAGTACAGACCAGAGAGGAAGCAAAGTAGCGGGCATCAGTGAAATGGAAAACAGACAAAGCCAACAAAGCTCAAATTTGCTTTTGTAGAAACGTTAATAAAATCTAAAACCCATGTAAAGTCTGATCAAGGAGAACCCACAAGCCCACACCGGGACCAAAGCAAGCTCAGCAGTGTTGGGCCAACAAAGAGGATGGTTAGATCACGTAAAAACATGATGGCAATGAACTCAACAATCTAGGCCTACAAAACTGCCCCAAACTACAACATAATAAAACAGATGCCAAAACTAAGTTAAAAATCCAAATCAACCTATTTTTATTTTTTTAAAGTCTTAATTTGCAATAAGGCTTTTTCTATGAGAAACTTACAGGTTTAGAAGTTTCACTAACAAATTCTATTGTAGTTAAAGACCGTATTAAGGCCAATCTTAATAGGAGAGGAAAAACATTTTGAATTCACCTTTTGAGGCCAGGGTAATTACAAAATACTGATAAAAATACTATCGGAGATGAAAATTGGTGAATATGCCTTGAAACACAGAAGCAGAAGGGAAAAAAAACAAAAAAAAAAACTGTTTTTAGAAAACAGAGAGTGAAAGGCAACATGTTTAATGTTGAGGAATGGATCTGTGAGCTATAGCACACTAATAGCTTCTTGTAACTCGTTCTGCCATGTTCAGTTGCTATCACTGGGAGCCCTGCCCTTTCTGAAGGGAATCGGAGGAGCAGGGGATCTTGGGAGAGGGGAGGTGGGCTGGGGGAACTGGGAGAAGTGGAAGGAGGGGAGACTGTGGTTGGGATATATGAAAGAAGAATGAAAATTAAAACAAATGAGATGTGGTCATTACAATAGATACCAAAAGAAAGGGGGAACACATTAAATTGTAACACTTACTAGGTACCCAAATAGAGTTGTCTTGGTCATGGTGTCTCTTCACAGTGATAAAACCCTAACCGAGACAATGGCTTGGCAGACAAAAGGCATTTACTGCCAAGCCTGATGATCTGAGTTCAATTCCCAGAACCCAAATGGTAGGAGAGGACCAACTCCTACAAGTTATCCTTTGACTGCTACATGCCTACAACCTAACACACACACACACACACACACACACAACACACTCACACTCTCACATATACACATAAATAAATAGAAGTTTAAACTTCATATAAAGTGATGAAAACCCTCAAAAATAATTTTTAAAAAGCCAGTGAACATATTAAGAGGGGCCTATCATCATTGTCACTAGGAAAACACCAATTAAAATCCCGTCTTCATGGCATGTCTCTCAAAACTGCTGAAATCAGCACTGATGGCTGCTGAGTGGCTCCCTCAGAATTTCTATACCGAGATCCCATATGAAAGCATTTAGAGGTCTGTCCTTAGAGGGGTAATTAGACTTGGAGCATGTCATGAGGGTGAGTTCCCCATGGTGGGATTAGTGTCCTTAAAAAGAAGGGAAGAGACTAGAGCTAACTCCCTCTCAGCCATCCACAAGGTAGGAAGAAAGCCTGTACCAAGTACTCCACTGTAAGGGAAACCCAATCTTGTACTTGCGGGACCCAGCATCAAGTACCCTCTGTTTGAGTCACTCAGCTACTGCATTTCTGGTAGTAGTAGTAGTCTAAGCTGAATGAGACCAACTGACCGTAAAGGGTAGTGTTGGTTCTTCTGAAAGTCTAGATCATCTGGGTATCTATTGAACATTTCCCTCTAATGTCAAACATCTACTTCTCCTGGCTCAATCTCCCACACTGAGAAATTTACCCAGGTCAAAAGAATGCACACAGTATCTCCATTCAGAATGAGTACAAGCTGGACGTGCTCCAATCAACAGGAGACAGGATAAGTAAACTGTGTGCGCTGTACAGCTCAGCGACTAAAGGGAGAATTAAGAGAGCTGGGACCACTTGCCATGCAGGGATGGATTGGAAAAATATTTAGAAGTCAGGTAGAAAATAATACAAATGACTATTCCAATTGCGCTTCATCTGAGAACATGCCAAATTAATCTATGCTGCTAAAAGTCAGAATGTGGTCGTATTGATAGCATAAATAGACAGGAAAGGAAACCAAACGGAAGCTTTTTAGCAGATGGGAAATACAATGTACTCTTCTCTAATGGTCGTTTCCTGGGCTACATAACTACTAAAACCAACCAAGCTGTAAGCTTAAGGTTGTGCACTGTATATATTATATATAACATCTTTAAATAATAAATTAGTGGATGAATTATTGAGCGTCACATTATTGATATTTCTGAAACAGTTTCACCTCTAGGGCACAGTTTCTGAATGATGCTCCTCCCAACGAATAATACAGAAACAATTCAAGGGTAATGCAAAATATTAGAGATAGCACCTACACTTATGTCACAGTAATACACAATCACATTAAATATATATGGATGCATGCATATGCATGTATGCCTTTGTACTGATATAAGTAAATTAATTTTAGTAATTTAGTATTTAGTGACTATATTCCATTATCAATTATTACATCCAATTGATACTAGATATTAGCAATTCTATCTTACTCACTTAACTGTGAGGAAAACAGTCTTCTTTTGGTCTGTCCATACAATCTACCATGTCCTATCAGCTTATGAATGTAATCCACATCTTATTGTCAGCTACAAGAAGAAATACAGGAACAAAGACAGTAACATAGCTGATCATATTCTTCTATTATTTTACTTTGTTTTTAATTTAATAACATGTACATAATTTAAACACCAATTGGATCTTGGGGGCTGAACAAGAGAAAGATAGTCTCCTTCCCTAATCTTCCTCTTTGGGATTATACCTTCATTATTATTTAGTTCTGTCTTCATATGAATGGAAAGTTAAATTCTATCTGCCCTGTTAAACTGAAAGTCATACTACATTTCCCAGGGTAGATAAACAGTGACATTTGTGTACTATAACATAAAATGTATGTGTTGATATTAAGGTTTATAGGATAGTGCGGTATTAATAAACATAGATTAACTTGTATGAATTAATAATAGAATGGTTCGGTCTTTCTATTATTCCTTAGCTTTCAGTTGGTCCTGCTCTTGTGCAGTGCAATGGCTTTTCCATGTTTGTCTCTTGCTATGACAATGGCACTGTCTAGGTCCTGAACCTTGCTAGAAAGAGTCCTTTCATGTTGAAATCAGAAAGCCAGCGGTCAGAAGCTGGTAATATTTAGTATTACTTAGCTACTTAGTATCTGATTAGAACCAGCCCACAAGGGCACATATCGATGCCACATCTTCTTTGGGACATAAATTACTTCTTCAAGTTGTGTCTTATTGCGTCTTATGAGTTTATTAGTTTAATTTAAACGTGCACCAGAATATACGGAACATATTCTCAATAAGATGAATATCCTTACAGAAGAGGACTCAGGCTGCAACAACATTCGAACTTCAGTCTAAGCCAGTGGTTCTCAACCTTCCTAATGCTATGAACCATTAACACAGTTCCTCATGTTGTGGTGACCCCAACCATAGAATCAGGTTTTGTTGCTATGTCATGACTAATTTTGCTACTGTTATGAGCATAATGCAAATATCCGTGTTTTCCAGTGGTCTTATGTGATCTGTGTGAAAGGGTCAACTGACCCAAAGGGATCATGGCCCACAGGTTGAGAATCATTGGTCTAGTACATGTTGGTTACTCAGAAAATAATTATTCAGTGTAGAGAATTCAGAACAGAGCCCAGAAGCATATCCCTATATATTTTTTTCCACCTCTCCAATAATCAACCTTTTTTTATATTTTTTTTTCTAACAGGTTCCAAACCACCCCATGCCTTACTCTTAAAGCCAGTATATTTCCATTTTTATTTCAGAACAGGTGAAAGAAACACACCCTTCCAACTCCCAGACATGTGCTCATGGGAATTGCACAATCTCTGAGTCCTGAGCTGGGTGCAGCTCCTCTGCTCACATGCCTCCACCTCTCTGCCCCAGTTGAAGCTCCCCCTTCTCATCAAGATTCCCCCCCCCGACAAATGGGGCATCTTCTTTAGGCATCTTCTCTTTCAGAAAAAGTCTAATGACAGCCCCATCAGTGTAGCTTGCCCAGCTCCTAAAGCCTGTACTACTGCAGTTTGTTCTGGTCAGCTGTACTGGATTTCTTATTATGTAGCTGCCTGCATCTTTATTAGACTGTGAATCTGCTAATCACATACTCCTGCATCCTCTACAACTTGCAGTGGGGTTTGGATTCATGTGCCTTGAGAATGAAAGACAGGTTCTACTGAGTGCTGAGTCTACACATCTGGCTGACAACATTCTGCACGCTGCCTGCATCTCTGGTAGGCAGCTAGTAACTAGCATTTTAATTGTGAATCCTAGAACTGACGTTGAAATAATCAAACTACTGTGTATCAATAGGATATGTGTGGAGTAAGATTAAGAAAGAAAGAAATGGCTTTGAACTGCACTCCGATGGGCACACAGGATTTGCCCGTTAAAACAGCGCACAGAGCCTAACCACTTCATGTGTGTGGAAATTGTATCCCCTGCTAACAGTCTGCAGAGATAGAAACAGCAGTTCAAGTGAGAAGAACACCATGGACTTCAGCAACTCAGATCTGAAAGGCCTGACCCCCTAACACAAATGACCGAGAGAGCGACTCTTCTCCAAATCTTCACCCACTGGATTGGCACTTACCATCCCAGGGGTAAACAAGCCCATTCATACAGCTGCAAATTCCAGAAGCCATTCATATATGTTGTCTTGTCAAGCCATGCGATAGGTGTCTTACTCTAGACTTGAATGAATTAAACGAGAGGAAGGATGGGCTCGCCAGTTGGATATGATTCCCTCTTATTCTGCATTTATGTAAATTTTGCTATTTGGTATTATATTGACGTTTCTAAGAGAAAAGTATGTAAGATATGACCTTTGACTTCCAGGCCCTATCTCCTCAATAGGTAAGTAGTATAAATATCTCAGATGATTATAAAGTCAGTACGTACTCAAAGCCTAAATATTAGTACATATATACCAATTTGTTAAAACATTGTATAACCACCTGCCATCTTCAATTTAATACTCCATTTGAGAGACGAATCCTTTAAATATTTAGTCTCAACAGACAAAGAAATGGGAGTGTAGTATTTGGGGAACTTCTATACAAACACAGACTTTATATCTGAACACATCTTGGCAATGTCCTTTCTTATAAAAATGTATTGTTTTCATGCCTGATATTAAGTAGAATAAAGAATGCACATGAAGAGAGAGAGAGAGACTACAGAAAGTAAGCATGACCATAAAAACAAAAGAAAATAAACATATTTTTAAAATAATATACTCCCGACTGATCCAAAAAGATGGATCTCCTGGTGTGTATGCTAGAAATATAACTTCAATATCCGAGCTTCGTGTTTATTGACTTTTTTTGTATTAAAAATTCACTCTTTAATAACACCAGAGGAACAATAAAACTGATTTCAAAAGGGAATAATTTAGTTCTCTGGGAGGTAATCACCCTGATTTAGAATAATTTAAAGAACATGAGTTCTCTATAAGGATCATGTTTACTTTGGGAGGATTAGTCTCGTCCAAGCAGGAGGTAATTAGAAGGTTTAGAGACTAGTGTTTGTGGCAAAAAAAAAAAAAAAAAAAAAAAAAAAAGGTGGGTGGGGGTGGGGGAGTCAGCTTTAGGGTTCCCTTCAAATCAGCACTGTGTCCCACCCTGACCTCAGTCCTCTGCAAAGATGTACAGAAGTAGGTTTTAGTCTTCATGTTAAAGCTATTTTACCAAATTCCTTAGGTTTTTTTACAAACAAAACTCCCCCCCCTCCTTCTCTTTCCCTCAGTAAAAATGGAAACCAGCTTTGTTGCTTTTCCTCGGGTGTTCCCAGCAAGCTCCTCTGTCTCCTGCCACCCAGGAGATATGCTCTCTGTTTTCCTTTAATGGCAGGCTGTTAATTAGCACAGCTCCATGGCAAAAAAAAAAAAAAAAAAAAAAAAATCAGTAGGGAGGGAAGGAAGGAGGGAGTGAGGGAACTGTGTGCAAAGGCTCTCCAGAAGTAGCGGACAACTCATTTGATTTTATGTGTGAAATCCAGCTCATCTTCTAGAAGTTTGCAGTTCGAGGCAGGAAGTGCACAACGGTCTGGAGGCCTGTCTCTGTGAAGGAAGAGAGTCATCAAAGACACCCAGTCGTGTGTGGGAGCCATCACTGGGGGGCCAGATCATCAGGCCAAAAACAACTTGGGTCTGGCTCAATGTCTGGATCTGTTTCAAGTCCCGGTTAACTCCCACTTCAAAGAAACCCAGAGACAGGAAATGAAAGGTCAAGACTTTATCCTTCGGATCTGTTTCCAAAATGGCTCCACGATTTGACCTCTGCTGTCTTCCACAAGCGTATTTCAAGGCTTATCGTTACTGTTCGCCTTTTATCAGGAGCCAGTAATGTGCGCTGAAGATAGGAGAGTGCGCGTAAGCTATTGCTCTTCATTTTGAGCTTGGTGATGACGAGACTGCTGTCCTTCTGGAAGAATGTGGCTGTGCAACTTGGTGAGCCCGCTTACAATTGCAATAAAAAGACTGCGTCCAAACCTAAATGCTAAAAACAAGAACGATCCCTAAGATAAGACTTTCCGTGGAAGGAAATGACCAGGTATCATAGAAAGGAAACAAAGGAAAGCAAGCTCCCCTCCCCCTCCTCAAAGGGAAAGACACTGAAAAGGAGAAATTTGAACTTTTTATTTAATTTCTTTTTTGAAATTTTTTTTTCTAAGAAAATAAAGTTAAGTCTCTCTGAGTGTCTTTATCTTTAACTGATTTTATGTTCTATCAAATTCGGGCCAATTAATGCTTTTATTTTGTGCCATCATGAATTAGTTAGTACATGGTTAACTGTGTTCATCATGGCCTTTCACTAAGGCTTCGAAGCAGGGTCTTTTCTTCAATAATTTCCATTGAGTAGATTTCACCTAGTAGTACCACAAAGCAAATCATTTAGAATAAGAATAATCTTCCTCTAGCAAAACAAAGACATAAAAGGGCTTTCTCCATACTATTTCTTGAAGGGCAGAGTCTTAATCTCTTCTCCCAATCCTGTGATGACTGTTTCTGAGCCTAAACACCTAGTGACACACTCTGAGATCCAACGTCTACTTTATCAAATTGGGAACTCTCTTGGTCAGTTAATTGTGAAGTTGACAGAACTTAGCACAATCTTTGAAAGGAGTCTCTACTCAGGGATTATTCGTTTCAGATTGGCTTGTGGATATATTTATAGGAGATTCTCTTGATTGCTAGTTGACATTAGAGGAGCCCACTGTGAGCAGTACCATTCCCTGGGCAGATCATCCTAGGCTATATAACACAGTTAGCTAAACATAAGGCTATGAGTATGTCTGAAAAGCAGCATCCTCTATGATTACTGCTTCAAGTTTCTGCCCTGACTTCTTCAGTGATAGACTATGACTTGAGGGTGTAAATCATATAAAACTCCTTATTCCCGTCTGTTGCTTTTAAGTATTTCATCACAGTAACAGAGGTTAAAAGTGAACAGGAGCCATGTTGCAGAGAACAGCAATGAGAAGGGCAAAGGCAAGTTCCTCCATGAAGACTTGAACTCAACGGAAGGGACTGTTGATTCTCAGATGTATGACCAAGTTGAAATCTTTCCTGATCAGACTTTCTCCTTTGTGTTGTATTTTGTTGTTGTTGTTTGTTTAGTATTTATCAACTCATTGTTTAATTTTAAAATAGTTAATACACAGTGTGCTGGATAGTTTTATGCCAACCTGACACAAGTTAAAGTTAACTAGAGGAGGAATCTCAATTAAGAAAACACCTCCATACGAATCAGGGAGGGCCTAGCCCACTGAAAGTGGTGCCATCTCTGGCTGGTGGTGGTTTTATAAGAAAGCAGGTTGAAACAAGCCATGAATAACTAGCCAGTAAGCATCATCCTCCATGGCTTCTAGATCAGCTCCCGCCTCCAGGTTCCTGTCCTGCTTGAGTTCCTGCCCTCCTTGCTTGCAACGATGAAATGTTGTATGGAACTTGAGTGAAGAAACTGTTCCTGCCTCACACTGCTTTTGGCTGTGGCGTTTTATCACAGCAACAGTAACCATAACTAAGACAACGCATTTCAAACACAGAGATATTAAATAGACAATGCTACCTTCACTTTCATCTGGGCTCCGGGTTCTATTATCAAACTGCCCCTCCTTGCCAGGGACCCACAAAGTAAATATTGTTTCTTTTGGTTTGCTTTCGCTTCTTGGTTTTTGAGGTTTTTGAGACAGGGTCTAGCTTTGTACCCCATGCTCCCACTGGGGAGCACAGTGCAGTCTAGGCTGGCATAGAGTTGTGACAATTCTCCTGCTTCAGGCTTCCACCTGCTGGGGTTCCAGGCAGGAGCCACCACACAGGATTTTTGAAGTAAGTATTGTTATCATTTTCTTCTCTGTTCAGCCGTATCACTGCATAGTAAATGCAAGACAAATATAAAGACAACAGGCTTCATGCATCTGTTATGCTGTAATCACAATGTGAACAACTAAACATCTTGCTTCGCTTCCCTCAAAGGTTTACAATTTTTTTTTTTTTTTCTTCTAAAAATATTTAAGAAAATATAACTTAACATGCAAGGTTGTTTTCCTGTGATCCACACTTCTGATGGAAACAGTGTAATCAGTACATCCAATAAACAAACTTAAAAATCTCAGGAAGTCCTTATAGGAAATCCTTCCGCATCACTAATCCTTAGTAATAAGGCCTGTCCTTGTTTATTTGTTTGTTTTTGGTAAGGAAATAAAAAGTTTCCATGATGCAAACATCAGAATTGGAGGAAACGTTCTCAAACCCTATTAAAAATAACCTAGAAAATCCAGGAAGAGACAGTTTCCTTAAAGAAAAACCTGTGACACATCAGAATCAAAACAACCACAAGAGCGACAGAGGAAGACACAGATTCAAAGGACATCTCAGGAGAAAGAAGGAATGTGCCAACTCTCACAGTATGAGGAAGCCCATGCTTCAAAGAAAAAGGAGACAGGATCCATACAAAATCAGAAGGATTAAAATCTCTATGAGGAGGGCAGCCAGAGAGGAAAGCATGTTTATGCTGCACCCACACCTGTGACTTCTACCATTTCTGTCCCTTCCTCCACGTGCCTCTATGCAGGGCAACTGGCTTCCTCTGTTCCTACATCTGCTTCATCTTCTAAACTCAAAAACATATGGTACATGTACATGCAATGCAGACAAAACACTCATACACAGAAAAATGATTTTTAAATCTAAAAAAGTACTTTAAAATAATTTTTGAAGATCATTGATGATTGGAGTAATCTCCCAGGAAGACACTCATGCTCAAATCAAGAAGCATAAAAACAATGTCAAAAATGAAAGAATTAGCTCAAAGTCTATACAAGAGGATACTGTGGCCTTTTGGAAGTTAACACTTCCTTTTCAGCCATTTATCAGAGCAGGTAGACTCTATTTACCTGATTGTGGGAAATTAATAAAAATTAGAACAAATTGCAATTAATTTCCTTTGGGAGAGAAAAGCTATGACCTCATCGCTAGAGCAAAGGGCACATTTCAGGTCCCAGTACTGGCACTTGGGGTGCATACTTTTAACCACATAAAAGATGCTGTTCTTAATACCAGTGAGTGTAAGTTACTTATTGATTCCTGGCGAAACAACCTACAATATTTTCCCCTCAGTCCACTGAAAAGGATTTTAATTACACAGAGATCCGTGATAATGTGTTGAAGACCTAGCAACACCACAGAGTACTTAGAATGCGGTAACATCACTCCACACGTGGCAATTATTATGGGGCTAATTAGTGTGACTTACCGTGAGAGGCAACTGATTAATTGTGTTTAGACATTGCTGCTGAGAGGAAACCAAGAGCTTCCAGCTTTAAAATCGCATTCTCTGCTACTCGGCCAACAGAAAACTGTCTTCTAGCTGGACGGCTACTCAGTATATGATCCAGCCTCACTCTGGGCTAATGCGGACACACCCAAGTTCTACAATAATGCTATGTGCATGAAACCACTGTAATAAAGATTCCGGTGACCTCCTCCTCTGTCACCTGAGGAGTGTGGTTCAAGAGACAGCTGTGCAGCTACTAACTTCTGGGCTCAACTCAGCGGACAACCATGTATTTCACCAGCAGAGAAACTTATCACAGCCCTCCACTACCTCAGCCACTTCCTCCAGTTTGGAGAATATGACACACCGTGCTCCAGGTATCAAAGGAAGGGTGCCTAGCTTGTCACACTCTGACAGCTATTGTGCCAGAAGGGAGCTAATGAAGGGTCCAGGAACTCGTGCCAAATTTTACCAAATTTACACTAACCCTCAGTTGTGTAACCGTCAGAATCTCCCGTCACCCTTCAGTTTCATCTCCAGGTTTATACCATACAAGTGTAGGAAATACAGCCAGAAGGATACTGGAATATGCTTTAACCTGTTTGTTCGATTCCCCCACCCCCACTCCTGCCCGCCCAGATTCAAAGGAAAGAACTTCATTTCAGTTCTCTGGAGGGACAGTGGGAGTGACATGCAAGGTGAATATCTATTTCCTTTTGAACAATGCACTGAATTCTATCTGAAGGGGTATGGGATGAGTCCCACAGGTGTCACAGAAAGCCACCTGTGAATGAGCCGAGCCTGGTCAAATAGAGATGGCAGGGAGAGCCTTTGGGCCTGAATCTCTAAGTAGATTCCCGTCTCTTGTTGGCTTCTCTTCTTTAATTAATCTTCCCCCTCTGTCAGTGCCCAATTATAGTTTTTATTAACTCCCATCTGAACTATCAATTTCACAGGCCAGTCATTTCATACTTTAATATGACTATAAATAACCTGGGAATCTCATTAAAAAGTCAGAATCTGGTTCATATTTTGCATTTGACTCAAAACTATGTCATTTTATCCAGTAATCAGCTTACCCCAAAGCCAGTCTCTTCTTCCCAGACTCATCTTCCTATGACCCTTTTCTGTTGCATTTTAAACAAGGTCCCATGGAGGCAAGGATGATCTTGAGATTTTGGTCCTCTTGCCTTCACCCCACCTTGGTGACATTAGAAGAAGAACCACCATGTCAGCTTTATGTAGCGCCTTTCTCTCTTCCACAGCACAGGATGCGATGTTAGACCCGATCCATCGCAGCTTCCTTAGGTGCCCACAACTGCAGCTCAGTGGTAGAGCATTTGATTCATATTCTCCAGGCCCTGGCAAAAAACCAAACCCCTGAAATAAGACATTGCTGAAGGCCTGTTAACACTTTATTTAACCTGTTGAAACCCCACCATTTGCATATGAAAAACTTGTTTTAGGTAAATTTTGCATTTTGTTAAAGATTTTTTCCCAGGGTGTGCTGCTAGCACATGTTGTCATAGTTAGCTTCAATGTGATCTTAAGCCCAGTTTTTCTACTTTCAAAATAACCTTTCATAGTCTAGCCATGGAGGAGACATTTGTTCCAGTTTATGCTGGTAAACAAACACCCGAGATGGAGTTTTCCGATCGGTGCAATAGATTCAAGTGTTTCTGTTTTCTTGGGTTCCTAGAATGATTAGCTTGCCATGTCAATCCAATTTGTTTTATAAATGTTTGCACAGCAAATGATTGTTATGAGGTATCTATGCTATCTCAAAATGTGAGATAAACATTAAATAAATATTGGACATACATGCTAGATACAAATCACACAGGTTTGCCTTTTCAAATTAAATAAGATGTCCCCCCCCCCAAAGTTCTATTCAGTTTTGCTTACTGTACTTTATAGAATTGCTCTCCAGACTAATGATGGTAAATAACTCTCAAAAAGCTATGAAGAGTAGAAATCCACAGAAAAACTAAAATCTGTC
The DNA here is from genome assembly GCA_021653895.1 of Mastomys natalensis. Lineage (NCBI taxonomy): Eukaryota > Metazoa > Chordata > Mammalia > Rodentia > Muridae > Mastomys > Mastomys natalensis. The sequence continues at coordinate 533,383 of JAJTUV010001699.1, forward strand.
TGTAGGTTGCTCACATAACCAAAGCCATGTATTTATCTGTGCATCCCACGAGATTGTTACTGCCTATCAACTAGTCATAAGATGACTTTGATGAGTTTGAAGTAGTATTTCCTGTTGCTTACAAGAGACATTGCAAGAAAAATATAAAATTATTTAAAATGGAGACAAATTTAAAAAACTGAGATAAATAAAACTGAATACACACACACACACACACACACACACACATATACATATATATCTTAAAGTGTAAAACTCAATCATGAAGTATCCATGTGCTAAGAATCCACTGGCAGAAAGTGGCACTCCAGTGTGGGCAGAGATAAAGACACTGCTCTGGGTTCTGTCCATGTGGTGGAGGATGGTGTGTAAGAATAGCTTTGTACTTCTTTGTCTCTGTGAGTCTATTTCCCTCAGCGTGATGCTCTTCCATCCACTCCTACCCATTCTCCTGCAAATGACATAATTTCTTTTCTGGTTTTGTAGATTTCTTTTAACATGGAATCATCTGTTATCTATCATAGGGTTTTTATCCCAGGCACACTGTTTTTATAAAGACTAAGGATAATCTTCCTCTTCATAGAGTTGTAAATACTCCAGGTCATAATCACTTGTAGTTTTGATTCTCAATCCTTTCTGTTTTGCAACCTTGCACAGACAGTTATTTGGTCAGCCCACAGCAAGCTGAGGCAAGGACTCAACATTCTTGTATCATGTACACCTTATATGACTCCTTTATACAGTCTCTATGGCAATGTTCAGGAAGATGGAAGACTACACCAAACAATACACATACACATACAATGGGCACTCTTCTAGGATACTTTAGTTTTTGGTTAGCTCTTCGTTCTTCGCCTTAAAAATTGCCATAGAAACATCAAAACATTATTCTATTATTGTGTATATGGGTGTTTTGACTGCATGTGTGTCTGAGCACAATTTACAGGTGGTATCCATGTAGGCTAGAAAATGGCAGTGGGTTCCCTGGAACTGGAGTTAGAGATGGGTGTGTTTCAGTGTGAGTGCTGGGAATTGAACCTGGATCTTCTGGATTGCAGCCAGTGCTCTTGACTTCTAAGCCATCTCTCCAGCGATTCTTGTTAAAGTTGTAGAGATGTTTAAAGAGATCTTTACATTACTATAAAGCATTGCTTGCAGGACTCTGCTGTGACCAGCATAAGGACTGTGAGTGCTCTTCTACAGAGCCCTCAGAGTATCTTTAGTGTACTTCTTCCAGAGTACTTCTCACCCTACACTGTTATTGCTGCTTTCCTTGTCTGCCTTCTCAAATACTTAAAGACCTATTTAAAATCAACTATCCCCAATACCTAATGGTGTGTTTGGCCTACAATATACAAAGAAGCCTCGAATGCTCACACAGTATTTATTTTAGCAATGGCTTTCTGTTCCTGTGCTGTGGGGCACGTATTAGGATCATGTGAACACATTTTGTAGGAGAGTTATCTTTTTTTTGAACATTTTTGAGAATTTTCTCTTCAACTCCTCAACTCTTCCTGTCTCCTTCTACTTCCTCTCAACTTTATGAGTTATTTAATTATTATTGCATTACACAGACACACACACACACGTTTGCACACATGCATGCATATTCACACATATACAACTTGCTAAATCCTTTTAGTGTGCCTTATATATGTGTTTAGGGATGACAACCTGGGATTGGTTAGCCTACTGGGGTGGGGAGGGCTCATTCCTAGAGCAGAATGATTCTCTCTCTTAGAAGCTCCTCATGTGGGCATAGGTTTTATGAGATTTCCCCTCATCCACTTTGGGATGTCATCTGGCATTGTCATTTTTAATGTAATTTTTATGTAAATCTAATTTTAATGTAATTGTAATAACTTGTTTGTCATGTGAAAGATTATGATTAAGGGAGATGGCAGTTTGGTACAAACCCTGAATTTTTATAATAAAAGAACTGAGAAAGTCAAATTCTTTTCTTCAATCCATGAAGTATGTGTGGATTCCTGGAAAATACAAATGACTCAGTACTACTTAAACATAACCAATACCAAACTGCATGATTTACATATTTAGCCAGTGCTTTGTTCCTCTTTCCAGAATCAATAAGGAAAGCAAATCAGAAGAAACATAAGAAAGAGCATCACCATTGACCGTAACACCACAAAAGCAAAGGCAAGCCCACAGGCCGTGATCTTCTCCCATATGATAATTGCATGTGAGATCAGATAAGTCAGAACACATACCTAAATGTCTACACATGTGTCATCTGTGTTCCAGACAGAAACCCAAAGGAACAAGGTAGCAGAAACAGCAATGACAAAATGACAAAGTTCAGAATCACAGTTAGAACCCTGATTCCATGATCCTTGGCTCGTGCTATCTCCTTCCATCTTTGCTTTGTCACCCTCTAGGGCTGAGGGCAACATGCTCATTTCCAAAGATACCAAGCTGTTCCCAACAGTTCTCACATCTCCTAGTTTTCCGTGGGAACATTTTTTTTTTTTTTTTATAAATTGCCTAGGAGAAAATCAATTTTTGGGCTTTATCCATGCCTTCATGGTGGAGATGTAGTTCATAACTTTGAAACTGCAGAATGAAAAGTTCTGAGTAAAAGTACCATAGACATTGGCCCAAGCTTAACATTCAAGGTTTTCTTACTTGAAAAACACAGCACTGCCTTATACACTTATTTCTTCTATAATAGAGTTTATTTCCTATGAAAATTGAGAACATGTTCCCAGTATTCAGTCTGTAGTCTTAAAAGTTCAAATGTGAAAGATAAAATGATTGTAAACATTGTAGGTTCCATCTTACTTTCTTTATCCACTGGTTGGGTCTGAAATGGCTCATCTGATAGGGATGTCTCATTCTGTTTCAGATATGACTCCCTTCTTAACTTATTCCTGATTACAAATGCAGCTGCCATACCTCAGGAAAAACTGCCCAGCCTAGCTGTGCCTGCTTATTAAAGGGTATATTTTCCCTGGACAAGGCTATTGAATTTCATAAGCAAATTAAATCATAGATATATTCAAAATAATATTAAGGAGTCCCAGTTTTCTGAGTATTCCCTTCTAACACTAGACAGTTCCTCTGTCCTCTGACTTTGTCGATGGCAAAGTGACTGCTCCAAACCCTCATCCTTCCTGTCCTTCTTCCCTCAGTCATCCTCCCTCCTCTTCCCCAGCCCATGTGTCAATTTACACTTCTTTCTGAAATATTTCTGTAGACACTGTCTTCCTATGGTATGTCAACAGCAGCTTTGTACTATAAAGCCCTTGATTATGTGGATTCATGAAAGTCTTACAGCATTAAAGGCCAAGTGCATAAAAATCTGACTTTCACTCTGAAGGCTATAATTTATCAAAATTAATTTTATCTAAAAGAGGTTATTTAGCAGTTTTCTACTTAAGAAATAATATGGACAATCAAGAAGATGTATCAATGTCTGAAAGGAAACCAGAAAGCTGGTTTCTTTGCAATTCTTCCCACTGGCTGAAAAAAAAAATGTGTACGCTATCCCGAATATATAAACCTAAAGTGAGCTGCATAATATTAGTCATGGGTAAGTACCAATAAATGTAAGACATTGGAAACATAATGTCATTGTGTAGTGGTAGAAAGAAAGAAACAAAATGTTATCTGTGTCTTTACTTAACCTTAATCAGTGTGGACACCATATTACATGACTTAAATATCATTATAGATTCATGCAAAGCTCACACAGTATATGAAACTAGCAGGCAAGGGTTTTGGGCACAGATATCAACAACACAGCTTCTGTTTGTTGCTCAGGTATCTTGGAGCTATTGTTTTATATTACGAACATCTTTAGGATGGTCATCTAGAAAGTCATTAAAAATTCACAATTATACAAAGTGAAAAACATTTATAGAAAGGAAGGGTGCCCTCTTTAAGGATTAGTAAGATATTTCCTTGAATTTTGTCCAGTGAATGCAATTCTTATTGGTTTTTGTTGTTTTACTTTCTTTAAAAAAAAAGATTTTTGTTTATTTTATTTAAATGAGTATACAGTATACTGTAGCTATCTTCAGAAACACCAGAAGAGAGCATCAGATCCCATGACAGATGGTTGTGAGCCACCATGTAGTTGCTGGGAATTGAACTTAGGAACTCTCTGAAAGAGCAGTTAGCACTCTTAACTGCCGAGCCATCTTTCCAGTCCCTTCTTTCTTTCTTTCTTTCTTTCTTTCTTTCTTTCTTTCTTTCTTTTCTTTCTTTCTTTCTTTCTTTCTTTCTTCTCTTCTTTCTTCGTTCCTTCCTTCCTTCCTTCTCTTCCTTCCTTCTTCTTTCTTTCTTTTTTTTTTTTTTTTTGGTTTTTTGAGACAGGGTTTCTCTGTGTAGCCCTGGCTGTCCTGGAACTCACTCTGTAGACCAGGCTGGCCTCGAACTCAGAAATCCGCCTGCCTCTGCCTCCCAAGTGCTGGGATTAAAGGCGTGTACCACCACTGCCCGGCCAGTCCCTTGTTTCTTAATGTTAGGTTTTCCGTGTGTGTTGGGAAGGATTACTTTTAGGCTTTCAGTTGTTAGAAAACACCAAGCCATTCTTTCTGTCTCTGCCTATGTGCTTGCTCTCTGATGGACTTCTGCCCCGGGGACACTAAGGGGGACACTGCCGTCAGTCACTGGATCAACAGGAGATCCGGCCCAAGTACTGCCCTAGGTGCGCTCTCCCACAGCTATCAAAAGCCCTAGCACCAGGTAGCACTGTGACATTCTCTCATCTCTTTTTAGGAGTGGGAACATCCTGTCTCAGAGCCAGCTTTCCATCAGAATGTATAATTTAGTTCTTCAATCCATGGTTAGTGTGTTGTTATTTATTGTCTGTTTTATTTTCTGGTTCTCATTACTTATAGGAATCCAACATGCCAGCCCCACAGCTTTGACCTCCACACAGCTTGTTTTCCTTCAAGTTCTGAGTCACAGATATGTCCATCTAAAATACAATCATATTTTGAAATTTGACATTCAATGTTTTACTGAGATTTCTTTAGACTCCTTTTAAGTAAATGTGATGGATGGTCCCAAACACTGTCTTTGATAATTCATCACATAATTGGCAAACCCCTGTGTATGCTGCTTGCTGCAAGGCTCTTGGTAGATGTCAGCAATTTTCCACGTTACAGAAGTTTTTACCTTTGCATACAATGGAGAAAAATATTAAGTAGTTGGTCAATATTGAGTTATTTGAGTCTTTATGGATTGTGTGATGTAACACAGTTACATTGTGTTCAATATTAGAATCTGTTCTATGAACCAGATTTAATTCTCCATCATACTTTTATGCAAAGTAGTACTAAATATTTGTATTTTCCAGATAAGATGAAACAAACAACAAAACAACTAGAAACAGTCATTCTGTATGTAGGTGTGGTCTGTATGTCTATGTCTTTGTGTGTGTATGTAATATAAGTCTGTACGTTTATGTGGATTTGCATGTGAAAAGCAGAGGACAACCATCAAGTGTGAATACTTGTCTTCCTATCTCGATTAATACAGAATAAGCCAGGCTAGCTGAAGATTCTCATGTTTCATCCCCTATCTCCTTAGGGGCCCCCGGATAGTATCTAGCTTTTATGTGGTACTGAAATCAGATCACATTTGCATGACAAGTGCTTTTACCCACAGAGCAATGTCCCCATCCCAAACAACTGCTTTTGAGTGCAAGTTAGGTTGAGAACTTGTAACGGCTTTAGATTTTCTGAGTAGTTGAGTTGTCATTTAATCAGAAAGAAGTGACATGAACAGGTGATCCCACACAGTATGATTGTGTGTTCCCCACTATGTGTACAGGTGATCTCCACCATGTGTGGGGAAGACATGAGCTGAAACAGAGGTAGAAATAAAAGCGGCTTTAAGATGACAGCTTTCTCAGATTGGTGGTAGAACTCAGAGCTACATCTGCATTCACAATTATCCGAAGAATTGATTCCCCAAAGAATACTTCAAAGCACTGGTCATTCACCAACTGGAATTACTACCCAAGGTGGCCATGAATATTTGAAACCTTGTTAGGGAATGTGTGATGTATGTGTAATGTTTTCTGGCACAGTGAGGAGGTGGCTCCTCAGTGATACATGGTATAGTTTGGTCAAACCCAGATGCAACACCATAGGTAAAATAGCAGTGGTAAGACACAATAGTTTATATTTGTCATAATGTGCCAGCCCAGAACCAGAACCCAGAACTGGCTGTTACCCCAGCTATGTCTTTTAATGTTCATGGTTGTGTGGAGTTGCTGCTTCTCTCCCTTTGGTTATCATGAGTCATAGGAAGTTTCATCAGTAACTGTGTTTGGGGGAGAATACAATGGCAAATGTCAGCAGGAACAGCGTACACAGCCCTGTGAATGAGCAGTCCTGAGAGTGGGCTCCACGTGTGGAAATAGTCTAAAACTGCCATTGTCAACCTTGAGTTTACTCTTGGATCATATAACTAAGACCTGGGATTGGCTCTGAGAGACACCGATAAGCAAGGTGAACATTGCAAACTTGTGTTTGCTTCATCCAAGTGCCATAAAGACTTTGGGGAATGGCTCCAAGGATAACAGAGCCAAGACGTTTTAACTGAAATGTGGGCAATCCAGATTTTATTTTCAAATAGATTCCATACTGGCAAAACAAAGTCTATGACTGTTTTGTATTGGGGAGTTCAGGTTGGGGGGGTTCTGAATGAGTGGAATCACAAAATGGAAATTAATGTTTAATCCAGCTACCAAGTTAGCAGGTTATTCCAGGTGAGGCAATGATGATATATTGATGAATGTGGGACAGCATAGGACAGCAAGATACTTGTGCCAGGTTAATGGGATAGGTGTGTTCATAGCCACATCTGTATATGAATCCTTTGTGCTGGCAGCAGGATGCTGCTTTCCAGATGTGTACAGATGCTTAGATAGCTGGCTCTCCTAAGTTAAAATGCATGTTTTCTATGATGCATTCTTTATAGGGAAAGGTAAATTCATAACTTTGAAATTTTTGCAGCTCAATTAAATGATGGTTGTTGTCTTCAGTGCCTAAAGCTATAACTCGGGAACACTGATAAAAATTCCCAACAATATCATCTTTTCTGATATAAACATCTTGTAATACACAAGACTGATGAAAGTCATGACCATGGGATGTATACTATTGCTCTTTTCTCTTATTTTCAAGATTACCAAATTCTTTGGCATCTGACTGACAGTCTTCTTGTGTGGTAATTAACAGACTTCAAAGTCCTGGGAAACTTTCACAATGACAGAGTCAACCCATCTTCTCAATTTCATCACCCCGTGATCTTACCTCTAGATGGCTTTGGGTAACTCCATCCATTCTAGTCATAGTAGAAACGTTGCTGTCTTGTCAAAATGTGCTGAGCTTAAGGTAAACATGATAACAGGTACCTAGAAAGAAATAATGATTGCAAAGTGCCCCAGGATTATTGCCTGTGTATTGTTATATAGTGATTATCTATTGAAATGACGTTTTGAATATGTCGGCTAGATACATACAAAGGATAGATGCACACATCTATCATCTCTCTACTGATCGTTCTATCTCTTCTTAAGAAAAAAATGATACTTGATATTTCCAGAGTTCCATTTCTTTTCCTTTTTTATCAGTTTACCCACAAAAATATCAAGTCATCTCCTGGCTGACAAATCAGGGGACAGTCATCAGGTTTCTGTCCTTTCTCTTCATAACTAGTTTTTTCACTGGTTTCAGTGACAACAGATTCATTGGGTTGTTTTATTGCTGTGGAGAATTTGACTTCCAGCTTAGCTTGGTAATTTCTTTCTCTTGCGAAGTAGCCCTAAGTGCTAAGGCTTCCCAGGCTTCTCTTTAGGCGTATGTTTTCTTTTATATTATACACATTCTGTGATCTCATGACTATAAAAAATGGCTCAAATATTAAGATAGTGTTTCCTAGCATGCAATAAAATCTCTTGAGAGATCTGTCTGTTTGTACCAACATGCAACCACAAAAGCCAGTTAGGATTGCTTTGTATGGTAGTTTGCTTTAGCCTCAGCCCTTGTGAGGCAGAGGCAGCTGAATCTCTTGAGTTCAAGGTCATCCTGGTCTACAGAGTGAGTTCCAAGATAGGCAGGGCTACACAGAGAAACCCTGTCTCAAACAAAAACTAAAACTAAAACAAAACACAGAAACAAAACAAGAAAAATTGGGCTCACAGGGAGAGGTATTATTTGAAGGGAGTAGGTGTGGCTTTGTAGGAAAAAATGTGTCACTAGGGTGGGCATTAAGGTTTCAGAAGCTCAAGCCAGGCCCACTGTCTCTTCTTGCTGTTTGTGGATCCAGAGGTAACACTCTCAGATCCTTTCCTGCACTGTATCTGCGTGTATGCTGGCGTGCTTCCAGCAATGATGATAATGGAACGAACCTCTAAACTGTAAGCCAGCCCCAATGAATTGCTTTCCTTCATAAGAGCTGCTGTGGTCACAGTATCTCTTCACAGCAATATAAAACCCTAACTAAGACATTTTGTGATTAAAAGCTTAGGTCCCTTGAACTTAGCAGCTGAGCATTGGTTTATATTATCATCTGTATACTGATGCCAAACTGTATCAGAGATATTTAATTATTTACTACACGTAAGAGATTATTTTGTAAGGAGATAGATAAAAGATATAAAAGCTTAACATGTTTTATTTTCTTATCAGTAATCTTAAGATGCAAAAGACATTGTTTTCATAAGACTTAGAAATTTTCCAAAACTTATCTCACTCACAAATTTTCCTGGATATATACATATATGTATGTGGAGATGTACAATACACAGGAATTTTATTTTCAAGTCCTACTTTATGCTAATCAGAGCTCTTCTAATGTACTATTCCAAACTTCTAGGGTTTGCAAATTTTTCTTATGTCAGTATCCTCATCTGTGGGGAGAAGACTGGGAGGGGGAGTTAGGGGGAGTGAGGTGGGCAGGGGGCAGGAGGGGATAGCTCTTTCTACCATGTGTCTGCACAGCTCTCGTGTAAACAAATCATTCAGACTATTTACAAAAGACAGAAATTCAAATAGTGACCATCTTTTGTATATTTTTTTCACATTTTGACAATCTGACAATTTGAGGTGCATTTTGTAACGTAGTCTCTTACAGTAAATGAAGCAAAAAAAAAAAAAGTGAAATTTTCTAATTCACAATCACAAAACATCACTGGTATCAAACTAGCCATATTTACCTTTTTTCTTAAAATGTTTATCATTTGTGTGTGCACGAGTACAAGTGTGTGTGTGTGTGTGTGTAGGGGTGTGTGTGTAGGGGTGTGTGTGCTGAGGTCAGAGGACAACACTAGGAAATCACTTCTCTCCTTCCATCTTCACATGGGCCCTGGGGATCCAACTCAGGTTTCCAAGCTTGAACAACAAGCCTTTTTACCTACCCAACATTCTGTCATCAGCATTAGTAGGTTCTCAACTGAGACCTTTGAGCTAGAAGTTTCTCATAGCCTCTTTGTATTCCTCTACTTCCCAGGAACCCAGCCAACAGCATGTTAAATATGAATGTGGTGCAGGACTGCTCAGACATTGTCACATTGTCATGTCTTACAGGTACTATTGTGAAAGTAGAAAGTAAGGCATATGCGGCAGTTCTCATGACCCTTTGTGTTTGTGTGTTTGTGTGTGTGTGTGTGTGTGTGTGTGTGTACGGGGGTTAAATGACCCTTTACAGCTATGAAGTAGCAATGAACATAATTGTACAACCACATGATCCCCACATGAGGAGTTGTGTTAAACAGTTGCAGCATGAGGGAGGTTAAGAGCCACTGGCATACAGGATGTCATTGGTCCTACCTTCTGGATAGCATGGAGCCTGCACCAAGTAGTATATATTACAGGTATACAGAAGATTCGTCTCTGACCTTCACTTTACAGCAGATGGGAAAGGAAAACAAAAGAAGAGGATGTCAATGGCCACTGTGACTTCGTCTGACATTGGCTGGTGAGTGTACTTCTAGAGCATTCCTGTCTCTTTTCTTGTTCTTTTAAGGCTTACGTAAACTATCTCTTTATAGCCTCTACCAGATGTTAAGAAATTACATAATGGAAGCTAGATATAAGAGCACTGCTTTATGCAAAGAAAGTGAGTAATTAAGAGGAGGAGATGGAGTGTATTTTAGTATCCCAGGATCTTCTGGGAAGAATGAAAACCCTACATTCAACACAAAGAAGCCCATGAAACACAATGTTTTTCACAGTACTGTTACTGGAATCTTGCCTCACTCTCCCTTCAGCTGCTCAGTTATTATGTTCTTCATCAAAAGAATTCAGAGGAGACATGCAGAGTGTATTGTGTAAGAGAGACAGTTTATTATAAACCAAGGTGCCCCTAAGGGATGAGTGGACAATGGCCATGGGGATCATGGCTGAGGAGAACACAGAGATGACAGTGGACAATGGCCATAGGGACCATGGCTGGGCAAAACACGGTTAGAGATGGCAGTGGACAATGGCAGGGAGACCACAGTGCCAAGCTATACACCAAAGTAGATTGTTTACTTTTCTAGGACAGACAGTTTTCCTGATGGGCAATTTCTTGTTCAGGTAATTTATAGGCCCATCTAAATTAATTCCTAAGGGACCAGATTCTAGAATGTCTTTGTCCTCTGAGAGAAACCAATGTCTCCACCCAGGGATAATGATCCAGTTCAGAATTTATTCTATCTATCTATCTATCTATCTATCTATCTATCTATTCATCCATCCATTACCTATGTATCTATGTATCTCTAGAACTGTCTATCTAGCTATCTGTCTATCTTTCTGTCTATGTAGTCATGATGTGTGTTGTGTGCTGTCTAGAATGTATATGGAGATCAGAGGACAAATCGCACAAGTTGGTTTTCTCTTTGTATCATGTTCCAGTATTTACCTTATGTTGCCAGGCTTCACAACCAAAGCCTTTACCTGCTGACCATTAAAATGGCCTTCAGATCCATTGTTTTGACCAAAAATCATATAACAGAGCAGATTAAAACTAAAGAAAAGAAGGAAGGTGGAAGGAAAGAAAGGAAGGAAGAAGAGAAGGAAGGAAGAAGGGAGGGAGGGAAGGAAGGAAGGAAGGAAGGAAGGAAGGAAGGAAGGAAGGAAGGAAAGAAGGAAACCCAAAGCTTCCCAGCAGACATGTGCTATCAGGAACTCCAACAATGATCTGACTCCTTCACCTCCTCCCCTCCTGTGGCATTGAAATTCCAAGGAGAGGCAGCTGTGCTGGGTTTCCCTTCTTTAAAACTAGTGCCTTCCCAAGGACACAGACTGCAAGCGAATTATGAAGACGGGGTCTAACTACCTTCCATCTATCCTCTATGACCTTTAAGCCTGCTACTTCTAAACTTACCACCTAAGAGTACTGAGCTTTAAATCCAGAGATACATACATGTTAAACAAAGTCTTTACCACTTGATCTGCCTACCTCCACTCCAAAGAAATACATATTTTTGGTGAGGAAAGAATTGAGATTTTTTTCCCTCTCGCTTCTTTTCTGATCTTATTGGGATCTGTTTGAAGATAGAATACTTAGTTAGCTGCTAGCTGGCACACCATGCCAAGCGCCTGTTGTTACCTCTGAAATACAGAAAGCAGCCTGCTATTTCACTTCATGTGAAAGAATAAAATTCTCGGCCTGCCATTTAATCCCATGGTGTGTTAAATAAATAGCTCCTAGCAGTAAATGATAGCATTTAGTTATGCATTGACATAAATCAGTTTGTAAAAACTCCAGGTTACATTTCACAGGTATTTAATATTTCCAAATAATAAGAAGAGAACAGTTCAAACATTGCTGGTTTTATTTCATCAAATTCATGAGCTTTGATGTTCTAAGACGTTAGTTAAATTAGCTTTAGGCTTTAATTTATCAGGGAACAATCTAGAAACCCGTTTATGTGTGGAAGCTGGGCAAATAAGTCTGAAGATGATTTATTGGACTATTAACTTCTACATTTAAAAAGGGATATAGAGGATCATACATCACACGAGACACTAAAGTACCAGGGTTAAAATACTGAGTGTACAAGGTTTAAGTAAGAGTGGAAACAAGGAGATAACGGAGAGCTGGGATACAAGGTGGTAAACCAAAGCTAAGGCTACATAAGAAAACTTTGTGGAAATTCACGACTTTGTGAGTTAATTTGGAAACATAGCATTTTAAAAAGGGAAAGTGTTTAATAAAAATATCGTGCATAGGTAGACAATGGTTCCTCCAGAAGAGAGGAGTTGTTCAATGGAATCTTCAGTGCTCAGGGTAGGATAACGCCTATGAGTTATTGTTCAGAGAGGCCCCAGAAACCCAAAAGGAATGCAGACTAGTGATGTTGCTTTGGGTTGCCCACTATTACTACATTGTAAGATCTTGCTGTTGAAGACACAATATACTTAAGTTGCAATGCAAAGAGACATCAACCTAGCATTAACCTGGACTACCTCATGAGGGAAGGAGAGTTCTGGCTATCTTTCATAATATAAAAAGTACAGTGTACATTACTGGGTGAGAAAAGCCATCAACTGAACTACCCAGCTGTGGACACTGCATGCTGTGGGACTGGCCTTCAAGGTAAGATGTATCCATGATGCTTTCTCATCATGGAGTGATGGTCACATTCATGAACAAGATAGATGAAATTCCAGCACAGACGTGGCCCAGGCACTCATGAGTCCTACACTCAGGTGAGGTGCTATTGACATTGATGGGTGTTAGCGGAGGAGGAGCCATTTTTTTTTTCAGAGATGTGGCAGCTGGTCGGTTGCCTGTGCTCATGCCAGCAGCTCATAGAATTGAGTGGACTGTTTACAGAAAGGAAGAAGACATGACGGTAGAAGGGGCGAGAACTGGGGTATCCAGGGGAGGAAGAGAAGAGAGTTGGAGGGTGAATGTGATCAAGATAAATCATATACACATATGAAATTACAAAGAATAAAATATATTTTTAAATACAGCATATAAAACCAACATAATGCACAGAACTATTTAACCTGAATTTAAAAATGACAATACAATAATTATAAAATATGTAAAATAAAACTACAATGTCTGTATTTATAAGTGTACTGCATTCAAATTAAACATCCACCTACATTCAAATCCATAAAAGTATATTTATTTAGAAATAAAGTTTAAAAAGAAATAAGTGAATCATTGAACACAGAAGCTGAAAGGGGATAGGCAGTAGGAATTTCAAGGAACGATGAAAGAAAAGACAATGTGAACCAAAAGAAACAAAGGTAGAAAGCAAAAGGAATAGAATGGAAAGCAAATTGAGAGGGGATTGATAAAAACGATGAATGATCAACAAGAAGTTCCGTGAGCTAGAGTTCTGATGAAGCTAATACAAAAGGAAGATACATGACAGAAAATACTCAATGGCATTCCACCTTCGATCACGAATATGAATTATAATGACATTTCACCTGAATGAAGAGTAGTGTTGAACTCAGGATAGAGTTAGTACCCTTACAAGAAGCACAAAAGGCATTCTCTGTCTTTCTCTCTCTGTCTCTGACTCCTTCCTTCTCTCTCCCTCCCTTTCTTCCTCCATTTCTCTCTAATTCTGTCTCCCTCCCTCTCTCTCCACCTCTTTCTTTGTCTCTGTTTTTCTCCTCCTCCCTCCCCTTCTGTCTCTCTCTCTTCTGTTTCTCTTCCCTTACCTACATCCTTTCCTCCCTCCCCATCAGTCTCTGTCTCCCTTCCTCCCCCTCTTGCTTTCTCTCTGTCTCTGTCTCCTTCTATCCTCCCTCTGTCCCCTCTTTCTCCTATTCAAGGGAGATGGAGCTTTCTAAAACTCAGGACACCCTAGCCTATACTAGCACCCTGATGCCAGACTCTTCTATCTCCATCTCTGGGATTTTGAAAAGTTAACTTGTATTGCTTGAATCATCAACACTATCCCATTTTAGTGGCAGCAAACAAAAATAGCAAAGGTTAACATTAGTAGTGTAAGACCCAAGGCAGGGACTAGAAGCAGGGTACAATATGCTGCAGCTTCTTTGTGCATAAAATAGCAGCCAGGGTCAGAAAGACGAGTGCTCTGGCATGAAGTAAGTAAAATGTATCCCCAGTCACCTGGATGGTAGAAACTGGAGCTCTTGGTGTTGTGTGAGGATTAGGGAGTGCAGGTGGTGACGGGCGTTGTGCCAGGCATAGTAAGCAGTTAATAATTGGCGGGTGCCATCTTATGAATAAGTGGCAGTTGAAATCTGATTAATAACAATGCAGTCTAATTTTCTGCTTGTTAGGTATGTGGCAACTTGACTCAGGGGAGTGTAATAGTTGCTAGTGGTGCCTGAAGGATGAAGAAGCCACATGGGTTAGGAAAGAAAAGTAGAATTGTGTCAAGCCCCAACATAAATGTTTCTTTATCATATTAAAACTATGTCTATAAGAACATTTAAAAATGTTTTTTTAAAAACAAAACAAAACAAAACAAAACAAAACACATAGCTACTTTCTGAAATGGGTCTCTACTATCTAAATCCAACAGCTTCTTGAGCAAAGAGGGATGTAGCTATTTCCATCAGCATGGAGACAGTGGGTCTCCATGACTGCCGTTTAGAAGATTCTGTCCCAAACTTCCTTTCAGCGACCTGGGAAATGTTACGTGAAGCCCATTTCTCAATCCAATCAACCTCCTGCCTAAATTCCAGCCCTTCCAGAAGCCAGATGCCCCTCTACTCGAACTGCTTCTGTGCACTAGGCTTCCCTCTTCAATCAAGGAAATGACAGCTGATATCTTAATTGCTTTTGTCTGGCCAAAGAAGCACATATCTGTTGACAGATGGGCTTAATGCAATTCTAAAAGGAAATATCAAAGATAAGACACAATTCTTCTTAATGCAGCACTATTTGAAGGAAGCAACTGAAAGAAAGGCATAGACCCCAATTTTATAGAGATCCTTTTGTTTGATTGGTGGTGTTGGGATTTGAGCCCAAGGCATTATGGGAGATAAACAAGTGTTCCGTGACTGAACAGGACACTTTATGAGTGAATATAGGTATGCACTGTCATTCTTCTTGACTGACATGTAGCCATCACCATAAGGCTCTGGATCAGAAAATCCCACAGGGACCTGAAGGGCACAATTTTTTTGCAACCTACTTTTAATAAGAGTTCAACCTTTTCTCTAGCCCACCACCCAGCAGAGGTAGTAGAAGAGAAAAATTATTAGGATATGGGGGAAGTGGACCTGTTCAGCAATAGTTCTTTAGGGGTGAGCTTGATCTTCTTGGGCAGCAAACAACCAACATGACTTAGCAGCTGCAGACCAGTCCTTTAGACAGGCAGACCCAGGCATGAACCAGCAGCTATAGTCCAATTCTTTCAGCAAGCATACACCAGGCAGCTGTAGTTCAATCCTGAAGAAACTGCCAGGCTCTCCCACTAGCCTGAGGCAAGGCTGCAGAAGCAGCAAACTTCCACAGGAACCTCACAAGCAGTTCTTGGTGGGCAAGTTTCTCTCAATGGCAGCGTTATCACAAGTTGAGTGCAACAGTGCTATGTAAATTGAACCAATATACAAGTGTCTTTAGTGAGGAATAGCGAGGTGGAGCAAGCCAAACAAATGCTTAATGCTTATCTCCTACTGTCTGGGGGATTATATTTATATTCCTGCATCAAGAGTCCTTTCACATGTTTGCTATATCCAAATATCCTCTGACCTGTGTCTGCTTCAGGAAAACAGTCATGTGTTTGCTTTAGCAAGACATCCTTTCGCCTGTGTGCCCCAGCAAAACATCATTTGGCATAACTAACTTTACAAAGGAACTAGAAGTTTCCACTTCGGGGACCTAGCAGAAGTCATCAGGATAACTGTTCTATCTTTTGATAATACCCAAATTGTGCCTATTTAAATAAAATGACACTGGATTTCATCAATATTGGCAAACGAGAAATGATTATAAATCTATTAAGTGGACACACATTATAAACAGGAATGGTAGCTTAACAGGGATATCTTGTAAAGTGTCTTAATAAATATACAATTTGAGAGTAAGTTTCGATGGCTGTTGTAGGTAAGGTTGGGTCTGACTGCCTTCAAGTCCTTGGGCTTGTAGGGAACAAACAGCTTTGGAGTCTGGAGAGTTATAGGATGCCCTGACCTCTGCCCATGCATTTGTCTCTTTCTGCTCTTAGCTTGGTTTTCTCATGGGCAGACTTGGTCAGGGCTACCTACGTGTGCTCGGCTTTATGGTGATTCATCTCCGATGTTTCCTCGGTGCATTTCAATGTGTTCTTATCACTACTGCACGTTGACAGGTTCCTTTGAATTCCACCACCTTTTACTGGCCCTAGGATAACCAGATTTTCATACTGGGAAAAGTGACCTCTGCTTGCTAGTCAATACCAACTACACTCTGTCCTTGTAGACTCTTGACTCGTGCACAAAGAATATCTGTGAAAATCCTCTTCTTTTAGAAAGCTTTGTGCCGTCAGCTCTTTCGTTGCTCAGACAAATCTGTTCTTTCCTTTTCCTGTTAAAACTCAATCCTCTTCTGTAGAGTGAGCGTGCCACATGCTTCACAGACACCATCATCCCAAAGTGGTCGCATTTAACAGTCCAAAACTTTCGCCGCCAGAGTATAGAGACCATAGAGTGCCTGGGAGCTTCCTTTGTGCATTCGTGATAAGAAACTCAGCTTTACCCGTTCATCTTCCTTACTTAAGCACAACTGGCGTACACTTGAGAAAATGAAGGAGTGTTTTGAAATGTCTTTTCCCAACAGCAATGATATTCTGGTTTTTAAGTCACATTATGTAAATGTGAATGTAGTTTGCACCAAAGTTCCAGGGAAAAGTGATGAGCAGGTTAAGCATCCATCAAAGATTCAAGGCGAGCATGCCGTGGCTCAGCCAGTGACTGCTTGACACAAGACGCCAAGGCTGTGTCAACACATGGTGGTTGAAAATGAAGAAAATTGTGACATTTTAGTGACTCCAGGTGTCACATTTCAGACACATGTGTCTCGTTTTCAATTGACCCTTTTGTTAACTACCTTGTTAATAACCTACATTAACCTACATTATAGGTAGGTTAATACAGCACTTTCTGACATGAAGCACTTTGGTTCATCAAACATGCCACCCGACAAGTGTCTCATAGTGCTACTTGCATGTGACAAATGCAAGTCTTGTAGACATGGGTGGCTTTTGTCCCCTCATGTCTAAGACCAAAGACTAGTCTGGCTCTAGTCAGGTTTGCAGCCTTCATCCTAACTGGGTGATAATGATATGAACATCAGATGCTGTTTGAGTTGAGCATTCAGGAGCAGAGTTCTCCACACTGACTTTTACTTCTCTCTGAAAAGGGAAGGTTTACGGTCATTTTATTTCACCCTTAGCTGGACAACAGCAGAAAGATACTGCATACGGTTCTCAGTGTTGCTGTGCATTCTTGGGGAATCAGCTCTGCTTTTGAATGTAACCATGGCCAACTGGACTGTGAGAAAGTCAACCTCACCCTGCCTGGCTTGCTAAAGGCCTGTTTCTCACCGGGCAGCTATCAGGTCAGGTGCTGTTGAAGAATCCGTCAGAGGATTTTCACTTTTCAACTTGGTTAAAATCCTATACCAAGTCAAACGCAATTAGTTGCATTCATGGGGCAGATGGTATAGTATTCAATAATAAAGTCTAAATTCCTTCCCTTAATTGAGTAATGCATTTCACATGACCTCTTTTGAAAACTTCAAAACTGATTTTCCTCAAACAGGTCTGTATGTTATTTGGAGGCAGGCCCAAACAGGTTAAAATTGATTTAATACTTTCCTCTCAAAGAACATTATGTAAATGAAAGCGAGTCAGCATGGAGCGGCTTATAGTAATGCCTGCTTCTACACAAATTAGATCTGCATAGGGCTAAAGAGGCAGCAGTGAACTGTTTGAACAACTTCTGAGTCTCCAAATGCAAGACGCTATGGTTTAAATAAATCATTTCATATTGGGTGAACTCAACGTCCATTATTAATTTGTTGAAAGCAAATCATTGATAATGTTAACTAAATAATATATATGTTTATATATGTGGGGGCGTTTGTGTGTGGTCAAACTGGATAGAATCATTGTAGCACCAAAACACAACTTTTGGACAACAAAAGATGAAATAGAATATCATATCCGCATTGTGTATAGTAAGTTGCTGTCACAAAGTACCCGAGGAGACAGTTTGGAAGGAGAAAAGGATTATTTGGTTCATAGCTTCAGGGGTTTCATTCTTTGGATGACTGGATCTATTATTTCAGCCAATGATGAGGCAGACTGTCATGATGGTTGGAGCATGTGGAAGAGGTGACCAGTTACCTCACGTCAGACAGGAAGCAGTGAGAAAGAGAGAGAGAGGAGAGAGAGAGAAGGAGAGAGAGAGGGAGAGGAGAGAAAAAGAGAGAGGTGGAGACTAAAAATAGTTTACATTTCATCCGTAGTGACTTACTTCCTTGAAACAGGCTCATCTCCCAATAGCCCATTTAGCCATGAATTTCTCACAGGATTAACCCTTGATGTGGTTAATGTCCCTGTGTTCCAATCTCTCCTCAACACCACCACCAATTTGGGACTAAGCTTTCAAAATGTGAACCAACCCCTGACAGTACCCTTGGTAGACCTTGGGTTACTATTTTTCTTAACCACAACTCAAAGGGTTTTTTTCTTAACCACACTAGTTTTCCCTCTGGTGGAATTTAGAATATGCTGAGTTTTCCCAATCTATATCAGTAGTGCCATTACAGGCTCCAAACGACTCACTAAATACCACAAGTGGAAGAAAGTCCACCCATCTTTGATTTCGTGGGTAACGGCTACAATGCACATGTATTGGAATTGCTGCATCCCAATGTAGCATACATGACAGCAATTGGTCCAGGTACAGCTCAGCCTTCTGTGACAAAGCCTCTAGTCACAAGGTGAGACTTATTTATAATTCTTTTTATGCATCATTCTTTTATTATGCTAATGAGAAAGTATAGTCGTTAAGATTTTCAGAAGTCACATTTAAGTCACAGAGGCAATGAAAGCCCCTACAAAGACATGTGCTTTACCACCCAGTCAGATGATTTCTTAACAGCACATGCGTGAATCCAAAAAATGTCTAGGATATAGAATGTGCTGAAGAGAAAAAAATGTCCCCTATTGATTTAAATTTGGTGACTGGAGACTGTGAATTAAGTTGGCAAGATATCAGCATGGGAAAGGGTACAATTTCTACATACAATGGCATTTTTGTGTATACCAGGAGCTACACAGCAAAGAAATAAACTCAAAAGACCAGTTAGATTAGTGATTCTCAACCTGTGGGTCGCCACTCCTTTGGGGGAAGCGAACAACTCTATCGCAGTGGTCTCCTAAGACTATTAGAAAACAAATATTTACATGACGATTCATAATTGTAGCACAATTACAGTTATGAAGAAGCAATGAAGCTACTTTATGATTGGGGGGTTACCACAATGTGAGGAACCGTGTTCAAGGGACACAGCATTAGGAAGGTTGAGAACCGCTGAGTTAGATTGTGGGCCATACAAAGGCAGTAAATTGTGAAGGAACTGGGCCAATGAAGGGGGATTTTGACTTAGGGATGATTAAATTTGGGGAGAGTGCCTAGGAAGTATACAGAGGAACTAACTCCTGGGAGATGTGGCTCTTTGTGATGTTTGTGTAGATTCTTGTTTTAACTTCCATTCCAGCTCTAGAGTTCTTCTCTTCTTGCTGGTGTGAAGTGACTCCTCTTTCATAGGACTTTTATGTTCTGTTTTTAGACACATACAGGAATAACATAAGATATATATATATATATATATATATATATATATATATATATATATATATTGGCATCTGTTTTTACTCAATTGGCTTCTACTCAAAAAATAATTTCATGTTAAAGCTACATATTTGGAGCTGAATTTTCTTCAGCCTACTTGGGAAGAAAGTATATCCAACCATGGCTTCACACTGATAGTGAAGTGAATGGAGAGCAACCCCTTCAGACTCGTTCAGTAGCCTTTGTGCCCAATTTAATCTCCCAGATTACTTCTGCATTACAGCTGTCATAGTCTTTAAATTATCTAATATTTACTGTCTGTTTGGTTTCTGGATAGCAGCCATCCTATATGTCAAAGCCTTGGACATATCCCTGTTGGATCTGTGTGATCAATTTCTGCTTTTAGATGCAGGGCTCATTTCTACATGGCTGTATTAGTATATAGCATCTATAGAAGTTTCTAGAAATCTCAGTGAAGTAGAAAAACCATATTGTGAGGGAGATGGGCATTGTGAATCTTGTCCTTGCTCTGCGAGTCACTGGCAGCAAGTCCTTCAAAGGTACCATTATGCACACAAAGTTTCAGTCCTTGTAGTCACGAGGACAGAGTTGGCATAGTTGATGACGGTTCAGCAATGCCAATGATGATGTCGGTGAGTAGCAGGGAAGTGCTCCTTAGTTTTATAGTCTCTTTGTGAAAGACCTTGTTATTTTCCATAGATGTATTCCTTTTTCCAACTTCCTCCTTCTTTTACATTCAGATTAAGCACAATCATCCTTGATCAGAAGTATTCATTTATCTGGAATAAACAGTCCTGGCTTAGATCAATAGTTCTTAACCTAATGCTGCAACCCTTTAATTCAGTTCCTCACGTTGTGGTGACACCCAACTATAAAATTATTTTTATTGCTATTTCATATCTGTAATTTTGCCACTGCTATAACTTGCATTGTAAATATCTGTGTTTTTGATGGTCTTAGGTAATCCCTGTGAAAGAATTGTCCAATCCCCAATGGGGTCACACCCACAGTTGAGAACTGCTGTTTTAGAATGATGTAATCGACGTCATTATGTACCAGTATATAGCATGTTAAAGTTTCATTCAGTATCCACTTTGAGGTCTGATCCCTCAGGCAGCAGACTGTAACAGGGTAGTCCACTGGTACTCATGATGGAAAGCTCTACTGATTTTCAGTGTAGTGTATATGGTGCTTACTTACTCACATGATAAATTTCTTTGGCTGATCAACTACCCACTTATAGTGAAAGGCCCCCGGAGAGGAGAGACCCCACTCAAGCCACTGGAGATCACGGTCACCCAATGACTCACAAGACACCGATCTTGTTGCAACCAGCAAGAGGTATATTTCAAGAAATCAGCATGCTGAGGTTGAGACTCATAACCCACGCAGGGCAGAGGAGCTCGACCCCCAGCTCGGGGAGAGTAGAGTATTTAAAGGAAAAAAACCACAAACCAGGGGGGGGGTAGGAGCGCTGGGCAGCACCAGTGGAAAGTCCCAGCCTATTATTCAGCGTGTGACAGGGCTCAAGGAACAATCATGGGGAACTATAGGTTTCTTTCTCAAGAACTCAATCTTATTCAACCATATCATCTACTTTGTGGTCAGCCAAGTTCTTGGAACACAAAGCCCCAGAACTAGCTGACCTGCTCTCTTAGCTCTATTCTATCTGCTAGTCTGCTAGGGGTAGAAATTTTATTAACCCTTCAATAGTATATGGTTGGCTCATGGTCAACAAATAATTTGGAGTGGGTGAATTAATCCGTGTTGTCTAGGGTATAGGTTAGTTAAAACTAAGGGGCTAATTATTCAATGATTAAAATCTAGACTCAGCAACTACTTGGAACAGACATAGACAAAGAAATGGAAGTTAACTAATTTGGAATTGAATTGAAGACAATTAATCCTTTCACCTTTGGAATACAAATAACCAGTACAATTTTCTCCCACTTGACGCATTTAGACAAAAAGATTCATTTTTAAAGTGAAAAGTCAAAGTGTAGATGATTCATATGTCTAGGAAAAAACTCTGATGGGAACTTCTGACTCTGAATAAAAGCACCCTTCGACAAAAGAATGCTTTTAATAATAAGGAAAATGAGTACATTTAAGATATCTGTGTTGAGTGATCTCCAGGGATTTTTTTTTCTTCTTCTATGATATCTATGAGGCCCACCATGGGCAAGCACACACCATAGGGAAAGCTCATCTCTATTCTAGCATCCATTGATCAAACTCATTTGTAAGCAGGGTAGATGACATCATTCTGTTATTGAGATTCCAGGTCAGGTGACTACAAACTACCCTACCTTGGGAACTAGCCACAAGGGCACACCATTAGATCTTCATTTTGCTGACAGTCATTAATCTGCCTATTGCAATGTGGAAAACCATGTTCTGGGAAGGAAACATTTCCTATGTTGTTTCTTAGGAAGAGAGATTTAGGAGAATAAAAAGTCATGGCACATAGTAGAAGAGATTTCTAACATATACATACTTATATGTGTATAGACATTTATATAGAGAGATACGTGTCATAATATATACATATATTTAGTAAATGACTGTATATGGTCAAATCATATACAGTCATCTGTATATGAACCAGATGGGTCATCTAATACAAAATAGACAATGACTTGAACAAAGATTTGTAACACAACATAAAAGAAAATCCTCCAAAGTATTAAGTTGTTTCTAAGTAAATAAGTGGGTCCCAAAACAAACCCCATTAATGATTATGAAAGTACAAAAGTATCCGGGGTATGACAAGGAAAAATTCACAGAACCATAGCATTCAAAATTAATTAGTTTTCAGAGAAAGAAAAATATGATAAATAATGAAAAGAAGTTCAGATAAATAGAGGCAAATCCAAAAATTATTTAGATGACAGTAACAATAATATTAAAACAACTTTTAGAGCTGAGTATTATATGTTTAGGGTTAGATAGAAACAGGAGCATAGTAAAGGCCTTAATATAAGACCTGGGGCCTAGAAACTTCTAGGTGGAAATATAGATAAAACTCTTCAAGATTTAGGCTAGAGCTTTCTGAAGAAAGAAAAATTCCAAAAACTGACAATGTGCTTACATTAAATTACAAAGCATATGCACAGTGGAGGAAAACATCAGCAGAGAGAAAAGAGGAAAAGCAGACTGGGGAAAGTATTTGTGAATTATACATGAGGCAGGGCATTAACATGTAGAATATATAAATACTACAGAAATTAAACACTGAAAATCTCATTCAATTAATAGAAGGACTAGTGAACTAAATAGATATCTTGCAAAAGAAAAAATGTACGTAGCCAATAAGTACTTAATCTACAACTCTTGGATGTTATCTGCAGTGCACTGTAGTTGACTTTACACAGAGATCCTTGCTTTTGCTGTTTTAAGACATGCAACCAGCTTAGATGCCCATCAGCAGACAAATTGTTAAAGAATATCTGGCATAGATACACAATGGAATTTTATCCAGCCATAAAGAAGAAATTTCCAAGAAAATCGAGGCAACTAGAGATTTATGTTAAGTAACATAAAGGTAAAATACCATATATTTTCTGTCACAGGCAGACTAGGTCTAAGTTGAAAGACAGACAGACAGACAGGGAATAGAAACATGATGCTGGGGAGATGGCTCAGCACTGTCAGATATACAATGTATCTTATATAATAAAATCAATGTAAAAGCAGACACTATTACATGCCAGTCCTGAACACACAAATGCCTTTGCCCTTGAGTCCAAACCTGTGCCTACATGTCTTTCATGTAGCCTGACTGGAGTTGTCAATTGGAAACACTACAGATTTGTTCAAGTCAAAGTCTCCCTACTAGGAAAGAAAATAATTTAGTCATTATTCTACTCTGCCATTTTTTCCTATTTTTCTTTTGTTTCTCTCTCTCTCTCTCTCTCTCTCCTCTCTCTCTCTTCTCTCTCTCTCTCAAGGTTTATTTATTTATTTTATGTATATGAGTACAATGTCACTGTCTTCAGATACACCAGAAGAGGGCATCAGATCCCATAACAGATAGTTGTGAGCCACCGTGTGGTTGCTGGGAATTGAACTCAGGACCTCTGGAGAGCAGTCAGTGCTCTTAACTAACTGAGCCATCTCTCCAGCCTCCTCTTTTTCTTTTATTGAGTAATTTTTTCATAGAATATGTGCTGGTTGTTCTTTCCCCTCCTCAACTGCTCTGAGATCTCCCCCCACCCTTGTGAATCCCCATCCGTTCTGTCTCTCTTAGAAACAAACAGACATCTAAGGAATAATAATGAAACAAAATAACATTTAAAAGAAAAACAGAATAAGACAAAACAGACAGACAGGTAAAAAAGAGCCAAGGAGGAAGGAAGCATATAGACCACATATGGACAGAGACACGTTTGGACACAGAGAAACCCATAACAGCACACAACTGGAAGCTATATGTAAAGGACCTGTAAGATTTTATAAAAATGCTATGACAAAACATTATGCTGCCACTGAGAGTTTTGTGTTGGCCAGCTGATGGGCTTGGGTGGTTAACCTCAAGAGTACTTTGTATCTTTAGTGAGAATCCCTTAAAGGAAACTAATTTTTCAGTTGTGAGTGATTATCAATTGGACATAGCTTCTGGGTTAGGGATAGAGCCTGTGTGCATTTCTCCTTTCAGCTGTAGGACCCATGCATGTTCTGTGTATGCTGCCACAGTCTCTGTGAGTTCATACATGCAACTGTCTTGCTATGTTTACAGTGGCTAGTTTTCTTGGTGTGCTCCATCCCCTCTGGTTCATATACTCTTTTAGCCTCTTTGTCTGCAGGGTTCCCTGAGCCCTAAAGGGAGGGATCAGATGGAGACATCCCGTTTAGGACTGAGTGTTCCGAGATCTCTCTCTCTCTCTCTCACTGTACATTGTGTGGCTGTGGGTCTCTGTTTTTGTCTCCCATCCACTGCAGGAGGAAGCTTCTCTGATGATAGCCGAGCAAGGCACTGATCTACGAGTCTAGCAAGGAGGTCAGTAAAGTACAAACTGTTCTCTCCTTGCCATTTATTTTCTACCTTGCAAACATCTTTATTTCAGATGGGCACACTGGAAATGTCACCAAGTTCTCTGAAATTAATCATATCTTCACATTTGAAGAAGAGAAACCTATGATTGTCTGAGTCACAGTTGACATTCTAGACTTTAAAACCATCCTCCAGTAAATATTAAATTTCTAGAAACAAGGTGAACTTAAAAACTTAACTTTGTTGGAAGCAGGTTTCTTTTAGTAAGAAATATTTCCTGAAAGAACTTCTTTGAGACAGGGTGCCTCTCCACCACAGTTGCAGAATTATTAGACTTTGCCTTGACCAAGATTTTGCTGGAGTCAGATAATGTATCAAAACTTAAAGGCCTCTTGAGGCAGAGCAGTAAGAAGGCACATAAAGAAATAAGAATCACATTGGCCATCATCTGGCTCTGAGAAAGAAAGCTGGAAACACAAGCAGCACCTAACCCAACCATCTCTCCACTGCACACACAATGATGTACACCCTTTCACAAGTCTTAGTGGGTAATTTGCTTCTGATCTGTGATGTAATGTTTACTGATGATGTGGTCTCAATCAGAACCTAATTTCCATCATGGTTATGTGTTAGTCTCTAAATATAGATAATTGTTCTCACTTTTCTTCCCCTATTTATTTGGGTTTTAACACCTTTACTAGAGCTAGGATGACGGTAGTGAATGTCTCTTTTGTTTCCTCTGATGAAGGGATGAGATTCAAGCTCTGAAAATACACAGCATGGGCTGAGTTCAGAGCATCTCTTTCTCTTTTTTTTCTCATGAGCCCTAGGCCTAAGCTTGGAAGCTTGCAGCCTCCATACAATCTAATATTGCAAGCTGACTGATTCAGTCCGGCCTCTCTCTACTTCTTACTGTATTGTTCTGCTTGACTTCATACTAACTTTGGCAATATGTTCTAATCATCTGGCTCCTCATCATTCTCTGGCTCATTCTGTCTTCACCTGTGTCTAGCTTGTTCCCTCCGGCACCTACCCGTCTTTGTAAAACTGTCCCACTAAAACTGACACACACACACACACACACACACACACACACACACACACACACCTTATCTCCCTCCATTGCTCCTTAGTAGCCTGTCTTTTCTGTGCTGTTCTCATGTATATTGGGTATACCCTATCTCTGATCCATTCTGTCAAATCTTTCTCTTATTCTTCACTTTGTCTGGCCCTCAATTAGACATCAATTTCAAACATGAATGCTTCCTTCTACAAACTAACCGTATCTTCATTGTTAGGGATTGAAAGCATGTATTAAGGGAGTGTCTATATTCTTGCCAGATAATGTTATAATACAGGATGTGTCTGCATTCCAGCTGTATCATATAGGCCGAGTTCTTTGGATGTGATCCCTTGCCAGAGCAGCCATGTTGCTGAATTAAATTTCTTCTATAGACTGTTATTTTAAAGGTAGATTCTAGGATGTTGTCTGTTCCATTTGCAAGTCTGAGTGTATAAACCATATACTGCTATCAAGATTTATATTTGTTATTAGGATTTTTAAAGTATTTTGTTTCTTATCATTATTATTGTTGTATGGGTATGAAGCATTTGTAAATGTGGGCACACTTGTGCTAGGGTGTGTGTGTGAATTTCAGAGGGCAACTGCGGGAGCTGGCTTTCTCATTCCACTGTGGATCATGAAGATGGAATTCAGGTCGTAAGGCTTATGGAAGCAGACACTTCCTGCTGAGCCATTATTAGAATTTATAGCCTTGTTATGTATGCACCTGACCTTTGTAAATTCTGTCGCTATTTATTGCCATTGAATATAAACTGTCTTAGGCAAATGATGGATGTCTTCTTCATGATGCAGAAGAATATAGATACACATGTGTGTGCACATGCACAGACCCATGATACTTTTAATCATACATTGTTTGAAATAGCATTCCAGAATCAATTTCAATTCTAAGAAATTTTGAATTACTAATTCAACACTTTTCCTTTGCAAGCTAGTAATTAGAGGAAAGAAAAAATTATATACAGTGTGTCATACTTCCTATTTTTAACAGTCATTAAAACACGTGGCCAAATTCATTAATTCTGATGAAAGGAAAATGTCCCTGACATTGTTTATTTCAAGAGAACTGAAGATCCCCATTTCAATTTAAGGCATTAAAGGCATAAATAGAATCTTATCTATCATATTCATTCTTGTTATTAGAATTTTCTTGCTATTTTACCTGTGGGGTGTGTGTGTATGAGTGTGTGTTATGACATACAGCCATTTTTTTTCATTGAATTTTGTCCTCTATATGTAAGTTCTTATGTGCTGAAGCAGGGTAGATATTCAAGTGGTTTTGGAGCATTATGTTGTAATGTTAAGAGCATGCGTTTTGGAGTGGAATGTTGAGGTTCAGTCATGTCTCCAATACTAACTAACTATGTAACTTGGACAGTGTATTTTTTTTTTTTTTTTTGGATTTTTTGAGACAGGGTTTCTCTGTGTAGCCCTGGCTGTCCTGGAACTCACTCTGTAGACCAGGCTGGCCTCAAACTCAGAAATCTGCCTGCCTCTGCCTCCCAAGTGCTGGGATTAAAGGCGTGCGTCACCACGGACACTATATTTAAATCCTTGGCCTTTTGTTGCCTTGTGTATTAAATGGATAAAATACTAACCCCTAGATCAAGGCAGTTTAAGAGAATGAAGTGAGTTCCTGTGTGTAAGCTGTATAGACAATGCCTAACGTATTGTAGATTCTCAATAATCATTATAGACCTATTGTCTACATATTACTCATTATATTTCATGAAACAAAATATCCATATATGAACATATTGACTATTGTTTAGAAATTTAACTGTGTTTAGGGCAATATTTGGCTGAACAAGGTCTAAACTGTAGGAAATATAGTATGGAGTAATAGACATCAGAAAGATCGGAAATAGCTAAACAAAACTGAAGTAGCACTGGCTGAGAGCAGAAGCGTGGTGAGAAAGCACAGGGAAGAAAGCAGAGCAGTGGACTGCAGGTGGAAGGAGACAGGGCCTGGCTCCAACATGGCAGAAACAACAGAGAAAGGGAGCCAGAACCGCCTTGAACTTGTTGCTACAGTGTAGCACTAGGGAATGCAGACATCATCCTTTTGTTCTCTCGGGGCATAGAGACCCCAGGGCCATTAACTGTGGCTGGTTTCTAAGCAGAAATTGCCCAGAAGCCATAATCCTGCTTTCTACTCTGTCACCTAAGGAGTTTTCATTGACTTTCTGTTGTGTGTACTCTCTTATTGTCACAAGACCCCTAAAGGTGAGTGTTTCCTTGAAAGCAGGGCAAGTTATGAATAAAAATGAGCCTCACATTGGAAACCTAGCCTCCTGACTCTGTTGGAGGTATTTTTAATTATACTTATTCGTGTATTTGCATGTGGATGTGTCTGCTTTATGTATAGATGGAAGAGAAGAACTTGCAGGAGGAGTTCACTCGTTCTTTCACTATGCAGGTTTCAGGGATCAAGCTCAGGTAGCTACATCTTGGTGGCAAGCTCCTTTTCTCATTGAGCCATCTTGCCAGCCCCAAGTTTTAGTTGAGTTTGTATTTCCTCTTCCAGTTTCTATGGCAGAGTAAATACATATGATTGACATTAGCTACAACATGCTTTGCATGCTTCGACATCCTAGATACTGCCCAGTACACTAGCATCCATGATGGACAGCTATTTGTAGCTGTTAAATACCGTAGACAAAGCAACTTAAAGAGAGAAACAATTTATTAGTTCACACTTTCCAAAGCTTGACATTGTAACCACTTGCATTTTTACCTATGTGCTGTAAGGGGATGATACATAATTGCAGGAAAGATGGTGGAAGAGTCCAGTTCTTTTCTTGGCATCAAAGAAACAAAGACAGACTGACTGATATCTGGACACGCAGAAGGAAGGACAGGTTCCAATATCACTTTCAAGAACAAGTTCCCAGTGACTTAACTTCCCTGAGTACCATATCCTAGAGGTTGTTACCCGTCAAAGCACCACATACTTGCAACCATCTTCCCATACGTGAGACATTAGGGTGCTATCCAAACAGCAGCATGGTCCATTACGTAAACTACCCCAAAAGCATGCTGGGAGGCACAAACAGGAAAGGGTAGTGACCTCCTAGAATTAGAAGGCAGGAGGTCATTCTTACCTAACAAACAGCTGTGAATAATGTACCAGATGGGTATCTGTGAATCATCAGACACCCTGCAGTAGGGGTGAGGTGAGATGGTGAGGCTGAGAGTCAGGAGTAGGGGTGAGGTGAGATGGTGAGTCTGAGGGTCAGGAGTAGGGGTGAGGGGAGATGGAGAGGTTGAGGGTCAGGAGTAGGGGTGAGGGGAGATGGAGAGGTTGAGGGTCAGGAGTAGGGGTGAGATGAGATGGAGAGTTGAGGGTCAGGAATAGGGGTGAGGTGAGATGTTGAGGCTGAGGGTCAGGAGTAGGGGTGAGGTGAGATGGAGAGGCTGAGGGTCAGGAGTAGGGGTGAGGGGAGATGGAGAGATTGAGGGTCAGGATTAGGGTGAGGGGAATGGTGAGGCTGAGGATCAGGAATAGGAGTGAGGTGAGATGGTGAGGCTGAGAGTCAGGAGTAGGGGTGAGGTGAGATGGTGAGTCTGAGGGTCAGGAGTAGGGGTGAGGGGAGATGGTGAGTCTGAGGGTCAGGAGTTGGGGTGAGGTGAGATGGAGAGGTTAAGGGTCAGGAGTAGGGGTGAGGTGAGATGGAGAGGCTGAGGGTCAGGAGTAGGGGTGAGGGGAGATGGAGAGATTGAGGGTCAGGAATAGGGGTGAGGTGAGATGGAGAGGCTGAGGGTCAGGAGTAGGGGTGAGGTGAGATGGTGAGGCTGAGGGTCAGGAGTAGGAGTGAGGCTAGATGATCTCTCCATGCTTACATCCTCAGATATATCCCACGCACAGGCGAGAGAGTCCTATAACTCCCCACTCCCACTGTTGAGAGTCCAGTGAACTACAGAATCATGAGATATGTAGAGGACCTAGCTCACAGAAACTGAGGAGACAATCAAGGACCATGTGTAGGTCTGAGCTAGCTCCCACTCACTGTGACTTGATTCCGTGATCTGTGTCCTCAAGATGTCTTTGACCCCTCTGGCTTCTACAATCCTTTTTTCCCCTCTGAGCTGTTTGGCTGTGAGTCTCTGTATCTGCTCCAATCAGATGAAATCCCTCGGATGACAGTTGGGCTAGACACTTACCAGCTTATGGCTGCTCACCTGCTCGAGGCATTGGGCTTACGCTGTTAGGAGTGGGAAAGCTCTTAGTGGTTCTGGGCATTCCACTTCTATGTGCTAAGAGAGGCATCTCCTGGGTCCTCACCAATAATAAACTTTTCTATCCAAGCTACATCTCCTGGAAGGTGCCCAAGTATACCTGTGTTCTTTTGGGGTCCCCTTCCTCTGCTGACTGAGAGTTTTATGTTTCTTTTGAGCTAAGCCATGTCATTAAGATATGTTTATCTGAAGTATTTTCTCCTTTTTGTCCACTCCTGGGGGGGGATGGGGCAAGGAACAAGCATCTAATCAATTTACTTTGCCATACTACTGAATATCTTTTATTAACAACATTTTGAGCTCTCAATCCAGTGCTACATCTTTACTTTAAAAATATTGCTCCTGTCTATTTTGTAGTAACTGCCGAAAACATCTAGTTTCCTGATGGCTAGATGCAAATCGTTAGAACCTTTCTGGTATTAAGTAAATCAGCCCCACTGTTGAGCAACAAAATTAAGGTAATAATTGGATCCAACCGCTGTTAACAAATCACTTACTTACAATGCTCACATCTTACAGAACAATGAGCCAGGGAACTTGTTACAGTGTATCAACAAAGGAATAATATGTTCTTAAATTAATTGTCTGCTGGAACAAAAATAATAATTCAAAGACTATACCCTGAAATTGAAAGATTTTTTTTTTTTAAAGAAATCTACCCAGAACATCCAGTTTGGAGAAGAATTTATTTTATAATAGGAAACAGGAACTAGGAAATACACATACATATATATGTAATATTATTAAAATAACTTTTGGATTATTAACAATCTTCTATAATAGCTAAAGAGGGTTTTTTTCTGGACAATTCTTTTTAATCTTATAACAAATACTGAATTTTAGGCTCCTAGAAATAGCACAGTAGCTTTGTGGCTTTCTTTCATATATTTTTCTTGATTTTCCTCTGGAGCTATTCCTTCTTGTCTGCTGGCTGCCTGTAAGTAACATCTGGCCGTACATGGATGTCGGGAGCCGCTCCGCCATTAGAAGATGGCGCCGGTTTCCTACTTCCTGGTTCTTCTCGAGAGTTGAGCATGCGCAGTTGTCCACAGAGTGATGCAAGCTGCTTTCGTCTGATTGGTCTTTGCTAAAGCACCAATAGGAGACGCACACGCCTCACCAAGCCCTATATAAGTGACGAGCTCCCGAGCTCGTGGTCCTTCTCCATCTTGGAACAGAGCTGAACAATAAAGAGTGCTGTCGGAAGAATCCTGTGTTGCCGCGTCTGCTTATTCGGCGGAGCTGGGCGCGACAAAGTGGTGCCGGAAACCCGGGAACGGCCGAACCCCGGGCGAAGGAACGACTCGAAGGACCCCAGACTGCTCGTCTGGAGAGGATTCAGAACCGGCAGCGTGAGGAGCCTAGGCGCTTTCCTGCAAGGTACGATTAGTTTTGTGTGGGTCATTCTGATCATATTGCTCGCTTTCATTTTCGGCTTGTTTTGCTGCTTTTGTCTGAATTGTGGGAAGCGTGACAAGATCTGTACGTACCCTTTCTGTAACATCGAATAGCCGGCTGTAAGTCTCAGGTAGATAACTGAGCAGGCATTCCCGCTCCTGTAGATAAAGGAAGTATGGGAAACCAACAACTGAAGCCTATGTCTGAAGCGGTGCGGGCGCTGCTTCGAGGGAGACATTTAAAGGTTCCAGAAAAGGTTATCATAAGTTTCTTGAAGGAGGTAGATAGGATCGCTCCTTGGTTTATTACATCTGGGTCCTTGACTATGGGGTCTTGGACAAAATTAGGAAGGGATCTGGCAAATGAGAAAGAGAAAGGGAAGCTGCGGCCGGGTACTTGGCCATTATTCAAACTGATTAAATCCTGCATTTCAGACGAGAGATGTGAGAAAGAAGTTAAAGAAGGGCAGAGACTTTTAGATGACCACCAAGACAGTCTATCAGAAGCAGAAAAGAAAAAGAGTTTAGAAGGGAAAGAGAGATCTCAGAAGAAGACGGTAAAAGATAGGGTTAGTAAAACAAGGCAGAGTTTGAGGCCAGTTAGAGAAGAAAAAGAGGAGAAACCGCCAAAAATATATCCAAGTTTGGCGCGATTTCGAGAACCCAGGGCCGAGTTATCCTCAGAAGGGGAGACGTCCTCTGACGATGATGACTCGATGTTGGGAGATCTAGACCCCGAAGAGCAGGCAGAATTAGAGGAGGAAGCCGCAAAATATGAGGCGGAGCGGTATAGACCAGATCCTCCATGTGCTCCGGGGTACCGCCCTTCACCCCGCCCCCTTGAGGGAAGGGTGGAAACAGCCAGGTCGGAGAGGAAGCCAACTTGGCTACCGACATCCACTTCCTATATATCAGAGAAAGAGAGAAAAAAGATCTCGAGAGCATTTCCTGTGTGGGAGGAAAATGGTGCGAGACAATATCAAGCATTAGACTTAAAGTCTCTTAAAGCTGTGGTAGAAGCAGTACAGACTTACGGAGTTAGCGCAGCTTATACTACAAGTTTAATAGAAAGAATGTCAGCCACTGCGATGACTCCCGAGGCAGCTAAAGTATTAGATGTGATAGAAGAGTCGTTGAAAACTGCTATGCTTGTTCGCTTTGATTTAAATGCTCCTTATCAGTTATGTATTATTCCTTCCCCACAACAGCCTACTGCTGTGTTGTGGCAAAATGGTCCATTGCTTTGGATACATCCCCACACTTCTCCAGGAAAAGTGTTGAGCCATTACCCTTCTACAGTTGGAGACCTGGCCCTAAGAGGTATCCAACAAGCTATAACTCATTTTGGTGTTCCCCAGATTCTCTTATTGTTCCATATACAGCACATCAGGTACAAGTGCTGTGTTCTACTATTGATGCTTGGGCCATTTTAAGATGCTCATATTCGGGCACCATTGATAATCATTTCCCAAAACACCCTTTGTTACAATTTGTCTTAAACAATGCTATTATTTTTCCAACCATAACCAAAGTTGAACCCATTGAAAATGCAACAGATGTGTATACCGATGGCTCTAATACTGGAATAGGAAGTTACGTTGTGGAAGGCGAAGTTGTTAAAATTCCTTTTGATTACACCTCTCCCCAATTGGTAGAATGTGCAATGATTGCAGTGGTTTTAAAACGATTTGATCAACCCCTAAATATAATTTCAGATTCCCATTATGTAGTGAAAGCAGTACAAATATTGGAGACGGTGGGTGTCATTCAGTCTAAAAGTACTGTAGCCCACCTGTTTTCTGAGATTCAACATATCATTAGAGGTAGGATACATCCCTTCTGCATTGTTCATATACGAGCACACTCTCTATTACCTGGACCTATGGCTGCTGCTAATGAGTTAGCAGATAAAGCCACCAGGCAGATCATGCTGAGTCAAGATCCTGTTCAGCTAGCCACACAATTTCACCAGCTGTATCATGTGCCAGCAAACACTCTTAAAATCAAATTTAATTTATCTCGTGCTCAAGCTCGAGATATTGTTCTTAAATGCACAGATTGTGCAGATTTTAGACCTTCTGTGTCCTTGGGAGTTAATCCTCGAGGACTTCTACCACTACACATCTGGCAAATGGATGTTACTCATTTTCCATCATTTGGAAAGTTAAAATATGTTCATGTATCGGTAGATACTTGTTCTGGCATCATTCATGCCACGCCTCTCTCAGGAGAAAAGGTGGCCAATGTGATCACCCACTGCTTAGAGGCATGGGCAGCTTGGGGAAAACCCCAACAGTTAAAGACAGATAATGCGCCAGCCTATACGTCCAAGACTTTTCAACAATTTTGTCTGCGTATGGGTGTGCGCCATATCACTGGACTGCCATATAATCCACAAGCACAAGGCATTGTGGAGCGTGCCAATGGCACCCTCAAAGTGACATTACAAAAACAGAAAGGGGGGATAGGCCCTGGCAAAGGACCTAAGATCTCCACCTCCCTGGCCTTATTTACCTTAAATTTTTTAAATTTGGATTCTGCTGGCAAATCTGCAGCAGACAGACATGCCTCCCCCAGTTCTTTGCGAGAGGAGGTTAGATGGAAAGATGTCATTAATAATATATGGAAAGGCCCGGATCCCGTTCTTATAAGATCCAGGGAGCTATTTGTGTTTTCCCGCAGGATCAAGACAATCCGATTTGGGTCCCGGCACGACTGACCCGGCTGGTAAAACAAGATGGGAAGCCCCCTGAGCCTGATCCTGTGGCTGCTGAGTCTGACGCTGTTATGTGCGACCACACACCCACCACCACAACCGCAGCTGAGATGGGGAATTATGACAACGTTCCCGAGACCTATGCCGATCATGCATAACGCGCAAGTGTTTCCCAGATTCTTCACCACCAATAATACCTTGGGTTTACCATATTTACCTATGGACACAAATTTGGCCAAAGTCCCTACCAATGACACTTGGAAGATTAACGGCAGTCTTTGTTTTACTGCTACTGAGACTGTTAATAAGACCCTCGATTATCCTTGTATTCCCTTGGGAAACTATTCCTATGCACATTTAGAAAAGGAAAGTAAGGAAAAAAACATTATTAGAGCCAATGCTACCGTCCTTTTTGGATGGTGGCCCTATTTAAATTGTTCTGAGAAAAGAACCGAAGGACATTCGTGGCAACATCAACCACAATACGCTCCCTTTTGTGTCGGGAGCCAACCTGACTCTACCAGCATTTTCCCATGGACAGGGTGCCAAAGCCGAAGAGCTCACACGCTCCCAAAAGGACATTTCACCATCTCACCCCTTGAGGGATATGGGAATTTTACTACGATGGATCCTTTTCGTCATGACATCAATCCCTTTGATACTTGGCTATTATGTGGCATCAATGGCAGTTGTTCAGATATCACTCCCCTGTCGATGATACTGGGTGGAGCTGTGGGCCAGGCTACTATAACAGACGATATTGCCTCAGATGATTTGAAAGGTGCTCTCTATAATGATCTAAAAACGGTGAAACCCACCCCCGTCTGTTTATGGCCCCCTTTTATATGGGTAGTTTGTAATTCTACTGATTGTTTTTATACCTTGTGTTGGAATGCCTCTAGCTTTGAGACTGCCACTGTCGCTCGCATGCCCCGTTTTGTTCCCATTCCTGTGCAGACTGATAGTTCATTAACCTTGTTTAGACAAAAACGTGATTTTGGTATCACGGCTGCTATCGTGGCCATCATAGCTACCTCTGCAGTTGCTGCCTCCTTGACTGTTTCCTCATTGGCCCTGTCAGGACAAGTGGCCACTGTTAATACCTTAAATAATTTGTCATCTTCCCTTACTCAAGCTATCGATACACAAGCCTCCTTAAATACCCAATTGAAAGGTGGCTTGATGATAGTTAATCAACGCATAGATCTGGTTCAAGAGCAGGTAGATATATTGTGGCAATTGGCTCAGTTGGGGTGTGAAATGAAATACTCTGGCTTGTGTGTTACTTCTGTCCAGTATGAGAATTTTACTAAGGCAGCCAACCTCTCTAAGGAACTTTCTCATTTATTACAATATAATTGGTCAACAGAATTTGATGATACCATGAAAAGGTTACGATTGGCTATTATTCAAATTAATTCCACCCGTCTAGATATATCCTTCACTCAAGGATTTTCCACCTGGATAACCTCAGCCTTCTCCTATTTTAAGGAGTGGGTAGGAGTAGGATTATTTGGTATACTATTGGCTGGTGGACTAGTGCTCTCTCTTTGGATGCTTAGCAAACTGAAAAGACAACAGCGACATGACAAAGTGGTCATTGCGCAGGCATTACTTGCGGTAGAACAGGGAGCATCCCCCCAAGCTTGGCTTAATATGCTCAGACATTGAGACTCTGCTCTGACCAGACATCTCTGAGGGCTCAGGTTCCCATTGCACCAGAGTGCGGTCGAGCGGATCTGTACATCTCCCAGGGCTCGTGTTCCCATTGCACGGGAGTAAGGTGTACAGAGTCTCGCCCACACGATCACTTCGAACGCCGGAAGTTGAGGAAGCTTTTGGCTGATCAGTGACGTAGTGGTGCATCCGTTTGGCATTTTATTATAAAGTAAAGGGGGGGATGTCGGGAGCCGCTCCGCCATTAGAAGATGGCGCCGGTTTCCTACTTCCTGGTTCTTCTCGAGAGTTGACGCATGCGCAGTTGTCCACAGAGTGATGCAAGCTGCTTTCGTCTGATTGGTTCTTGCTAAAGCACCAATAGGAGACGTACACGCCTCACCAAACCCTATATAAGTGACGAGCTCCCGAGCTCGTGGTCCTTCTCCATCTTGGAACAGAGCTGAACAATAAAGAGTGCTGTTGGAAGAATCCTGTGTTGCCGCGTCTGCTTATTCGGCGAAGCTGGGCGCGACACATGGATGCTAGCACTTTTCTTTGTAACAGGATCAGTGAGGCTGACTTATTAATGGACTCACTGACTGGCAACAGAGAGCTAACCACCGCTGGATGGTGATATGTTAACTAGCTGTGAGACTAAGCTCCAATTTTGTTAGCAGTGGAGCTGAGTGAAATATTTATGTCCTCTGCCCTACTTCAACAGACAAATTATAACAGCTTTTCTTTTTCATAACAACTGGATTACAAGGATCTGACTACACATGTCAAATGCAGGTTTAGGAAGTAGTTTTGTATACTGTCCACAGACCACTGAATGTTCCAGGCTGTGGTTATGTTCCAAATGTGGACTATGTGTGAGGTGCGGTAGGAGCTTTCCAGCCTGTGCTGATGTCTCTCTGCTTTAGGTGTGTGAATTCACTAAATAATTCGAAGTATTTTCAAATAACTATAACAATTCACATCTAAAGACTTGACCTGTATCATGAGAGTGCCATGTTTACCAAATACCCATCATCCTGTGCTTACTACTTTTGTGATGTGAACACTGCCGTTGTAGCAATGTTGAGACATACCATGCCTTAATATTACGTGAGTCCCCTTGTCACCACAGGGCACCTTGGATCATTAGTGCCTGTTCTTGCTTTCTATTGAAACCTTGTACCCTTGGACCAACTCATACTCCTTCCCCACTCCAGAGTTCACCTGCTTCTGATAACCACCATTTGATGCCACCTCTAGAAATTTGACTGTTTTAGGTCCCACATATGAATGCATTCATCATTTCCTACCTTATCAATACATCATAAGATTCCATCATACCCTCAAAGCATGTCCAGATGGAGTTCCAGGCCAAGAGGGGGATATAGACGCAAGTTCCCATTCCTGAATAAGAAGCTATCTGCAACTGACAACCACTTGGAAAGGACCAATCAGTCTCTCCAATGGAGTCTCACCTGGTATACAAACCATACTTAAGGACAGGCACCATGCCCAGCAGTAGAAGACATCACAAAATGAAGTCAATGGTATTTTTTTGAGATTATTTTTGGCTCATGGGTCTTGGGGTATTTTTGGACTTTTAAAAATAAAGTTTATTGTTCTTTTGCTTGTATATTATGGTTCCAACTTACTGTTTTGATGGTTGTGTGCAGGTGCTTGTGTGCCTGCCTGCACGAGTGTGTGAGTGTGTGTCTGTGTGTTTCTTGTGCTTTATTTTCCCTCTTTTTACCCTTTTTTGGTGTCTTTTTTTTTTTTCATTTTGCTTTTTGTTTCCTGATTGTTTTCTAAAGAAAGAGAGAAAAGAGACAGAGTTGGAAGGGAGGGGCTGGGGAAGACCTAGGAGATGAGGGAGAGAAACCAAGATCAGAATATATTGTAGGAAAAAATATTTCAATAAAGAATAAAATATAAGAATAAAACAGAAAGCTTCTTTTTAAAATGACCTCTTTTATAAATTCACATATCAGTATCCATAATTCTAAAAAGTTCAGATAATATCTAGGCTGCTTTAATGATAGGAGAACAAACAGATATTATGTTACCAGTTCATAACATTGTTCAGTGGATCGTTTATCATATTTAATATCTCAGATCATTGCGTATTACATATGCACGGCAACAATAGGGGTATTTAGCATAGATATTGCTTTTCTCCACTATTGAAACAATGTTGTCCTGAGACATGATCAAAATGTGGTTAAATCTCATCTGTATTGACTTTTACATAATGATAGCCCTGAGTGTCTCAGAGTGGTTTTTAACCATGATAAATAGTAGAATATAAGGTGATGTTTAAAAATAAAATCTATGCTCAGGTGCGATCCAGAAGAATGAATTCCAGATGCGGTGATGAGACTCAGGCATTGGTATTTGCTGAATCCTCCCCTCCCCTCCCCTCTCCCTACGCCACCCCTACACACAGATGTTTTCAATGTACAGCCAGGGCTATCCGCTGCTTAAGGAAATAAAGCCATTAACAGAATTGAAGACCTGCTTGTTTCAGCTGCACAGATCTACCGCCGGTTTTCTCACCAAACGGCCTACTCTGAAAAACTATCTATTGAAGGATGAAAATCAGGATAAAAAGTCGCCGTGATCCTTTGAAAGGCGCTTCGGAAAATGTGATGCCAAGTCTGTCCCGCCAACATTGGCACATTCTTCCTGTAGAAACTGAAACTGCATTCCTTCTCTTTTTCTTGGAAAAGCAGCTTGGAAAGTACCCATGTCGCATCCAGTCTACCACAAAACCCTAGCAAGAATTCAACCAATCTATGCAAAGAAAAACTCTTAATCTACATTCAATTTTTCCATGGACATACGATATTTTTAGAGTATTCTTCTGGCAAACACAAATAAGGCCACCTCTCACTTTCCATTCCATACACAGATTGTCTTTCATGGCAAGCCAGAGCCCGGTGGTATGAAGGACCAGGCTGCCTGTAAATTTCGAGGCTAGTGCGCACGTGCCTGTTCCTCAAGCCATCCGCCCCCCCAGCCCCCACCCCCAGGATCATCCCTACTCTTGGATTCCAGCTGAGGCTGAGCAATTTGCAAAGCGCAACGACTGGAGATAATTCAAACCTGTGCATAATTCACCGAAAGGTGGGTGCATGCACTACTGATGAAGAAAGAACTGGAACAAACGTGTTTGAATCTTGTCTGCTAACTGTTTTGATAAGAGATGAGGTGAGGAAATGGATGCCGTCTCTGTACTAAACCTACTTTGGTAAGATGGTGTTGCTCAAAGGGTCTTTGTCAATGGCGGGTGATCCAGCAATCATTTGCTACTAACCTGAGATAAGTACAGAGACGGAAGTAAGCATTTAGAAACTTTATAGCGATTTGGCAAAGTCATTTTGTAACTGTAAAATCTACTAAAAACGTTGGCTTGTGTTTTAGATGCCTTTTTTCCATTTCATTTTTTAATGTAATTTTATTACATTTTAGTTTATGATTTTAAGGGCAAAAAACAAACCAAAAAAGCCTCAGCCAGTGACATTGAAAATAACAAATAAAATGGCCCCTTCACCACAAGCAGGCTCTGCTCTAATTTTCTCCCAAAAGCATTTTTGTAGAACCCAGTGTTTCTGGTGTTTAAATCAGAGATGGAAAGATGCTAAAATGAGATTTTAAAAGGTTGTGTAGCTGTAGCTCAATTGTGCTGCTTCTGAACTTTAAAATAAAAAGTAATTCATCTCCTTCGTTTTCTTTATAGAGTTACAATGTTAACACAAACACCACAGCATGTATATAAAACTGAGGTGATGGGATGGAGCTGCTGTCCTTCCTGGGCCAGGATGCCCTCTCTGGCTATGGCTTTGGTTGATTTTATATCTTTCCTCTCTGACTCTTACTCTTTGTGCTTTCCAACCTCCCATCGAAATCACCTGCAACAGATTTAATTCTTCACACACTAGAGCCCTTTTTAAAAAAATATGCTCCATAACAACATATTCCACTATGTCAAGCTTTGGACAATTGCCCATGTAGTGGAGGTTTGGCCCAGCCCTGGTAGAGACTGAGGCAGTGGAACTATAAAGGTGGAACCTAGTGAGGAGTCTTGAAGTAATTGTCTTCAAGGGGGCCCTTAGGACCTCAGCCCTTTCCTCCCCCTCCTTCCCTTTCTGGGAACACAGTGAGACACTCTACTCAGACACAGGCTCTCTCTTCCCCACCACGTCAAAGCAATGGATCCAGATGATGACCAAACCTTCAAAACTGTGACCCAAATAACCTCTTCTCTTCCTTAAGCTCATTTATCGAAAGTATTCATTACAATGCGAAAGGACTGACTAGCAAGAAAGTGCTTGGTATTCTGATTCAACTGAGCATAGAGCTCTCATCACAGTTGTTCAAAGAAACAATTTTATCCCACCATTACCAAGGGCGGGGCTATCTTCCATTAGCGCCTACTGAGGACAGACTATAGCATAACAATCAACAATCGTTGCTCTTTAATGTGGCAACAGCAGAGATTTAAATTAGTGGCTGCAGACGGTTTGACACTCCTGTTATGGAGGATCGGGTTTACGATTTCTCTGCCAACCAATAGGATAATGGGAAAGTGACATCCTGTGATGTTTGTGGCTGTTTCAGGAAAGGCTGTGTGGTTCCCATCTAGTTCTCTTGAAACTCCTGCACTTCAGACATCCCCTTTGGATGGTCCATCTAAGAAGGAAGCCTCTACTGGAAGAAGCCCAGCGAAGCTACAGCTGTCTCAGCTTTAAACTTCCTTGGCCTACATGGAACATGTGAAGAAGCGAGGGAGCCTCTGGGTTATTCCAGAATCAACCGTCTAAATCACTTGTACTTAGTCAGTTCCTTCAACTCATCCCAATCTTACCAGGGGAAGTGCTCAGACACCCCAAAGCTGAGACAGCGTATGCCTGTTGCTTTTTGTTCAAATTCCTGATGTACAATATTCCTGAGCACAATAAAATGATGACTGCTTATACCTTCAATTGACAACCAATTTTCTGCAATAAGATAGCCCAACCTAGAAAGGAATTTCCACAGCATCTTGTCTTTGCCTTTTACATGTGGCTTTAATATGAAGCAAAACACAGTTAATACTGGTGAAAACTGATAAATGGAGAAGCTCTCTACTCTTGGAAGAAAAGGATCTTTTTCTTGACTTTGCTTTTGATAACAAATTTGTCTTTCAATATCCACAGGGTTAAAGACACACACACACCAATACACACACACACACACACACACACACACACAGAGAGAGAGAGAGAGAGAGAGAGAGAGAGAGAGAGAGCTCCTTATACCCCAAACAAATTAATAAGTAGAACAGTTGATATTTTGATATTGCAGTTTTTATAAAAATACATTTCCCCCCACCTTTTAGTAATCAACTCTTATATTTCTGGTTGTGAGCCTAGCCTTTAATGGTTGAGCAATCTCTTTAGCCCTAGTAACTGATTCTTAACCATGAAATGTCAGGACAAATCTGAGTCTAGGGCCATATTGGAGTAAACTAAAAGTACTTAATTTGCCTAAGCATGGTTAATGACAAAAGGTGCTATCTTTTATATCTTTTTATGCTCAGTGCACGGAGGTTTTAAATCTATCCAGATGTTCTTCTCTTTAGCTATCATTTGATTTACAGTGGCTCCCTGCTAGCTTTGCAAACCTTAAGTGCAGACTGAGTGTGAGTGAGCCATCGTTCCCCTAGTAATTGAAAGCATCAGTCAGTTAGTAAGCATTAATACAGAAAGCAAATACGACTTACAAATAACTGTTTTCCATATTCTTCTGCCTACCAGCGGCACCACCAGGCTTTCTGCCCCTCGATTGCCTAATCCGGCAATCTTCATTACATCTTATGCAAAAACTATTTTACGTTCAATTCAGTGTTATTTGTATAGTATAATGAAAATGTAAAACTGTTTCATTAAAGCAGTTTCTAATTGTAAGCTTTACTTAAATACCTTCTGTTGGGATGAAATGAATCACTTTTTGCCCTTCATCAAAGGTGACAAAAATAAGGATGTATTTTCAGTGTTTACACGGCATGTATGTAACCCTAGGTCCAATTCCTCAAACTACATAAAACCCGGAATGATGACACACACCTGAGATCCCAGCACTCAGGAGGTGGAGCCAGGAGGATCTGAGAAGTACAATGTCATCTTCTTGGCTATATAGAGAGTTCAAGGCTGGCCTTGGCTGTATGAGACCACCTCAAACATGAATGAATAAATGAGCAAATAAGTAAATAAATAACATGTTTCTATGTTGTTGCTTTTCATCTAGAGGCAGCAGTTCTAGGAGCAAATCAAAGTTGCCGAGTGAGGGCCAGTATCATTCCGGAAGCATGGCTGACAACCTCTGAGACTATGTAAAGAAAAAGAAGAGTTGTAGCCGGCTTAGTCATGAGATGCTGTGAGTCCATTTTGAAGTGATTGTAAATAAAGAACTGGAGCAGACGAACTGTGTAAGGAAAACAGGTTAACTTAAAATTAATTCAGTGGAAGCTCAAAGCTCAAAGTTGGGCAGCCTCAATGTTTTTTGCCCCTGATGAAGTCACCATGGGTGAAGAGTGTTCAACTGCAAGAGAAGAAAGAGACTGAATCTCAAAACAAGAAGCCAGAGAGATTGGGGTCTCACAATCCTTCCTTACCACACCAGTAATCTAAGTACTTCCCACAAGGCTTTACCTCTTAAAGGGCCACTAGCTCACAACCA
This sequence comes from Mastomys natalensis, assembly GCA_021653895.1. Classification (NCBI taxonomy): domain Eukaryota; kingdom Metazoa; phylum Chordata; class Mammalia; order Rodentia; family Muridae; genus Mastomys; species Mastomys natalensis. The sequence continues at coordinate 575,957 of JAJTUV010001699.1, forward strand.
CAATGACAATCAATTTTTCTACAAAAATGACTTTTGAAAACGTGTCTGGACCATTGCTAAGTGGATGTATCTTCAGTCTCCAGAGAAGACATGATGTTGGCTCGGATGAAGGCAGCAGGGTTGAAAGTGTAATTTGAAGCTAACACCATCTAGATTTTTTCAATTGTACTAAAAATGGAATGTGTGAGAAAATAAGAGTCCAAAATAACTTCAAATTTTGTCTTAGGCCACATGAAAGGAAAGCTGGAAAGAAAGCAGGGGCCAGGTGCTCCCTGACATCCATCCTGGGGTTCGGTGCAGATGTTTCAAAGGAGCCCAGCCCGTGTTTGAGGTCTCAGTAGCTGTGGTGTGACAGCAGAGCTGCAAGCTGTTTTGGTGACTGTGAGAAGAAGTTCTTTGTCAGGACCTTTTATTTGGAACTTGAAACACGTATTCTGGACTCCAAGGGCCTGCAGCTGCTTTGAGGGTTTGCTCTTGAGCTTCCTAAAGCCTCAACCTGTCATTACTGAGGTCGGATGGGGAGAGAGCATCATTTGATGTCATTGCAGATTTTCTGGTTGACTCAAAATAACTCTACATGGTATAATAGAAGGAATCCAACAGAGAAGTAGACCAGATTCAAATTCCTCATCTCCAAAGTCAAAACTAGATGAGTAAGAGTTTTTTCAACCCATCAACACCAGTGATATAGACTTTTGGGGCCTTTCCTAGGATCTGCTCTCTCTTCCTTGGGTAAAGGCAACTCTCTGAAAACAGCCAAAGGAGCTCCTGGTGCTAGCTTGAACCGGTGGACATTTAAGAGCAGTGGTCTCGACACCTTTCTAGTTTGAAAACTTGGATTTGGCATTGTTAGTAATTATTTTTCCTGTCTGAAAATAGTCTAAGGAGATGAGATTCAGCCACAATTTTATTTAAAGGATTAAACAAGAAAAAGTGGTGCTTTTGTACTCATGTGGCCCAGAGCAGACACCTCCATGGCTCTTGTGGTAAAGGGGCTCCATTGGCATTGGTGTTGGAGCTAGAGTTGGAAGCTTGGGCTTTAATCTCACCGAAGGCCGTTGAAAGTGCAGGGTTGGAATTCCAACCCAAGTCTTTCTGGCTACAAAACCGAATGATCCAAAAGAAACAGGAGATGGTTTATATGGATGTACTTGGAAGTTCTTTCTGGCTAGGATGTGGGTAACCTGAGCTCCTTCCCCCAAGCAGATGCCTTGTTCACCGGGTTTGTGTTTCCTGGCCTACACTGCTCACACTAGGCTAAGACAACTGAGCAATGTTCTTGCAAAAACTTTGATGTGTGACATTTGCTGATATGGTTTGAGTTAGCCTTATTGCAGTCTATGAGACTGAAAGATAAAGGTTTTTTTCTTGAAAAGCACAGACAAATTTTGCTGCCTCCCTACCCCCACCCCCACCCCCACCCTTTGGGCCAAGAATTATTAACCATATGCTTGTTAAAAGATGACCGAAAAACTTTCCAAAAGCCAGATAAAGTATTAACATAAAACTGACCAGTGAACCCAAGAATCCAAGGATCATTCACTAGATAAGACCAGAGAGAGAGAGAGAGAGGAGAGAGAGAGAGAAGAGAGAGAGAGACAGCTCACCAAGAGCTTAATAAGACAGACAAAATAGAAAATTCAAGGTCTGAACGATAGTTTTCTCAGGAGGGAAAAAGATTCTGTGAAATGATCCAAAAGAAAGTTTAACAAATTAAGCAAATGGGAATAAAAGAGACAGAAACTTGCAATGAAAAGAACCTAAAATTGTTTATTTAGTCAAGGGTATTTGGCTTATTTCAAAAACACTGCTACAAGAAAGAATTTTCTCTTCTCTTAGGGATAAAGGCACAAAATATTAGAGATATCACTAATGGAGCACATGGCCTGCTGCCCAGTGAGTTGCGTCTAACACTTGACTAATTCTGAAGTCATGTTAATTTCATGTTATAATTTGCACATAATGGCAGTCACGTTGGCTTTACAGAGATGCGGTCTAGAAAGCCTCCGAAACTGTCTTTGAAAGGAAGCATGCCGTGATCTCATTGAGAGGTGACTTCCTCATTATCCTGGAGCTGAAAGCGCTCTTATAAATAGCTATTAGTTATTTCTGTATCACACAGGGAAAGAGAAGAGTAACGCTTTGAATGCTGAGTGGCTCTGGGTTACACAAGCACAGAAAGCCAACTGAAGTAGGAAGCACTTTCACTCAGATAGGGAAGGAACAAATTAGACCCACATAAGATGGTTCGAGACTTTCTGCAAGGCATTCTGGAGCTTACTCGGGCTTTCATTCCTCCGTTGTTATTTCTAGATTTTTCCTTTCAATGTTTTCCGTGCTTGGATTTTTGGTGCAGACACTTGTAGTTCTACTAGGAACTCACGGGTTCTTTTAGTCCATGTCATCAGCACCTTGTGTTGCAATCAGGTGGGCAGATGTAGGAGGGAGAGGCAGACAGAAGCTACATCCCGACATCAACAAGTTTCTTTATGACCAGGAGAATGGCTCTCCATTTGAAAACACTGCTGCTCTTCCAGAGAGCCAGGGCTCCGTTTCCATCATCCATATGGTAACTTATATAAATGTCTGTAACTCCAGTCACAGACTTGGTGTGCAGACATACAAGGAGTCAAAACATATATACATATATGTCATATATATGAATATACTATATATGTGTGTGTTTACACATATATGTGTGTAAATATATAAAGTTTTTTTCCATGCTGAGTTCAAAATTTGGAAGCATAGTACTTACACATACTTTTCACAAAGTAGGAACGTCTGACACATCACAGAGTAGACAGGAATGAGTGAACACACCAAGGAAACCTTACTCACTATTTTCTAAAGAGAAAATTTAACGACTCTACTAGGGGAGTTAAGACTGAACATAAAAATAATAAGTCAACAATTGAAGGTTGAATTGGAGACATTTCAACATTTATTTTAAAAGGATACTAAGGGTCGTCATTCACGGTAACTTTGAGAACTTTTCTAGGGACTTAAGTGAAAAGAGGGATGGACCTAAATTGTTGTGGAAAGAAATGATAAACACCAGGCAGAATTCTGGCTTTCTATGGCCCGTAAAAACCATTCAAAATGAAAGGCGTGCCAGACCCCACCCTACCTATTCAGTTCTGCAAGAGGATAGCAACAGTGTGGTCACCAAAATGATAGCAACTAGCTGGCTCTTAGTTAGTAGTTAGGCAAGATTTAGAATGTTAACCATCTCTTTTATTACTTGGGAGCTTCAGGGTTTCCGATTCAGGCCATGAATAATCCCTTTGAAACAAAACATCTCCTCTAGCAGGATAATTAGACCATTACTAAGGACAAACTATCCAACATCAAAAGCTTAGAATCTAAGAAACCAC